>UESW01004103.1:897979-1107864 GCA_900491605.1 Calamus simplicifolius
GGCTCCGAAACTCTAGGTGTCGGCTCCGGACCGTATCAAAAATCAGAAGAATATTTGACTGGCAATGGGGTCAGCTCCAGCATTCCTAGGTGTCGACTCCAGGCTCTGAAACTTTGAAACTTATATTTTGCAATTGATTCAGAACACGTTTCTTAATGCCTTTAAATTAGTCAAATATTTTTAACCCCTGAAACACTTATCAAATCTATTAGTAATCAAATAAATATACTCAATTCCTTTATTAATCATCAAAATCAATAATTGGGTCAACAATGACTATAATAAGTGCACAGGCCTTATACAAGGTCATGCCACTACAATGATTTTTTAATTAGACTACGTCTGAAAAATGTAGTCTTTTATATATAGACTACATTTTTTAAACCGTAGTCTCGGTGAGTGTAGTTAAAGGTGTTACTATAGTTAAAAGTCCCTCTTTTAGACTACGTTTTTTAGACATAGTTAAAAGTCTAAAAAAAACATAGTCTTTAAATACATTTAGACTACATTTTTATCAAAAAATGTAGTCTATAACTGTACAAAAGACTACATTTTTATCAGAAATTATAGTTAAAAGTCAAAAAAATAGTCTTTAAATACATTTAGATTACATTTATCAGAAAATGTAGTTAAAAGTCAATAAAATGTAGTCTTTAAATACATTTAGACTACATTTTTATCAAAAAATATAGTTAAAAGTCAATAAAACATAGTCTTTAAATACATTTAGACTACTTTTTTATCAGAAAATATAGTTAAAAGTCAATAAAATGTTATCTTTAAATACATTTAGACTACATTTTTATCAAAAATGTAGTTAAAAGTCAATAAAACGTAGTCTTGAAATACATTTAGACTACATTTTTATCAAAAAATATAGTTAAAAGTCAATAAAACGTAGTCTTTAAATACATTTAGACTACGTTTTTATCAGAAAATATAGTTAAAAGTCAATAAAGCGTTGTCTTTAAATACATTTAGACTATGTTTTTATCAGAAAATGTAGTTAAAAATCAATAAAACATTGTCTTTAAATGCATTTAGACTATGTTTTTATCAGAAAATGTTATACAAACATTTGCTTTCAATTTTAAAAAAATCCTAAAAATATTGAATTGAAATATCCAATACTGTTATACAAACATATACATTCAATTAAAAAAACCCTCAAATACATTGAATTTAAATATCCAATACTGTCATACAAATATCCATAATATTTCAGATAATTTAAACTTTAATAAACATTTTCATAATATTTCTTCAAATGAAACCTTGCAAGTACTCGACCCATTCTCCGCGCATAATATCGATCTCTTCTTGTTTATAAATTTTCTTCTCGCCAAACTGCATATATACATACATAAGTTAATCAAAAAAGAGCACTAAATAGCACATGATATAAAAATCTAAAACCATAAAAGGTACTACTTATATGAATCATGTACGTAATAATAACATATCTTTTCACATAAGTTACTCATAAAAAGAGCACTAAATAATACATGACATAAAAATCTAAAACCATAAAAAGTACTACTTATATGAATCATCTACGCAATAGTAACTTACCTTTTCATTGGTTGAAATGATAAATTCTCAATGATCTCCTTCATATACAAGATGACATAATAGCCACATTCAACACCAATGGTTTCTTTGGACACTTGAAAAATGAATTTAAAAGTTTTTATAAGATTCAAACAAATAACATCTAATTTTATAAATCATTAAAAAAATATGCAACTCAATATACCTTAATTGACTTTCAAGTAAGTGTTTTTCTTGCAACTCGATCAGCTTTAGCATTGTATATTTTGAGTGCACTAATTTAATAAAGTATAATAATAGTGTGAGAGTCAAATGATATAATCCAAGCAAATTACTATAAAATAAAAAATAAATAAATACTTACGTATTAATAATACCTTTCAATTCTTTTCCCACTGAACGTCCAATAGAATCACAAATATACACTTTGTCCTCATGAGGGTCAATGACCACCAAGGACCAGTGATCCCTTCATTAACATAATAACAATAATTAACAACTTAATATCAAAAGTATCAAATTTTATTACAAAATCACTTATCCAAAGTTATAAGGAGCTAGAAACAATTGATCCATATAACAACGCTCTAATCTTTTAGCAATCAAATCTAATTGTGCTTCAGGCGATCCAGAGTGTACAGAGATCTGTCCAGGGTCTATAAAGCCATACACGTTGAGCAGTTTTGATTTCTTAAGTTGGTTGTACAAATAGCTACACAAATCAAATTATTCAATCCCATAGTTTTTATTAGAAACTTGTAACATATAGTAATTGCATATGAAACATAAAAAATAAAAATATCTTATTACCTCATATATAGCACAATATAACTAGAAGTAATCTTATCTATTGAGCAAAAGTTATCGATATCTTCTCGAATAATATAACAAACCCGTTCATGACCAGAGACACCAATATCCAATACCACAATTATTGTATTTGTATCTCCTAAACTTTTTGCAATGTGATTCTTTAAATATGACAAACTCCATGGATCCTTTTCTTTGTTTTCTATCTGTAATTTTGTGAGACAATCTTAGCCTATTCATAATAATGGAATTCAATTCACATATGTTACATAACAAATAGTTTATCAATATAAATTAATCACAAATTTAAAGATAAATAAAAAAGTTTTAGATACCTTTCTTTGATCATCAATAACTAATGATTAAGGCCATGCAATGTGAGAACTAACAAAATCTTTAACTTTCACAAGATCATCACCAATTGTTATTGGAAGGAGCATCATCATCAAAACAAACATTAATTGATACACGATAATTATAAATACCCAAAGAAACTCCATGTACAACAGAGTTTGGTTCTACATTCTCAATCATTATACCATATTCAATTATATTATTAATAGATTCTACTGCCAATTTGCAAGATTTTCCCTTCAAAACAATAACATTAGAAATTATAAGTACTATGAATTTAAATAAAATGCTACAAATATAAGTAAATATTAACATACCTTTTGCATGTTTCTTTGTCCAATGGCAATAAATTCTATATTTTCATCATTTTATGTATCAGAATCAGCAACAGTTATATTTGAATGTAGTTTTTTAACTGTGCAGCAGCTACCTTTGTCTAAAATATATTAAGCACTTGCAGCAATTTTTGAAATTTCTCTCAACTTTGTATTTTTTTCATGAAGTTGACGTAGCTGATCAAGTAATGATTTTCTTTCCTCTGCATCTTCTCTTTGTTGTTGGTTCAGTATTTTTTGTTCTTCTAACAAATATTGTAAGAGTTCACTTGTTTTTGTTCTTTTCAGAAGATTGAAATAGGTTTTAGGGATAACCATGCCTCCAACACCCCTTACTCAACCACCATATTCGGGATTTCCTAATGTCATTCCCAGTATGTCTTTTTGTCCTGATTCTTGTATTGATCCATCTTTCACCTTCATTGTATATTCATCATGATATGTAGACAAAATGAATCATACATTGTAAAGTTATAAAAGAATCTATAATTAGCTATTAAATGAATAATAATAGATTTACTTACAATCTTCTGTATGACTTCTTGGATGACTTCACTATCAGAATCATCACCTTTTGAATAAACAACTTTTTATACAATACTTCGTCTAATGTTTTCATCAATGTGTTGAGTTTCCTCACTTGGGCTCTACAACAATGGGTTCAACAACCTCCAACCTCGCAAAATCTGGTTTAGAAATTTGATCAAACACCTGGAGTGCACCCAAAATTTGTCCCCTTTGTAAGTAAAGATTTAGTCCTTCGATCCTTGCCGCTATTTTTAGATGTTGTTCGGGAAGTGGAAGAAAGCTTCTGACCACACCAATGATTACCCTTGGTCCCTTGCACACTTCACACAGATTTGAGAGGGTTTCCACATCAAGATCAAGCACAAAATGAGATCTAATATGAACAAACCAGATTTGACAACAATGAAGAACACCACTTCAATAACCAACAAATCCCACCTATTACAAGCCTCCAAAACAAAGAAAAATATAGCAGTAAAGAAAGATGATAGATAGATGAGATATTCCCACTACAGCCCATGGTTTGATCTCTCTAGCTCGAAAATAAACCTACCCCCTTGCAAGCCCAAGTAGACACCGTATTACTACGCCGCTACCGATCTCAAGCTCGCCGATGAAGACA
This sequence comes from Calamus simplicifolius, assembly GCA_900491605.1. Classification (NCBI taxonomy): domain Eukaryota; kingdom Viridiplantae; phylum Streptophyta; class Magnoliopsida; order Arecales; family Arecaceae; genus Calamus; species Calamus simplicifolius. The sequence continues at coordinate 902,180 of UESW01004103.1, forward strand.
AACTCAAGCCACCACAAACATTCTCAAAGAGCTCCCAAAATGTTCAAGATAAAAAACCCTAGCTCATCCACCCATCCTTTTTATATGGACTCCTACAATGACCAAAATACCCATGATCCAACAAAACCATACAAACATAACAAAAGACCCATACCAACATGATAAAAGACAAGATAAGATAATATGAAAGACATTATAAGGATCAACTAGTAGCATCAAGTGGGTCCAATGTGCTTCCTCCCGCTTTGTCCCGAATTCATGCGCTCCTACGCCTTGGTGCTTCACCATTCCCTCCCCCTTCAAGAACTTCCTTGTCCTTAAGGGATAGGTTTGGAAATTGTTTGGCTACATCCTCATAGTCTTCCCATGTCACTTCCTCCACCGGTAGCCCTTTCCAATGAATCAATACTTGCCATACATCATTACTTTCCTTGCCTTTCTTATGCTTTCGATAATGAAGAACCGCTTCGGGCTTTAGTAATATTGTTCCTTCCTCATCAAAAGAAGGCAGCTCTTCAACAACATACTCCGGTTCTTCCATCATTTTCTTCAATGTAGTCACATGAAACACAGGATGAAGGAGAGAAGATTCAGACAATTCTAACTTATATGCTACCTCTCCAACGCGCTTCAACACCTTAAAAGGCCCATAGTAGCACCGTAAAAGCTTGACATTAAATCTCTTCTTGAGTTATTTTTGCCTATATGGTTGTAACTTGAGATATACATAGTCCCCGGGTTCAAAGCTTACATCCCTCCTGCCTTGGTCATAATACTTTTTCATTCTATTTTGTGCCTTCATGAGTGCCTTCTTCACATTAGTAAGAACTTCATTTCTTGTTCTCAACTCCTCCTCCACCTCATCATTCTTGGCTCTTCCCTTTTCATAACTATTCAACATGGGAGGTGACCTTCCATATGTTACCTCGAATGGGCTTGTGTTGATGAAAGCATGATATGTGGTGTTGTACCAATATTCAGCCCATGAAAGGTACTCTTTCCATCTTGATTGTTCATTATGACAATAGCACCTAAGATATTACTACAATGTCCGGCTCACCACCTCCGTTTGCCCATCCGTTTGGGGGTGATAGGATGAACTAGCTTTCAGCTTGATACCTTGCAAAGTGAAGAGTTCTTGCCAAAAAGAACTCATGAATAATGCTCCCCGATCCGTCACAATACTCTGTGGTATTCCATGCAACTTTACCACATTTTCAATAAAAATTTTGCTACACTACTAGCGGTGAAAGGATGCCGAAGAGGTATAAAATGCGCACCTTTACTCAATCTATCCACAACAACCAAGATGGCTTCGTGTCCTCTACTCATCGGTAGTCCTTCCACAAAGTCCATGGAGAGATCTTCCCAAATCCTTGCCAGTATTGGTAATGGTTGTAGCAAACCCATTGGAGCCCTTTGATCATATTTAACTTTTTTGCATATGTCACATTTGGCCATCATTTCCTTCGCCTCCTTCTTTAAGCCCTCCCAATAGAAGAAATGTTTCACATTAAGATATGTTCTCAACCATCCGGAGTGTCCCCCTTCTTTGCTATGGTGGAAATGAGTCAATATCTCCTCCCACAGCCCCGGTACAAATGGAACATAAATACAATCACCATAGTACAGCAATCCACTCCTCATTTTGTAGCCCTCAACTCCCATCTCTCTTTTCTCAAGCTTTTCACAAATCTCCAATGACTTCTTGTCAAGTTGCACTGCTTCATGCACCTTGTCCCAAACCTCCCATTCAGCACCACTAAGATCATGCAAACTTGCTTCATTTTCAGCATAAACCGTCCACAACATAGAGCTCCCTTCCTTCCTGGATAAAGCATCGGCCACCTTGTTTTCCTTCCCCAGTTGGTAGACTTTGTCATACTCAAAACCCAACAACTTTACCATGAATTTTTGCTGCTACGGTGTCATAATTTTCTGCTCTAAAAGATGCCTCAAAGGTTGTTGATCCATCACAATTGTGAACCACCTACCCAAAAGATATGGTCTCCAAACTTTGATTGCATGTATTACCGCTAACTTCTCACAGGCATATATGCTCCAAGTTTTCTTTATAGGACCCAACGCTTTGGAAAGGAAAGCTAATGGTCTTCTTTCTTGCACTAACACCGCTCCAATTCCTTCCCCACTAGCATCGGTATACACTTCGAAAGGCTTCTCAAAATTTGGTAGTGCCAAAATCGGAGTTTGAGTCATAGCCCGCTTCAAGTCTTCAAATGCTTGTTTCGCCTCATCACTCCATACAAAACTATCTTTTCCCAACATGGATGTTAAAGGTTTAGCAATCAGCCCATAGTTCTTCACAAACCTTCTATAGTAGCCGGTGAGTCCCAAAAATCTCCTCAATGCAGTGATATTGGAAGGTAGTGGCCAATCCACCATAGTTTCTATCTTCTTGTTATCAACCTTCACCCCATTTCTAGAAATGATATGTCCAAGATACTCCAACTCTTCTTGAACAAACTCACATTTTCTAACTTGACGAAGAAAAGAAATGGTGCTCCTCCAACAACCCAAGCACCGTCTCCAAATGACCAACATGTTCTTCCATAGACTCGGAGTATATAAGAATGTCATCAAAAAATACTAGCACAAATTTGCGCAAGAAAGGCTTGAATACCTCATTCATGGCGGCTTGAAATGTGGAGGGGGCATTGCATAACCCAAATGGCATGATAAGGTATTCATAGTGTCCTGAGTGTATTCTGAAAGCCGTTTTGTGCACATCATCTTTCTTCATTCTGATTTGATGGTACCCCGCTCTCAAATCCAATTTGATAAAGACCACCACACAATGTAATTCATCCAACATCTCATCCACCGTGGGAATGGAAAAACGATCCTTCACTGTAGCTTCATTTAGGGCCCTATAGTCGGTGCAAAACATCCATGAACCATCCTTCTTCCTTACCAACAACACCGGTGAAGAGAAGGGACTAGTACTAGGTCAAATCAACCCTTGGTTCAGCATTTCTTCCACTTGCCACTCTATTTCTCCTTTCTGAAAATGGGCATAATGATAAGGGGAAACATTCACAGGTCTTGTCTCATCCCGTAGAACAATTCGGTGATCAAAAGACCTACGTGGTGGTAACCCATTGGTAGCTCCAAAACATTTTTGTGCTCCTCAATCACACGCTTTATTGAAGTAGGTAGTTGCTACAATTTTTCTGCTTCACCCTCTTTACCTTGCTTCCCATCATCCCGTGCTTGATTGGTATTTGCTAGTACAATGGCAAAACAACATGCACCACTCCGGTATAATTTTTTTATCATATTTGCTTCACATTGCTGAATTTCTTTGGAGATTAGTGCTGTTCAAACCCTTTTTTGCCACCAAATTTGAATTCCATTGTCATAGACCCATAGTCGGTCAACACCTTCCAACACTCTTCAACCAAGCACTTTCAAGTACTATATCTAAGCCCACATGGTGATGACATACAGATCCATAACAATCTTAACACCTTGAACATTGATCTTCACATCCCGCACCACCTCATCACATTTCAGCTTTTCCCCATAGGCAACCTTTACCTCGAATGGTTCAACCGCTACTCCCCGGAGTCCAATCCTCTTGATAATGTCAGCATTAATAAAGTTATGGGATGATCCACTATCCACCAACAAAGTTACTTCATGTTTTTCAATCCACGCCATGAGCCGCATAGTGGATAGTGCTTTTACCCCTGACATAGCATGAAGGGACAACTCCGCTTCCTCTCCCTCCAATGCCACTCCATGGCCCACTTCATCTTCGGATTCACCATTGAATTTTCAGCACCTTCATCATCGCTATCATCCACAATCATGAACACTTGGCCCGTCTTGCACTTATGTTCCTTACTCCACTTTTCTCCACACTTGAAATACAACCCCTTCTTTATACGTTCTTATACCTCATCTTTCGATAGTTTTGTTACCTCCTTTTTGCCTTTGGTGGGTTCTTCCAAATTTTTTTTTTCTTTCCATGGTGCTTTGGATGATTTTCCAACTTGCCCATCCTTGCCTTGACATTTTTCAGCATAGTAGCTATCTTCCAAAATTTCACCATCTTCATTGTCTCTTGTAGACGCCTTGGTTGTTTCAATTTGAGTTCCCTAGCCAACCATGGTTTCAGTCCTTCAAGAAAAGCCCCCATAAGTGCCTCTTTCGACCAACCCCTCACCAACGTTTGGAGCCGTCTAAACTCTTCAATGTAACTTTGCACCTTCCCTTCTTGTTTCAATTTGGTTAATTGCCCATGGTGATTTACCACCGGGGATGGTCCCCAATGTTCCATGAATTTATGTTCAAAGGCCGTCCAACCAAGCCTCCTTCCTTCTTGTTCAAATCTGAATTTGAGCCACTGCCACCATTTACTAGCCTTCCCATCCATGAGGATCTCCACCATCAAAGCAAGGAAAATCAATCTTTGGTTTTCTTGGTTTCTAATATGGTAACTCCCATCCCTTCTATCGTGTCCATCTCTATTCCCACACCATCCATGTCTCCTTCATGGCCCATAGTGATGCCCATGACCAACGGCCCTCCTCCTATGCAATGGCCGCCCATCATCAGAAGCCTCGCTGTCCTCTTCCTGGGAGTCCCAATCATTCTATCCATGCCTATGGTAAGAATCCCATGAATATGCTGAATTATCAAGCCATCTCTCCACTGCAATTCCTCTGCCTTCAACTCTGCCTCCCCGCCTCCTTTCTTTCCATTCCAGCTCCTCCTCATGCCTTGATCTTTCCGAATCAGAGTCACCATGAGATGCATGCCTTTTATCTGCATGTCGCCTAGTAGGTCCAGAATTGTTGGACCGTCCATCCCTTCTCCTCTCCCCATCATGTTCCACACTTCTTCGCTCCATGCGCTCCCTTCTCTCCATGGTGTTAAGGGAGAGTTGATTAATGGCGACCTTCATTTCAGCTAATGCTGCCATAATTTCTTTTTGGTTCTCCTCCAATGGTTTGAACCTCACTCGGTTAGAGCCTTGTGTTGCATCCCGCTCCATGACTTCCCACAACCAAAAGAGGTACCTTGAGTCCCCCGCTGCGATGTACTCTCAATGAAAGTACTAAATTTGTTGAGTTCCCTCACTTGGGCTCCACAACAGTAGGTTCAACAACCTCCAACCTCATAAAATCTGGTTCAGAAATTTGATCAAACACCTGGAGTGCACCCAGAATTTGTCCCCTTTGTGAGTGAAGATTTAGTCATTCGATCCTTGCCACTATTTTTAGATGTTGTTCGGGAGGTGAAAGAAAACTTCTGACCACACCAATGATTACCCTTGGTCCCTTGCACACTTCACATAGATTTGAGAGGGTTTCCACATCAAGATCAAGCACAAAATGTGATCTAACATGAACAAACAAGATTTGACAACAATGAAGAACACCGCTTCAATAACCAACAAATCCCACCTATTACAAGCCTCCAAAATAAAGAAAAATATAGCAATAAAGAAAGATGATAGATAGATAAGATCTCCTACTACAGCCCATGGTTTGATCTGTCTAGCTCAGAAATAAACCTACCCCCTTGCCAGCCCAAGTAGACACCGTATTGCTACGCCGCTACCGATCTCAAGCTCGCCGATAAAGACAAACTCAAGCCGCCACAAGCACTCTCAAAGAGCTCCCAAAATGTCCAAGATAAAAAACCCTAGCTCATCCACACATCCTTTTTATATGGACTCCCACAATGGCCAAAATACCCATGACCCAACAAAATCATACAAACATAACAAAAGACCCATACCAACATGACAAAGGACAAGATAAGATAATATGAAAGACATTATAAGGATCAACTAGTAGCATCAAGTGGGTCCAATGTGCTTCCTCCCGCTTTGTCTCGAATTCGTGCGCTCCTACGCCTTGGTGCTTCACCACAATGCTCATCTCTTTTTTCTATAATTACTAGACAATGAATATATTAATAAAAAATTAGCTAATAATTACTCAACAATGTAGAACTAATATTCAACACTTACTATCTTTTCTTTCATATTAACAAATCCATGCCTAAATGAATGATGTCGATACTCATTGCTTTTTGCTCTTTCACTTTGCAACCTACTCATTCCTAAAATTCTGGAGAACTATACCTACTGACAAAGGCATTCCAAGCATCTTTTTTATGAATGGATAGTTCTTAGGAGGGTTGTCAAATAAGGGTCGCATATCTTTCAATGGATTCAAGAATTTTGTCCTCAACTTGAACTTAAATTGTCTCCATTTTGTACAAGCAGATGGCAAAATATATTTCTTTCCTTCAACTAGGACATTATAAGCTTTCTACAAAAACATAGAAATACATAAGAGCATACTAATAAAATTAAAATTTGATTAAAAAAATTAAGAAAAAACTCACCTTTATTTGAATCCAAATTTTACTTTTCAGTTCTTCAGGAACTGAAAGCCAATTTTTAAAATTAATAGGCACAGTGGTTCTGACAATAACACCTAGATAACTTTGCATTTTCGTATTAACCTTCCTTAAAGATTGTCGTCTTCTATTGTAAGTCACCTCCTTTACTTCTCCATGATACCTAGCTTTTATTACTCTAGGCATAGTTGTTGGACCCCTTTTCTTTTGACCTTTTCTGCGCTTGACATAGGTTCTTCATTCGCAGTCAGCAACCTGTACAATAAGAATAAATTATCATTATTTTAATAAAAACCATAATATATAAAAATAAAAATAATAAAATACAAAAACAAGCGAATATACGATTAACAAAGCTATTACCATTTCATGTTAATTATTGGTAATCCAAGTACCGTCACTATCATCCTGCACAAAAGGTAGATGAGAATCATCCATAATATCAAAAGACTGTATATCAGGCAATGATCTGATAATACAATGTTCTAATACCATATCACCTAACTCATCATCATTTGAATAACCATTAAACATGTGCCTTGAGTTTGGAACTACAATCGACCAAGCTGGATCATTTTCATCTTCTACATAAAATACTTGCTGGGCATTAGTAGATAAAATAAAAGAATCTAATTTATGTCCAATTTTGGTAAGATCAGCCAATGTGCATCCATCTTTGTCTTCTTTAACTCCACTAGAGCTCTCAACCCACTGACACTTAAAAACTACCACCTTAAATTCAATATAATCAAGTTCCCATATGTCTTGAAGAACCCTTAAAAGGACATGTTTGAAATTATTGAGTTCTTATCCTTCGAGCTAGACACTTGCATTGTTTTAGCAGTTAAGGTGATACCACTATTCTTAACACATCTAGTACTATCACGTTTTTAGGTGTGAAATCGAACTCCATTTATATGATATCCATCATATCTTATCACTTGGGGTTGGGGTCCATAAGATATCCACCTCAGTGTATCAAAAATTACGTTACTAGATTTCTTAATCTCAGAAGCAACATACATTCATTTTTAAGATTCAACAATATAAATAATAGTTAAGTATAAACAAATGATGATCTCCTAGAAGATACCAACCACATAGTCATATACCTTTTCGCGCAACCAATTTATGAAAGTTCAATTATGCTCATCCTGAAGCCACTTTTGTATCCTTGTTTTATTTGGATTTGCTGCCTTCAATTCTTCCATGTGTTGCTTGTATGTTAGAACTTATTCAGTTATGATCACATACTTTAAAATTAAGAACATTTTAATAAGACTCAAATAACATGTGATGGGTCTAACTTACTCTACATAGGCTGCAACTTATGTTGTATTTTTCAACACATAAAGATGTGCTTGCTCTAACTCTTTCGCATCAGCTCTAAATACATGAGAACCAGAAAGTGATTTTTCAATACTGTGTTGACCACCACACTCATTTTTTATTAATGGGATCCCAACAGCTTTCATATTTGACAAGTACTCCGAACAATATTTTATAGCTTCTTCAGCAATATAACATTCTGCAATGCAACCTTCTGGCCTATTGCGATTGCATACATATCCTTTTAAGATCTTCATGAATCTTTTAAAAAGATACATCCATCTTAAATAGACTGGTCCGCATAATTGGACTTCGCGTACAAGGTGTACTATTAAATGAACCATTATGTCAGAAAATGAAGGATAATTTTTTTTCATTAGACATAAAGTCTTCACAAGTTCTTCTTGTAGTAAACTGAGATTGCAAGTATCCACAACTTTGTTGAAAAGTGCATTGAAGAACAAACTTAGTCTAGTTATTGTGGATCTCATGTTCTTATTCAACAATCCTCGTAATGCTAATGGAAGAATTTGTTGGATCAAAGTGTGGTAGTCATGAGATTTTAGGCCATAAAGCTTTAATTCTTCCATAGAAACATAATTTCTTAAGTTAGAACAGTATCCATCTGGAACTTTAAGTGCAGATAACATCTTGCAAAATTTGATTTTCTCAGCCTTAGAAAGTGTGTAACTTGCAGTAGGCAAATATGTCCTTTTTTCACCCACTATTGGCTGTAGCTCACTTCGAATTCTCATATATACTAGATCTAAATGACTGCTTAATCCATCCTTTGACTTTCCAGGTATATCAAGAAGGGTTTCCACGATGCTCTCACATATATTTTTCTCAATATGCATCATATCTAATACATGACGTACATGAAGAAACTCCCAATATTCAAGATCAAAAAATATTGACCATTTTTTATGCAAGTTTAGACTTTGCATCTGAAACCTTGTCCTTCTTTTTTGATTTCTCAACATGCATTGTATTTGCTTGCTTTTTTTCATACACATAATTAATATTTCTGGTCTTTTGTAAAATTTCTATTCTAGTTAAAGGTTTAGGCTCAATATTAAACTCTTGACAACCATTAAATGCCTTTTTTGCTTTTTTATATGGATGATTTCTGTACAAAAATCTCCTATGACCTTGGTACATATTTTTTCGACTATGTTTTAAGTATACACTATGTGTATTTTTAGCACAAATTGGGCAAGCCAAATAACCTTTAACACTGCAGCCACTCAAATTTTTATACACGAGAAAATCATTTATCGTCCATAGTAATACAGCCTTTAAGGTGAATACCTCTTGCAAATATGCATCGTAAATTTCAACACCGACATCCCATAGCATTTTTAAATCATGAATAAGTGGTTGCAAGAAGATGTCAATATCATTTTTTGGCTACTTAGGACCCGATATCAACAAGGTTAACATCATAAACTTTTGCTTCATATACAACCATGGTGGAAGATTATAGGTAATAAGTATGACAGGCCATGTACTGTGATGACTACTTAAAGAGCTATGTGGATTTATCCCATCTGCTGCAAGTGCCAATCGAAGATTTTGTGGCTCGCATGCGAAATCAGGCCATTTGTGGTCTATTAAATTCCATGATGCTAAATCTGCTGGATGTTGAATGTAACTGTCAACTTATCTTTCACTAGAATGCCTTATCAAATCTTTCGATATTTGATGAATACCATACATTCTTCTAAACCTGGGTAGTGGAGAAAAATACCATACAACTTTTATCGGCATGTCTACTTTTGGATGATTGGATCCTTTAGGAATCTTTTATCTTGATTCAGAATAATTTGGACATACATCAACATCCTTGTTTGTATTTCTATACAAAATACAATTATTTGGACATGTGCATATCTTTTCATATTGCATTCCTAAGGTACACAATGTCTTTTTTGCTTAATATATTGATGCTGGCATCAAATTTCTTTTGAAAGCACATCACCCCAAAAGCTTAATAGCTCATTGAAACTTGCATCGCTCCACCCATATTTTATTTTAAAGTTGTATAATCGTACCAAAATAGAAAGCTTAGTGAACCCACTACAACCAGTGTATAAAGGGCGCTCAGCATCATCCAACAAGTCAACGAATTTCTCTGGATTACATTCAAATAGATCTCTGGCTGCTTCAACCATTTCCACAGCATTAATATCATCATTGTATTGAAGACAACATTCTTCAGCATCTAAGGTACACTTATCTTCCTCATCATTATATATGTTTTCGCCATCCATATCGTCATAACTTGAGTCGACACCATTACAAAAAAGATGATCTTTAACCACTGTGATATTATGAACTTTCATATTTCCATATTTTATGCATGGACATTGTATGGAACTAGGGTCACCTAAATTTCTTTTAACATGATTCAAAAAAACTTCGACACCATCCTCGTATCTTTTTGTATGTCTATCAGCAGAGTATTATGACTTATCTAGTCAATTTAAATTTAAAAAATACTAGTAATTAGTTAATTAAATTAACAAATATAATTAATTTTATCTAACAAACTAATTAAATTTATCAAACCATATAGAAGTAAAAAAAATTAAAAGATGACAAGTAAATTAAAAAGATAAATAATAACTTACAGTGGTTCAGCTTCCTTTACTTTGTCATCAATCTCTTTGGACTTACTTTCCATGCCTGATGAATCCACCATCGATGTTTCTAAAATGAAAAAGATATTATGTTCAGAAACATATAAACTCTGTTCCAAACTCTTTCTAAAATCCCAGGATATGCCTCGTCTAAATTAGTTGGATAATTATAGCAGTAATACTCATTGAAAGTGACGATCTCACCATGTTTATTTATTCCAACTATTGTACTTGTGGTGTTTTGGTATTATATGAGGATAATATGATTATTGCTATGGATGACCTGGATTGCATTACATTTCTAAAATCCCAGGATAAAGAAGTGGCCATGAATCTATAACTACTAAGCAATTATATTATTGTCATGTCCTTATAACAGAATATGAATAAGTTGTGGTTATGATTTAGGAAACAAGTATTCCCACGTCCTAAACAAAAATGCATGAATCAAGTTATGAGATCATTTTTCTATTTTTTTAATACTCAATTTAAATGGTAAGGATTAATTGCATCTTAATTCATTCTTTTTTATTTAAAAAAATAATAATCACCTTATTTAAAAGAAAAAAAAGGCATGAATGGGCTAAACCGAGCCCAGGCTCAACCCACCCAAGTCCCTATTTTCGTAGCCCCTGGTTCACCAAAACTAGGGAAAGGTGCCGGCAGCCAAGGGCTGCCGCCACCTCTCCTGGGGGTGCCTGGCCGGCCATCGATGACCGGCCTAGTGCCGATCAGCGGCGGCACCCCTTCCTATTTTTTTTTCTTTCTTTCCCTCTCTTCTTCTTCTTCTTTCGCTCCTCCTCCCTGAGCGGCAGCACAGCTAGCCTCCTCTGGCCGGCCGAACCCCATCGGACGTTGCACGGATACTAGTTGGGGCTGCTGCCCATGGTCCGAGCCCAGCAAGCCGACGAGCACACCGCCAGGCCCGAGCCAAACACGGGAGCCGATTTGGCTCCCGTAACACATCGTCTGGCAGCGGCACGGCCGGCCTCCTCTGACCAGTCAAACCCCACTGGATGTCGCACAGACGTGGTGGGGGCTACCGCCCATGGCCCGGGCTCGACAAGCCATTTGGCACGCCGCCAAGACCGAGCCAAACTGGATCCGGTCGATGCAAACTGGCCCTTTCACGGCCTCTCTCTCCCTTCCAATCAATCTTTAGATTAAAAAAAAGGATGATTACCTGTAGTTGAATCAGCTTGGTGAATCAGCTTGGTGAAGAGACAGCAAACAAAACCCTAATCCTACATAGTGATGGAGTCTTTTTAAACCAAACTTTGCTGGTGATGGTGGAGGAGTCTCCTCAACCTTAATCCTGCATGGTGGTCAGTGGAGTCTCTGCAAACGAAACCCTAATCCAGAACAAAACTACAGTGGGATATCAAGGTTTTGTTTAAGAAAAAAAAGGGAAAAGCGAATTAGGAGGAGAAAAAAAGATAAATTTTTAGTTTTATATTAGACTACATCTTAATAAAAAACGTAGTCTTTTTCTACATCATAATTACAAACATAGTCTTTTTATATTATAAAAATAATATAAGGCTAGTCTTAATTAAAAATGTAGTCTTTTTATATTATAAGATAATATAAGACTACGTCTTATTTAAAAATATAGTCTTTTTATATTATCAGATAATATAAGACCATGTCTTAATTAAAAATGTAATTTTTTTTGATATATTATCAAATAATATAATTATCAGATAATATAAGACTACGTCTTAATTAAAAACGTAGTCATTTTATATTATCAGATACTATAAGGCTACGTCTTAATTAAAAATGTAGTATTTTTATATTATCAGATAATATAAGACTACGTCTTAATTAAAAATAGTCTTTTTATATTATTAGATAATATAAGACTACGTCTTAATTAAAAACGTAATCTTTTTATATTATCAGATAATATAAGACTACATTTTTAATAAAAGATGTAGTCTTTTAATTTATAAAAAATTATAAAAATGTAGTCTAAAATATTAGACTACATTTTTAATGAAAAACATAATCTTTTTTTCTAAAACCTACTGTAGTCTATTCCACTTTTGTAGTAGTGTGCATAGGCTGATGGGCTGAAAGTGTTGAGGGATGGAAGCATCGAAGCATTTAGGCACTAGAGTAATGAAAGTCTGGTTCCAATTAGTAGGAATAGATTTTGACTGAAAAATACTCTGGATGGCCCACACAATATCCTGGCTCAGAATAGTGCAATAATAGGGGAAGAAGAAAGGCGAAAACCTATTAGGCCAAGGGGCCTTATCAGGCCCAATATCCCAAACACCAACCAAATTTCATCCACTGTAATCGGCCTGATTAGAAGGTCATTCTTCTATGTTGAAACCTTCTTAGCAGTCAGGATCGGATGAACAGGAAACTCCTTACCAGTGCGCTCCATCCATCTAGACTAAAGAAGTGGAATAGCTGGTCCTTGATAATGTGAATATCCTCATGGTAATGCCCTGCCTCATCAGCAAGTCGCTGAATCCTATTAACTGCTCGATGCTTCAGGATGGCCTAGTAAAAGAATCTGGTATTGCGATCCCCATCTCAAAGCCACTGTATCCGAGACCTCTGCCTTCAAAAAATTTCTAGCTACTGTAGGAGGGAGTGGTGATGTCATGTTCAGTAAGGCATCCCTCCTAATGTTCTTTAGTCTTGAGGACAGTAATGTCAGCTTCCACCTGCTCTATTTGCCTAACAATATCCCCAACCTCCAGTCTATTCCATCTAGAGTCTGTGCCTCACTAACTCAAGGCGCCTAGATAGCCTATAAGTAGCATTGCCTCCCACAGGTATACGCCATACCTGAGAGATAATGGTTTGAGTGGAGGAATAGGATGTCCAGAACTATTCAAAACGAAATTGTCTTCGCTGCTGAACAGTAACATCTATAGATATCAAGATGGGGCAGTGATCAGAAGCAATCCTTGGTAGATGAGTAACAGTGGTAGATGGATAATTCTAAAGTTAGTGGACCATGGCCATAGCCCTATCCAATCTCTTTCAAACTCGTGCAGATCCCTGACGGTTATTACACCATGTGAATTGGGACCCGAGAACCCCAAGTCAAGTAGACCAGCAGGAGAAATGAAAGTCCTGAACTCTAAGATGTTCGCTGATCCACCAGGCTGTCTGACTCCTTTTTTTCATTGGCCCCAACACTACAATTAAAATGTTCTGTAATAATGGATGGAACTCCTTGAGCAATAAGAGATTGAATCTCAGACCAAAGAACATGCCTCTTCCAAAAATCAGTGCTGACATAAACATCTGAGAATAGCTAGGGGGCAGATGTCCCCTCAGAGATGACAAAGGAAACTTGCTGGTTGCACTAATGAAAGGCATCCACTCTAATGAAAGTATTATGCTAGAGAGCCAAAATACCTTCTGATAGTCCCATCGACTTGACAGCATAAGAAGACCACGATCTGGATACCTGGCTCCTGAATCAGGACAAGCTATCACCCGACAATCGGGTTTCCAAAAGAACACAAATATCAAAACTATATAATTGCATAAGTCTGCTAAAGGAGGAGCAAAACGAGGGTTTTTGGGCTCCTCTGACATTCCAAATAAGTATCTTCATTTTATAGTTGAGGGGGGTTGAGTCCCCGCCTAATCATCCAACATGTCAGCATCAGGAGGGCACCCATTATGCGAGGTGCCACCCTTCGGATTATGGCTCCTGCAATCCATAAGTTGGTTGGTCTCCATAACCTTTTCCGTTTCTATCACCAGCGAGGATGATGCCCTGAACTTGTTATCAAGGCCATTTTCATAATGGCATCTTTGAGGCTAGAGACGATCAATTCGTGTTGTTGTACCTCCTACTGAGTTGTTTGGATACCCTCATTCTTCTTTCCAATAGGGGTTACATCCTTGCTGTGGGTAGCCTTGGATCCCATGCCAACTGGACTGATAGGGCCTAGTGTTGACTCCAGGAATGCAGGGAAAGTAAATTTGTCTTGTATGATCTTTGATTCTGATGGATTAGCTTGCCCTTTTCCTTTCTCAGTTGTGGAAACAACTCAGTGGGTGAGCGGCTCCGCAAGCCTAGTCTTCTTAGATGGACCAGGGTTGACGTTCTTGCGGACCTTGGGCCTACCAGCCCATTTATTAGAGCCAAGAAGGGCGAAGGGGTTCTCAGTCTCCAAGTTAATATTCAGGGATTGCTGAGACCCCTCCTCTCTGTTAGAGTATCAAGCACCGGCACAGTTTTAGATTCAGCCATCATGCCGATACTGATTCCACTCATTCCTTCATCAACCTGATGCGCCTCCTTCAACCTGGTTGTCACCTGATTCAGCCCAGCTATGGGAGAAACCGATGGCTGGCCGGCCTTATGGAGGTGCCGCCGAGCTGTCTTCATCGGCGTTTGCCATCCATCCTTCATAACCGGATGAGGAGCCTTCCCAGTCTGACTCTTCCTCCTCATCTCCGTGACATGGCCATGGGGAGTACGCTGCTGTCGGATTGCTGCCATCCATGGACCATACTTGACACCAGCCGTAGAAGATGCAGAGTCCGGCAGAGGCAAGCAGGGGCCAGTGAAATGCATTGATCCACATCAGGAGCAAATTCCATCTAGGTGCTTGAAGGCAAACTGCTGCCAGAAGGGAGCACGACCTCCTCTCATGCAGACTCCTAGCCGGAGAGGTCGTAAGAGGTCAACACGCACACATGCCCTGGCAAAGCCTTCCCTGGTTTTGTCTTTGGTAGCCGAATCAGAGAAGATAAATTGGCTAGCCAACGCTAGAATGGCACGTAGGATGTCATCGGACCAAAATTCCAAAGGCAAATAGGGTAATCTTACCCAAAGAAGGGCGGAGGCTAGAGAGGCAGCCAACAAGGCGAACTCCGGTTGCCATTCGTCCATTGCTAACAGCTGACCATTAACGATCCATGGCCTTCCCAACACCAATTCCTTAGCTTCAATGTCAGGGAGATGGAACATGTAGCACCGGTGGCCTAGGCAAACGACGTCAACCTCGCCGGATACACCTCCTCGCCAAAATTCCTGAATGATGGCCTCCGGAGGAACCCATCGGCAGATGCTTCTCGCTAGGATGGCCGTGTTCACCCATCTACTAGTTTCCTCTTCCAAAGCTGCTGAGGGAATTTGGATAACCTTCGAAAAGCAGCGCTCCAACTCTACCACCTCCGCCAAAGACGGGGAAGAGGAAACCCACTCAAAACGGCTAGTCGCTGCACGATGCCAGGCCATCCATCCTTCCATGGCCTTATCCACACTAGTAGGAGGGAGAGGGACACCTTCTTCCATCTTCCGGTGAAGTCTGATCAGAGTCTCTATCAATGCTCACCGAAGATCGAAGAGAGCACAGCCAGGAGCACTAATCTCAAAGCGGCACGGTCACGAAATGAAGTCGCTCTGAAACTCTTCACTCCGTGCTACAATGTTTAGAAATTGAGCTTTCACCATCATTGAAGGCTATTTTATTCAGCCCCAAAACCCCCTCATCTACAGTAGCTACATTGATTGGCATTTTAGGTATTAAGAAAGTTGATTATCTACAAAATTACCTAGGTACACCTCTTAGAAATAGGAGACTAAATTAAATAGACCTTCAATGGTCAAAGGATATAATTAACTCTAAACTAGATGCTTTGGAAGTAGAAAACTTTTTTATTTGCTAGCAAATATACTCTTATTAAATCAATTTAGTGCTCCATGCCTACACACATTATATCCAATACTATTGTCCTTTAGAGTTTCTTGCAATGGTTTGAGTGGACCGTTAGAAAATTTTTATGGAGACATGATAATGATATGAGAGCTCTTCATAGCATTTCATGGGAGATTATTTGTAAACCAAAATAATACAAAGGTCTTTGAATCCTAGATGTGCAAAAGTAATGGTTGGCTCTTTTATCCAATGCTACAAATAAACTATTGTTGAATTTGAACTGCTTATTTTCTAAGATTTTGTATGCCAAATTTCATTTTCAGTGGAACTGGATTGAGCATAAACCACCAAGGTATGCATGTGGTGTTTATGAAGAATTGCATCGGATATCTTCTTTCATATCATAGGTTTCACCTGGTCTTATGGGAATAGGAGAAAGATTAATATTATGTTCCAACAAAGGTTTTCAAGTATTAATTTGTGCAACTACCTACTAATTTTTTAAAAACTTTAATGTCTAGGAAATTTCTATATGGTTGATAGCTTTATAAATATTGATGGTAGTTATAATTTAGAATTGCTAAATCTTTATTTTCGAAAATACATTCTAAAGGAAATAGCTATTACTCCCCCTATAACAACTAATCATAAAGACAAACTCTAGTAGAGGTCAAACTACAAATATGAGGTGGTGGTATAGGAGGTTTATAGAAATCTAACTTCAAGTTATGTGAATGTCAATAGGAAAAAGAATAGCAAGAGTTTGAAAACTCAAAGCTCAGTCTAAAACTCTTTTTTTTATTTGAGAGCAGTATGGTAATGGTCTTCCAACAAGAGCTCTTTTATCATCAAGAATTCAATCCATCCAATTAAATTATGTAAGATATAAAATAGTAAGACCTTAGATCGTTTATTCTTTCAATGTAAAAGTTCTAAGATTGTTTGGGCTTTAATTGAAGGCAGGTATATTGAACGCATTCAATTCACCATCAAGCTAAAAAGTTTCTGTTGGTAAACCTCGTAACCATAGTTATGGCTTTATCTCAATCACTATTAATGTATACCATATGACATCTTTAGAAGGCAAAAAATTAAACGATATTTCAATAGAAGATATTTATCCCTATGAGAATTGTTTATTATACTCTAAGGTAGTGTTTGATAGGAAAAATGTTATCCATGGATAAGTGTACGGGATAGAATTTATCCCCTAGCTATCCCTAGGGATATCCCTTGGCTATCCCATTGATCATATCAAATGCAAAAAGGTAAATCCATGGGATAACCTTTTTTTACTCTTATTTGGAGGGATAACCAGCTATTCCTACATTCTCTAGGGAATAAATTGAGGGGATATCCCATGGTTAACCATGGATTATCCCTTTGGTTAACTTTATTCCTTGCTATCCCTTATAGTTATGGCTTTTGGGAATAAGAGGGGATATCCTCTGGATATCCCCTCTTATCCCCTATTTCAAACACTACCTAAGTCAAACAACTAAATTCTATGATTAGGAACCTTTGAATGATGCTTGCAGCCGAGGTTGTTACCCTCTTCATCTTAGAGAATTTACTTCTCCAAACCTTGGTTGTTTGCCAAGTGCACAAAATCCTAACAAATAGTAAAGTATTTTTTAGAAAACGGATGTCGAACCCACGAGATTAATTATGTTATTAAATACCAAAATTCACTAAATTAATTACTATTTGAAAAACCAAATATAAACTGAACGTTTTATTATCTAAATTAAATAAAACTATTTAATCTAAAAATTAACAGAGCATAAAAATCTAAACATGTAAAAATATGATAAGAATGGATCTAGAGCAATTGATTTCATCTAACAAATCCCACATAATTTATTTTTATTAATTAATAAATTTTAATAATTCCATGTTGACGATTAAATTTTTTTAATTATTCAATATCTTCTCTCGATCGATATCAAAAATATTTTCAACCACCAACTCCATATCTCTATGTGAATTTAATTAATTAGAGACTCATTACATATTTTAAATTTCTAAAAATCATATTAATCGCGGTAAAGCATCTCTACTTTCGCTCAACTAATGGTATTTAATTCAAGATCTAAAATAATAAATCGCCTCTCGATCTTATTATAATTTAATTGATCAAACAAATAATAATAAGAATTAAACACTCAATCATAAAAATATAAAAATAAAATAACTAATAAAATAAATTATGTGTTGATTGCTAGATTATATTAATGCTTTAGAAAAGAAAATTAGATCATAATAAAATTAAAAAAAAATAAATGAAACTTATATTTTTCATGGAAGCACTTGATGAATACATAGCTCCTGTCTTTGTTCTTTATATCTTAAAAACTCTGCAAGTCTCTCTCTAAAAGTCTACGGTCTTTCATTTAAACCATTGACTTAAAAAAACCGTTGCTCATGTCGTATTGAATGCGCGTTGAGAGTCCTCATTCGGATGAAAACGTGTTTCTTTCTTTAGCTGTTGGATGAATATTGGATGGATGAAATGGAAAGATAAGGATAGAATTTCGGATTAGTAACGCCCAAAGGAAACTCCCTTAATGAAATACGGCATTGCATGCGTTGAAAACGTGTGGAGTCCCCTTTTTTTTTTTGTTTCTCATCGCTAGATTTCCTTGGCTGCTGCCAGTTCACGTATGATTTTGTTGCTACCGAGTGAAGTATCGTTGGAGAAAGCCATCCACGTACAATTCTTCATGAAATCCGCTTCACTGCGTGAAGTCAAGCCACCGCATGGATGCTACCTCCACGTGGTGGAGTCCTCATCGCCCTTGAGTCTTCATGCTGTTAGGTTGGGTTTTATTTCAACATTTCATGAAGGAGAAGATGTATGAGTCGAGTCTTCGCCCAGCGTCCACGCTCCACGGAAGTCCGCTCGGGCAGGGAAGTGAGGAAGCTTCCATCTTTGTGTACCTTAACAGGTTTCAAACAAAATTTATCAACTTATAACAATGGCTTAATTAAACTGGGCCTAATTAAGATGATCGATAGATTTAGTACGAAAGTATTGAAAAGTAAATAAAGAATAAATAAATTTAACTTAAAATAAATTAAAAACTAGTTAATCTCAAGTACATGAATTAAATGGTTGGATTTATGCGTATCAAATACGGCCAAACTTACACTTTGCTAGTCCTCGAGCAAAGAAAATAAAATAAGAATCTTAAAATTTAAAATTAATTGTTCAAATAGAGCCTCAAAGATTTAACACATGCCATGATTTAAAGAAATTATACTATACAACTCAAGTACAAAAATTAATACAAAATTTGGCCTTACCTCATATTCAATTCTCCCACTCATGAGCATGCATCATTCTCACTTCATTACTCACTTTTCGGATAGTTTTATGCAAACATGTAAATGCAATGAATCTCTAAAAAGTGTATGTATCTACTCCATAGGCTTGCTCTTTAAATTAACTCTCTACTAATGTAGATAAAAGATAACACCAAGGATCAATAGGTCTTTATAAGCCTGTAATGTAATGCTAGGGTGAGAGCTACAAAGAAAGGGTAAGATGTATCAAAGTAGGAACTTAAATCAATACACCCATAGCATAAAGAGCATAGTAGTCTCATTCATAGTGGCTCATACAGCTTTCAACAAGCACCCTTTTACTTTGCTTTTGGCTTTTTCTCTCTTCTTCTTCTTCTTCTTCTTCTTTTTTTTTTTTTTTCAAGACTTAGCAGTCTCAACTTCATTTTCAACAAGCCCAGTTAACTTACACTGCTCTTTGTGAAATTTTCACTAATAAAATATGGCTGCCTAACATACCCACATGTATCATATCCTTCTCTGTACTACCATTGATCTAGTTTAATCACCCTCACTTTGTGACTCTGGTAACGGTGATGGAGACAAGAGGGTGGATGAAAACTGTAAAGGCTCATGAACTACTGAGTTAGATGAGACAAATATGGGTTTGCCCTCCAATTGCAGCATAAGGCTCCCAAGAATCTCAGTTAATGTTTTCTTGAACTCTGCTTCATCCACAATCTTCCCATCATCTGCATTCACCATTTTGAAGGCCTCTTTCATAATAGCATCAACCTGATCAACAGCACCATAAGGAGGTAGATCTATAGAGGAAGCAATCACATCTAGTGCAATCCTAAGATAGTCCTTTGATGTTCTCTGATGGTGATCCTTCGGTAGGTCTCTCCACACTGAATCCAACAACTTATCTAATTCAAACTTATTTGACAATAGTCTCCTGATGCCGCTCCCATCAAAGTTATTTTCACTGTGGGCAACAATGACAGGGTGCTCTTGGAGGCGTTGGATGATATTGTTCAAAAGCTTCTTAAATTCTTCTAAGGAGATCTCCTGAGAAGCAGGTTGTTCAAGCCGGTAGAAAGAGATTGTAAAGCAGGTTCCACAATGTTGCTTATAATCCAAGAGTCCGAAGCTGGTGGCATGCCATGCTCAACTGTGAGTTGTTGAAGACCGACTATCAAGCATTTGAGCAGAGACTCATTTGTTGATTCCATCTGTGAGAATATGGCAACTACCTCTGGTTCAAATCTTGGACTCTCAACAAACTCCTTAGCATCTTCTCATCAATTCTCAAGATGACAATAAGGTTTTTTTTTTTTTTTAAAAAAAAAGATCTATCTGCTTCTTGCACCCTATCTGAGTTTGAGATTATCAAATTCTTTCCAATCCTTGCATTCCCTTATATTTATATTTTCTCAATTCCAATAGGAACCCTTTCTTCAGCTAGCAATGATGCTATTTCAGTATCTGTTTCATAATAGTCAGCACCAAGCAGAACTGTGTCCTTTAAATGCACACTGTAGTTTATTCGAGATTGGATTCCAATGCTCTATAAAGCAGTTGTTCAAGAAACTTTTGTGGGAAACAATTGAATCAACAATCTTGCTGTTGTCAACCTTTGTTGGCAGTAAATTTCTAGTGATGTATACATTGGCTTTGTTGCATCATAAAAGTTGAAAACTCGATGGATGTGCAGTAAGAAAAAGATTAGCTTCAAAGAAGGAATTAATGGTACTAATATCCTCCCAGTAATCATTGAAAAGATATGCCTTGATGAAAAACTCTTTTGTAGAGACAGGAATTATCTTAGATCCAAAGTCATTTGCAGTAGGAAACCTCCATCTGACCTTAGAAGATTTAGAAGTATCTTCTTCTTGAATATATAAACTCCCATAGAAGCAATATATGGTTTCTTTTCTGCCTCAGCTCGTGACAACCCCAATACAGTAGTAGTGTTCACTTCCATTGCTTTCAAATCTACTCCTTTTTGCTTTTCACTGAATAAGATGACCTTTTCTTTGTACACCCCCAAACTTATTTCTTGCTGTGCATGGGGTGTGATAAAAATTTTTCATACTCCTACCTCTCACAAAAACTTTTAAGCTCTTATAACCATGAGATAAGTATCAACTAAGTTCCATTGAAAGATAAAGATATATGTATATAAGTTCAATAGGGTAGGAATCATATGGGTTAAACAAGAAAAATTTAAAAGACCAAAATGTAAATTTTAAAGGCTCAAATGGGTGACTAGAGATACAATGATAAAAGGGTTAGGCTTTTAAGCTCAATCAATCCAATGATGGCCTATGTCCTTTCCTTGGTAAAACTTTCACCTCAAGTAATTCTCAAGTAAGTTATAGAGTAGTTGAGATCATAAACATTTACAAAGTCTTCATAAAATGTCTCTAGGCATGCAAACAAGTAATGATCATGATACACATCTAATGAATAAAGAGAAAATCATACTAAGTAAAAATAATTTAAGTATTAACTAATCAACACAATCACTTAGAATTCTTCCTAAAAATTATAACTTGTTTCAACCATGCTCATCATTGGCTCTATAAAAATATAAACATCAGATATTTTTTTAATTTTTAATATTATCTATTTTTATCTATTTTATTTATTTTATTTTATTTATTTTTTAAAACAACCTAAATATAATTAAAACAAAGAATATGTAACCTATGATATGCAAACTAACACAAATTAACCAAAGTAATCAAACAAACAACTAGACTATTATGCAACCCAACAAAAATTAAACTCTCATCTCCCAAACTTAAATCTTGCATTGTCCTCAATGAAAGAGAAAGAAAAGAGAATAAATAAAAATAATAAAGTAATAAAAGTAAAGTGATACCCCCTAGTGTCAATGAATGTCATCTTGAAGTACACCATAGAAAAGACTCCTTCAATATTTAGGGTTGTCAAGGTTGATGGAGACTTTTTGCTTATAAAAATCTTCATTGATGTATGGTTTAAGGCACTATCCATTCACTTTAAATGTTCCCTTGGTCTCATGTTGTACTTCAATTGCTCCATAAGGATAGACTTTAGTTACCACAAACGGTCCTGACCATCGAGAGCGTAGCTTTCCTGAAAAGAGTCGAAGTTTGAGTTAAATAATAGAACTTTTTGCCCAACTTCGAATTCCCTACTTGAAATATGCTTATCATGTCATCTCTTAGTTTTATCTTTATAAATTCGAGCATTCTCATAAGCATCATTGCAAAACTCATCCATCTCATTGATTTGCAATATTCTCTTCTCGCCAGATGCTTGTAGATCAAAGTTAAGTATCCTTATCACCCAATAAGCCTTGTGTTCTAGCTCCACTGGTAGATGACATACTTTTCCATAAACAAGACGATATGATGACATTCCAATCGGTGTTTTGAATGCTGTTCTATAGGCCTATAAAGCATCATCTAACTTTCTTGCCCAGTATGTACGAGAGATATTCACGGTCTTTTTCAGTATATGCTTCAACTCTCGATTAGATATCTTGACTTGTCCACTCGTTTGAGGATGATATGGTATCATCATATGATGTGTAACTCCATACTTAGTTAGTAATGCTTCAAATTGATGATTGAAAAAATGCTTACCACCATCACTGATTATTGCCCTTGGAGTGCCGAATCGGAAGAAGATATTCTTTCGTAAAAAGTTCATCACAACTCTCGCATCATTAGTCGGTGAGGCTACTGCTTTCACCCATTTGGAGATATAGTCTACAGCCACCAAAATAAATTTGTTAGAATATGATGATGAAAAAGGACCCATGAAATCTATACCCCAAACATCAAATAATTCAATAACTAAAATATTATTTAAGGGCATCTCATGTTTTCTAGAAATATTTTCAACTCTTTGACAATGATCACATGAATTAACAAATATGAATGCATCTTTAAAAATAGATGGCCAATAAAACTCAGATTGTAGAATTTTTGTCGCAGTTTTTGCACCACCAAAGTGGCCACCAACTTCTAATGAGTGACAATGTCTGATTATGTTCTCCATTTCCTTCTCAGGCACACATCTTTTGATTATTTGGTCTGCACAGTGCCAGTATAAAAAAGGTTCTTCCCAAAAATAATATTTCAAGTTGGAGAAGAACTTCTTTTGTTGATATGTCATAATGGAAGATAGAATTCGTGACACCAAGTAGTTGACTATATCGGCGTACCATGGAACAACTTGCATAGCCATCAAATGCTCATCCGGGAATGCTTCATTTATTTGCTCATCATCCATACCTGGAAGCTCTATCTGAGATAAATGATCTGCCACAAAATTTTTAGTACCCTTCTTATCCTTAATTTTCAAGTTAAATTCTTGTAGAAGTAAAATTCATCGAAGCAATCTTGGTTTAGCATCCTTCTTTGAAAGCAAGTACTTCAGAGAAGTGTGATCGATGTAGACAACCACCTTCGAACCTATCAAGTAAGGACGAAATTTATCAAAAGAAAAAATGATCGATAATAATTCTTTTTCCATAATGACATAATTCAGTTGAGCTTCTGTTAAGGTTCTACTTGCATAATAAATAATACAAAAATGTTTATCTTTTCTCTGCCCTAAAACAGCCCCTATAGCATAGTCACTAGCATCACACATTAATTCAAATGATAAATTCCAATCCGGTGACACAATTATAGGTGCTGAAATTAATTTCTTTTTCAGTGTTTCAAAAGCATGTAAGCATTCATTAGAAAATTCAAATCGAGTGTCTTTAATCAACAAATTGCAAAGAGGTTTAGTAATTTGAGAAAAATCATTAATAAACCATCGATAGAATCCGGCGTGTCCCAAGAAACTTCTCACGCCCTTCACATTGGCTGGCGATGGGAGTTTTTCAATCACTTCTATTTTTGCTCTGTCAACTTCAATTCCCTTAGAGAAAATTCAGTGGCTCAGCACTATCCCCTCCTCTACCATGAAGTGGCATTTTTCTCAGTTTAAAACTAAGTTTTTCTCCTTGCATCTCTGTAAAACTGAAGATAAATTAGACAAACAATTATCAAAAGATTATCCAAAGACAGAGAAGTCATCCATGAAGACTTCTAAAACATTTTCCACCATGTTCAAAAAAATGAACATCATGCATCTTTGAAATGTGGCTGGCACATTGCAAAGGCCAAAAGGCATCCTCCTATATGCATATATTCCATATGGACAAGTAAAAGTGGTCTTCTTTTGATCTTTAGGTATGATGGCTATTTGATTATAACCAGAGTATCCATCCAGAAAATAGTAGTAAGCATGTCCTGCAAGTCTCTCTAGCATTTGATCAATAAAAGGTAAGAAAAGTGATCTTTTCGAGTTGTATCATTAAGTTTTCTATAATCTATGCATACTCGTCATCCCGTGACCATCCTTGTTGGTATAAGTTTATTGTTATCATTCTTGATCATAGTTATTCCATCTTTCTTTGGTACAACTTGTATTGGACTTATCCATGCACTGTTTGAGATAGGATAAATAATTCCAGCATCTAATAGCTTTAGCACTTCTTTATGTACCATTTCTTGTATTGATGGATTTAATCTTCTCTGGGGTTGGACAATTGGCTTATATTTATCCTCCCTTAAAATATTGTGTGTGCAAATTGAAGGACTAATTCCTTTGATGTCAGAGATGGTCCAACCCAAAGCCATTTTGTGTGTGCAAGATTCTAAGCAACTTTTCCTTCTCTATATCATTCAAAGAATTATTAATAATGACCAAAAAAGTAGAGTCTTGGCCTAAAAAAGCATACCTTAAATTTGATGGAAGCTATTTTAGCTCAAGTTTAAGTGGTTTCTCTGATGGAGATGTTGGCTGATATGATTTTAAGTCTTTCATTTTTTATTGCATTGAAGGAGGAAAGAGTGGTGTAGCCTCCAAATATCTTTCACACTTTTTAACTTTTTCATCATCAAATTCAATAGACGAAGAGTGAGTAAGACATACCCCAAGTGGTAGCTTTAGAAAATCATCTGCATAAGTCTCATCAGCCATGATCACATCTCGGTCACTTATTTGAAAACAAGAATGTGTTTCAGAAGGAAGTTTCATAGGCTTAAGTACATCAAAAGTGACCTCATCCTCTCCGACCCTCAAAACAAGTTTTTCTTGCTGGACATCAATTAAGGTTCTCCTCATCGCAAGGAAAGGTCGACCCAATATTAAAGGGATCTCTTTGTCCTCCTCCATGTCAAGAACAATGAAGTCAGCAGGAAAGATGAACTTATCAACTTTCACTAATATGTTCTCAATGACTCCTCTCAGGTATTTTATCAATCTGTTTGCCAATTGTAAAGAGATGGTGGTTATATTTACTTCTCCAAGACCCAATTTCTTAAAAACAGAGAGAGGCATTAGATTAATACTTGCTCCTAAGCCACATAAAGCTCTATCAAAATAAGAATTTCCTATAGTGCAAGGAATAGTAAAACTCCCTGGATCTTTGAGCTTAGGCTGCAGTTTCTTTTGTAAGACTGTACTACTCTCCTCTGTCAGTATTACTGTTTCATGCTCCTTCAATTTTCTCTTCTTTGATATAATGTCTTTCAAAAATTTAGCATATTTAGGCATTTGTTCTAAAGCTTCAATGAGAGGAATATTAATATGCAATTGTTTAAATATACTTAAAAATTTAAAAAACTGTTCATCCACATTATTCTTTTTTAATCTTTGCGGAAAAGGAATTGGTGGGTCATATATTGAAGGAGAATAAGTCTCAAAAGTAACTTCCCTGGATTTTTTTTGATTTTGAAGCTCTTTCATTCTCCTTAGTCTTCTCAGCTTGCTCCACTTCTTTCATTTATGACTCAGCTTCCTTCATCTTGGACTCATTATCCACATTTTCATCTTGTTTGGCATTTGTTACTTGTGGCTCCCCATATGTTTGCCCACTTATTAATGATATTTTCTTTGTATGTTCTTTTGGATTAGTAACAATGTTGCTTGGCAAAGTTTCAACAGTCCTTTGTGTGAGAATATTTGAGAGCTAACCGATTTACACCTCAAGATTACGAATTGAAGCTGAGTTGTTTTGGATCGCCACATCTATTTTCTGCATATACTGTATGAACATGTGTTCAAGTGTTAGCTTTTTCTCTTGCTATGGAAATTGATGAGGTGGTTTAGCTTGCCCTTGATTATTGATCCATAAGAAATTGAGGTGATTCCTCCATCTAAGATTGTACGTGTTTCGAGTATGAATTATTTTGATGTTAAAAAGTTGACACGTAATTTGTTTATCCATAACTCGATTGGGCAAAAGGATTTTTTACTTAGCAGTCGGCACTTAAATGATTTCCTGCACAATGATCACAAACATCATTAGTTTGAATAGTATTAACATTTATCTTACCTAGTTATTGAAACAAATTTGCCATTTGTGCCATCAATAAAGATATAGAATCAAGTTCTAAAACTCCAGCTGTCTTTCTTGGCATTGCTCTTTCTATAGGCCATTGATAGTTGTTGGATGCTAATTCTTTCAGAAGTTCATATGCTACCTCATGAGTTTTACTCATTAAAGCTTCGCCAGCTGCTGCATCAACCATAGACCTATTTGTAGCTCCTAGACCATTGTAGAATATTTGCACTTGAAGCCATGCTGGAAAGTCATGATGAGGATACCTTCGCAATAAATCTTTGTACCTCTCCTATGCTTCATATAATGATTCACCATCAAATTAGATGAATGTAGTGATGTCATTCCTTAGCTTTGTTGTTTTTGCAGAAGAAAAATATTTTGCTAAGAACCTTTGTGCTAACTCTTTCTAGGTAGTGATGACTCCAGGCAGCAAAGAATTCAACCAAACCTTGGCTTTATCTCTAAGTGAGAAGGAAAAAAGCCTTAGTCGAATCGCATTATCTGTCACTCCATTATGTTTAAAAGTATCATAAATTTTAGAAAATTTACAATATGGACGTTAGGATCTTTTTGTGCTAACTCCCCGAACGGGATAGTCTATTGTATCATTTGAATGATGGCTGGCTTGATCTCAATATTATTGGCTTGTATGGCTAGCCTCCTTATGCTTAATGTAGCCCCATTGACCGAGGGCATAGCATAATCTCGTAACGTCTTGTGCCTCCTGATCAGCCATATTAGGTAAAGATATGTTGGCTTCTTTCTTCTTCTTTTTATCTTTTCTTTTATTTTTCTTAAGCTGTCGTAAGGTTCTTTCAATCTCGGGATCAAAGAGTATAGGCTCTAATAGTTTAGATCGAGACATGCACTTCTAAGTAGCAATAATAATAATAATAATAATATTTTAATATCTAATAATATTTTAATAATAATAATATCCAAAGTAGTAAATATCTAGCTAGTATCATATCAATAACTAATAATTAATCCTCGGTAATGGCGCCAAAAACTTGTTCGCGTAAAATAATCTGTAAGTACATAGAATAATAACAAGTAGTAAAGTGTTTTTAGAAAACGGATGTCGAACCCATAGAGATTAATTATGTTATTAAATACCAAAATTCACTAAATTAATTACTATTTGGAAAACCAAATATAAACGAAACGTTCTATTATCTAAATTAAATAAACTACTTAATCTAAAAATTAACAGAGTGTAAAAATCTAAACATGTAAAAATATGATAAGAATGGATCTAGAGCAATTGATTTCATCTAACAAATTCCATACAATTTATTTTTTAAAATTATTAAATTTTAATAATCCCATGTTGATGATTAAAAATTTCTTAATTATTCAATATCTTCTTTCGAATGATATCAAAAATATCTCTAACCAATAACTCCATATCTCTATGTGTATTTGATTAGTAAGAGACTCATTACGTACTTTGAATTTTCTAAAAATCATATTAATCACGGTAAAGCATCTCTACTTTTGTTCAACTAATGGTGTTTAATTCTAGATCTAAAATAATAAATCACCTCTCGGTCTCATTGTAATTTAATTGATCAAACAAATAATAATAAGAATTAAACACTCAATCATGAAAAAATAAAAAATAAAATAACTAATAAAATAAATTATGTGTTCATTGCTAGATTACATCAATGCTCTAGAAAAGAAAATTAGTTCATAATAAAATTGAAAAGAAAACTAATGAAACTTATATTTTTCATTGGAAGCAATTAATGAACATGTAGCTCTCGTCTTTATTCTTCAGATCCACCCCTATTGAAAAACTCTAAAAGTCTCTCTCTAAAAGTCTACTGTCTTTCATGTAAGCACTGCCTCTTTTTTATAACTGGAAAACCACTGCTTATGCCATATCGAATACGTGTTGAATACCACTACCTAAGAGTCCCCATCCAGATGAAAACGTGTTTCTTCCTTAGTCGTTGGATGAATGTTGGATGGATGAGAGTCCTCATCCGGATGAAAACTTGTTTCTTCCTTAGTCATTGGATGAATGTTGGATGGATGAGATGGAAGGATAAGATAGAATTTTGGATTAGTAACCGCCCAAAGGAAACTCCCTTAATGAAATATGGTGTTGCCAACTCATCAACGCATTGAAAACGTGTGGGTCCTGATGACGCCCAATCACTAATCCTGCACGTCGGGAACAGATGGATTCTCCAGGCTCTTCTTCACCAGGTTACCTGCAAAGAAGTCCCAGGACCGGAGAGGGTTCTCCGGTGGGGACCCTCCGATGCCCAAGTTAGCAATTGGGGTCACAGCTGAAGAGGAGCTCGAATGAGCTCTTTTTAAATAAGAGGGTGCTCCAGAGAAGAAGAAAGTTCTTTCTAGGATACCATATAGTGATTTTCTAGGGATTATCGCGCATACCTGTTTACTGAGCGGGTTCACCTTTTTATAGGGGTTGACCCTGGCACGATCACGTGGGATTCCGTAAGGAGGGAATGTCCACGGAGTTCTTGGGAGTTGCATGGATCTGTGCTGATTGGTGGGTCATGTCTCATCGGAAAGGGAGAAAGCGGTGGTTGGTGGGCTACGTCCCATCAGCTAGCGGGGCTGCTGGGTAGTTGGGTCCAGTCCCATCAGCAATGTGGCCAGCGGGTAGTTGGATCTGGCGTTGTCAGGCGGCGCGGGTTAAAGAGGTACCGTCCCGAGCCACCAGAGCCGTGTTGGGGCAGGTTTGGAGGAAACCGGAAAGTCTCGACTCTCTTGGGGGAGCCGAAGCTTATCTAGGTCGGCCAAGGGTGGCCGGGGCCGACCTAGCTGACTAGGACATGCCGGGTCGGGCCGAGAAGGGCCGACAAGGAAGGGTCGGGGCCGACTCGGTGGGCTTGGAGACTGTTGGCCCAGATGGCAACCCAAGAGGGGGGTGAATTGGGTTGTTTAAAAAATTTAACCTTTTAAAAACTATTAGCTTTAAGATAAATTAAATGCAATGCAAATATAAAGCACAAACAAGGAGATAGAGATAGAGATAATT
Organism: Calamus simplicifolius; assembly: GCA_900491605.1. Taxonomy (NCBI): domain Eukaryota; kingdom Viridiplantae; phylum Streptophyta; class Magnoliopsida; order Arecales; family Arecaceae; genus Calamus; species Calamus simplicifolius. Next base: position 931,904 of record UESW01004103.1, read on the forward strand.
GAAACATGGCAAACACAAAGATTTTATAGTGGTTCGGTGTATCCAACACCTACGTCCACTCCCAAGATTCACTTGGGTCCACACTATAATCGATTTGATTACAGTCAAGTTATTTTCCAAGATCACAACTCACAACTTGTTGTTTTACCTGGGATCACAATGAACCTAGCCGGTTTTCTAGTCTCACCAGCACAAAACCCTAAACTCAAGCTAAACTAGCTTGACCCGAGGTATACAACCTCCACTAGTTCAATCCCCCTGATTGAACAAGTAAAAACAAGAAAGAATAATGTTTAAGATACAAGATAGCTCCTTAAATGAGCAAATATTCAAATAAATGAACAAGGTTTAGAAAAGCCTGTTTGAAGTGGATTGGATTTTAGCTTTTCTTCTTTTCTTCTTTTCCTTTTCTCTTTGGAGATATTGAATCAGGCCTCAGCTTTGATTCGTTGCAAATGTTGCAGATGAGAAGTTGGAAAATCTTCAAAACAGAACTTCTTCCCCTTTTTTGTGAATCCTTTGATTTTTCAAACTTGAGCACCTTGGATTCTTCTTTGAGCTTTGTGATGTGGAAGGATTTGAATTTGAATACTTCTCTCTTGGATTTCAGGCTCAAGACTTCTCGGATTTTTGATTTGAATATTCTCCCTCTTTTCTTTTTCCGTTGTTGTTTTCAAACGGGTGTTCTCCCCCTTCTTATAGATTTCTTTTAATCCATTTTTGGAAGAAAACTAGCCGTTGGAATGTACCTAGAAACAAAATATATCCGTTAGAAGTTAGGTAAAAAGAAAATATTACCGTTAGAGCTGATCTGGCATTTTAAATTTTGTCCCAGATAGGTTGGAGTCGGCTCCAACTTTTCAGGTGTTGGCTCCAAGTCGTTTATCCAAAAATAGAAAGTTCTGAGTTTGTTGAGGAGTCGGCTCCGAAAAAGTTAGGTGTCGGCTCGCCATCGTCAGGTGTCGGCTCCATAATACTGTGTGTGTCGGCTCTAAGATGCTCAAAAATAAGCGTTCTATCCCCGCATCGGAGTCGGCTCCAGACACTATAAGTGTCGACTCCGAAACTCTGGGTGTCGGCTCCGAAACTCTAGGTGTCGGCTCCGGACCGTATCAAAAATCAAAAGAATATTTGACTGGCCATGGGGTCGGCTCCAGGAATTCTAGGTGTCGACTCCAGGTTCTGAAACTTTGAAACTTATGATTTGCAATAGATTCAAAACTCATTTCTTAATACCTTTAAATCGATCAAATATTTTTAAGTGCTGAAACACTTGTCAAATCCATTAGTAATCAAATAAATATACTCAATTCCTTTATTAATCATCAAAATCAATAATTGGGTCAACAATCTCCCCCTTTTTGATGATTATAAAAACATTGAGGTTATGCAAAGTATTCTTAAATTAAAATTTTCAAGAAAGTGATCCTCACAGGCAATCTCCCCCTGAATAAAGTAGCTCCCCCTGTGAAGTTCAAATTATCAATTGTATCTCCCTATTGCTTTACATATTTATCAATTGTTTTTCCTATTGCTTTACATATTTGATACCAATTAAATAAATGCCAATAAATGCATATACGACATAACTTTCTCCCCTTTTTTGTAATCAACAAAAAGATAAAGAAAAGTTAAGTCAAAAGATAAACTTGATAGATCAAAAGATAATTTCATTTCATTGAAGTCAAGTATTACAAAAAAGAAACTATACTTTCATTACATCAATAGCTTAAACTTCATTACATCAAAAACTAAACATTCATTACATCAAAACTAAATTTTCATAAAACTACAAGTTGGTTCTAATGATTCTTTGTAGATGATCTAGAATTCTATGCATTCCATCACTCTGAGTTCCTACAAATTCTTTCAACCTTCTATCAACAAAAGAGCAAGCAGTCATAATTTTATCTTGAAGCTCTGCATTGCACTTTGAATAGGTCTCAGAATCTCCACATATTCTTTAAGTTCTTCAAATAGATTCTTCAAATCACTACTTAAAGATCCAGCAGAAGAGCTAAGAGTAGATTCTATTTTGGCAATCCGATCATCTAAGGAATAAAGAGTTTCTTTAAGATTCATAAATTTGTTATCAAACTCAGTCTTCAGTTCATCCTTCTGAGCAGCAAGCAAGCCTTTGAGTTACTCCATTTGAAGGTCTGAAAATCCAACTGATGAAGAGGATGGCTGAACATGAATATGAGCAGGTGCAGGGGCAGGAATAGGACTCCTCGACTGTGGAGAGAAAACCCTCACAGATGGACCAGCCTCACAAGGTCCAGAAAGTCTAGGCTCAGGGGCTCTCTAATCCAAGATACCTTTCCTTTTCCATTGCCCGTTCACCTTTACAAATCCCATCCTATGCAAAGTGGCCAAACTATAATAATCAGTGTGTCTCAGGTTCTTGGAGGGTTCATTGTCCAAAATTACAACCCCTTGGCTTCTGAATACCATAGTTAAAACCATGCCGTAGGGTAGTGACGATCTTCTCTTTCCTCCAGCCTCGGCCATATAAAATATCATCATAGCAGCTAGGTTGATAGGTTGACCGGTCAATACACTGTCCATCACAACAATGTCCCACTCGGAGACATACTCAAAACGTCCGGTCTTTGGGAACAAAATCCTGCTGCAAATGTTGTGTAGCAATCTTAATTCCAAGGGCAACTGGTTAGCCCTAATCTCCTCAAATTCTTCAACATCTCTCCCTAACATCCTTGATAGGGCCGCTGATCTCTCACTGTGCACATCGGCTGCTAATCCGGTAATGGGGATGCTTAGGAGGTTGCCTAATTTTTGAAATGTAAGATGAATCTGTTTGCCTCTAACAGAGCTCACTAAACCACCATCACCTCTTGATAAATTAAAGTAAAATTCTTTCACTAGTGTGGGTAAGTAGGAACATCAAGAGAACAAAATCTATCCCATCCAAGCTCCTTGAGTTGATTACCAATCAAAAAACCCTCGGATTGAAAGAACTCAAAGTCAACTTTTCTACCCATTGTGATTACCCTCCCTGCTAGGGTATCTACCTGAGGTGAAGTGGTGTTGGGATTGTCTGAATCGGTGGAGGAATCCTCGCTTTGAGATGGCTCGCGAACGGGTCGCCTCACGGAGCGTTTTTTGGTCACCACAGGCGCTCCAATCACCGAACCTCTCCTCTTAGGTGCCATTGGATCCTTAGGAAAGCTTGGATAGAGTGGAATTAAAGATGGGGAGGCTTTGAGAGAGTTTTGGAGGATTTTGGTGGAGGATTCGAAAAGTTACGAAATGACGAGGTGTCGACTCTGCCCTAATAAATCGATTTGGGATTCTCAGTGTCGACTCCCGCAAAGTCGGGTGTCGACTCCAAATCGCTAACACAGTCAGCGCTCGAACTAGAGTCGGCTCCACTTATACGGGTGTCGGCTCCAAGGTCAGGGACCGAGAGCGACACAGACAAAGGTATCAATTCCTCATTCTGAGGTGTCGACTCCAGTGACAGTTTCAAAGAAAAATAATTGAGATTCAAACATTTGAAACTTGTCAAAATAAATTCGATAAAATCTTGATAAAATTTTGGAGTATGAAGAATCAAGTTACTCAGATGACTAGATAATTTGTCCTTAAAATTATAAAAGGAATATCAAGAAATTAATATAGATCTAGAAAGTCATTCCTTAGAGTATCAAAATCAATCCAAAGGGTCACATATCCCTAATTCACCTCTAAGATAACAAAATCTCTCTTCACTCAAAGGTTTTGTAAATATATCAGCTAATTGTTCTTCAGTATTAACATATTCAAGACAAATTTCATTATTAGCTACATGTTCTCTTATAAAGTGATATCTAATTTCAATGTGTTTTGTTCTTGAATGTTAAATTGGATTTTTAGTTAGATTTATTGCACTTGTGTTATCACATCTAATTGGAGTTTTATCAAGTGTTATGCCGTAATCTTCAAGTTGTCTCTTAATTCAAAGGATTTGAGCACAGCAACTTCCAGCTGCAACATATTCTGCTTCAGCAGTAGATAATGCAACCGAATTTTGCTTTTTGCTAAACTAAGAGATTAAGTTACATCCTAAAAATTGACATGCTCCACTTTTGCTTTTTCTATCTAATTTACATCTAGCATAGTCAGAGTCAGAATATGCAATCAAGTTTAATGTTGAGTCTCTAGAATACCATAAACCTACATTTTTAGTTCCACTTAAATATCTTAAGATTCTTTTTACAGCAATTAAGTGAGATTCTTTAGGTTCAGATTGAAATCTAGCGCATAGACATACAGCAAATATTATATCTGGTCTACTAGCTGTTAAGTAAAGAAGAGATCCGATCATACCTCTATAATATTTTTGATCTACTTTCTTACCATCTTCATCTTTGTCCAGCTTGCATGAAGGACTCATAGGAGTTCCAAGTGGTTTGATTGACTCCATTCCAAACTTCTTGAGCAGTTCTTTTGTGTATTTGGCTTGATTGATGAAAATTCCATCTTTGCTTTGCTTGATTTGAAGTCCTAGGAAGAAGTTGAGTTCTCCCATCATGCTCATTTTAAACTCACCCTGCATCAACTTAGCAAATTCTTGACATAACAAATTGTTAGTAGCACCGAATATAATATCATCAACATATATTTATACTACTAATAAATTCTTATCTTTTTTTTTCAAAAATAGTATTTTATCAACATTTCCTCTTATAAAATCATTTTCAATCAGAAATTTACTTAATCTTTCATACCAAGCTCTAGGTGCTTGTTTTAAACCATATAGTGCTTTGTGCAATTTAGAAACATGATTTGAAAATTCATGATCTTCAAAACCAGGTGGTTGTTCAACAAAAACTTTCTCATTTATAAATCCATTTAAAAATGCACTTTTAACATCCATTTGAAATATATTGATATGCATATGACATGCAAATGCAAGTAATAATCTAATTGCTTCTAGTCTAGCTACAGGTGCAAAAGCTTCATCAAAATCTATTCCTTCTTCTTGATTATATCCTTTTGCAACTAATCTAGCTTTGTTTCTAATTACTATGCCATTTTCATCTAATTTATTTTAAATACCCATTTTGATCCTATAACAGAGTGATCTTTAGGTCTATCTACAAGAGTCCAAACATTATTTCTAGCAAATTGATTTAATTCTTCTTGCATAGCTAACATCCAATTATTATCTTTTTCTGCTTCTTCAATAGTTTTAGGTTCAATTTGAGATACAAATACAAGATGATTATTGATGTTTCTCATTGATGATCTAGTTCTTACTCCTTGAGATGGATCACCTATAATTAATTCTTTAGGATGACCATAGGCATATCTCCAGTCTCTAGGAAGATCTACATCATTAAGATTTGCATCAACAACATCAACATTAGGAGAATTATTATTCTAAGCTTCTTGTTCATGATCCGAAGATACATCTATATTTAATTTTTTAATATCTCTTTCTAGAATGTTTGTATCTTTCTCATCATCAATTTTTTCAGAACTCGATGCTAAAGATTCATCAAAAATTACATGAATAGATTCTTCTACAATTAAGTTTCTTTTGTTAAACACTCTATAGGCTTTACTAGATGTTGAATATCCTAAGAAAATGCCTTCATCAGATTTTGCATCAAAATTTTCTAGATTATCTTTGCCATTATTATGAATGAAATATTTACAACCAAATGCATGAAAGTAACTTATGTTTGGTTTTCTATTATTCCATAGTTCATAAGGAGTTTTCTTAATGATTGGCCTAATTAAAGCTCTATTAAGAATGTAACATGCCGTGTTTATAGCTTCCGCCCAAAAGTATTTTGGCAAGTTGCTTTCACATAGCATGGTACGGGGCATGTCTTCTAAAGTTCTATTTTTTCTTTCAACTACTCCATTTTGTTGTGGTATTCTAGGTGCTGAAAAATTATAATGAATTCCATTTTCTATGCAAAAGTTTTCAAATAAATAATTTCAAATTCAGTGCCATGATCACTTCTTAGAGACACTATGCTGTTGTTTTTCTCATTTGTGACCTTCTTGAAGAATTTCAAAAATAATGGAAAGGTCTCATCCTTATGAGCTAAAAATAATACCCAAGTGTATCTAGAGTAATCATCTACAATCACAAGACCATATTTCTTTCCTCCTAGACTTGTGGTTCTAGTAGGTCCAAAAAGATCCATGTAAAGTAGTTCAAGTGGCCTAGAAGTGGAAACAATATTTTTGGTTTTAAAAGAATTTCTAGTTTGTTTTCCAAATTGACATGCATCGCAAATTTTGTTATTTTCAAAATCTAGTTATGGAAGTCCTTTTACTAAATCCATTTTAATTAATTTTGAAATTAGGTGTGTGCTTGCATTACCTAATCTACGATGCCATAACCAACCAATCTCATTCATATTAGCATTATTAGCAACTAAGCAATGATTACTAGTAGACAAATTGTCTAAATCAATCAAGTATACATTGCCATTTCTATTTCCAATAAAAACAATGCTATTATCAATGGGATTAGAAATAGTGCAGATTGATGCTTCAAATGATACTTTAAAACCTTTACCACATAATTGGCTAATACTTATTAGATTATGTTTTAAACCATTGACATATAAAACATTTTCAATATATATGGAGGGAGTTATTTGAATTTTACCAAACCCCATGATTTGGCCTTTGCTATTGTCACCAAATGTAACAACTCCTCCTCTTTTGCTTTCAAGGGTGATGAATTGATCCTTGTCACCCGTCATGTGTCTTGAGCAGCCGCTATCGAGATACCATTTTGCTTTAAATTTTTGGCCGCAAGACACTCCTGCAAAAATAATTAAGTCTTATATTTAGGTACCCAAGCCTTCTTGGGTCCTTCATGGTTAGTAGCATAAAAGATCGTTCCTTTGGGAACCCATATTTTCTTACCTTTATTATTTAATTTTTTGTTACTGTTTCTTGCATCACATTCATAGGATTTATGGCTTTTCTTGTTGCAATAATGACATGTAACATTATCTCTATTTTGTTCTTTTCTAAAAAAGTTTTTGATAAATTTTTGTTTTAAGTTAGGTCTATATCCTAAACCAGCTTTATCATATATAGCTCTTTGATTGCTTAACAATAAATTAAGTTTTTCAGAACTATAAGTAAATTTATCAATAATATATTATATTTATCAACTTCCTTCTTTAGCTTATCATTTTCATTGGAAATTGATTCTCTTTCTTTTGTCATATTTTCTTTTTCAGATTTCAGCATTTTAATTTCATTAGTAAGATCATCTTTTTCTTTAATAAGAATTGAGTTATCATTTTTCAAAGATTTATATTTTTTTTTCAAAACTTTAAAATCATCTACTAGTTCATTGAAAGCTTCAAATAATTCATCAAATGCAAACTCATCACTAGGGTTTTCGGAACTTACCTCGCTGTTGTCGTTTGCCATAAAGCAAATGTTTGCAACTTCTTTTTGTTCTTCCTCTGAAGAGGATTCATCGCTGTCACTCCAGGTTGCAACATAGGCTTTCTTCTTCTTCTTGTAAGTCTTCTTCAATTGTGGACAATCGTATCTAAAGTGCCCCAGTTTCTTACACTCATAGCAAATCAAGGGGTCTTTCTCTTTGTCCTTGTCCTTTTCTTTTTCTTTTTCTCCTTCCATCTTAATTCTAGATTTCTTCTTGTGGAAGGGTCTCTTTCTTTTCTATTTACAATATCGGTGAATCTAGTATACATGCATACAATAGTTTCAGTTTGCTCCATGCTAAATAATTCATATTTATGAACAAGAATATTTATCTTAGATTCCTTTACTTGATTAGTACCCTCATGGGTAACCTCTAATATATCCCATATTTTTTTACAGAATTACATGTAGAAATGCGATTAAATTTGTTTGCATCTAATGAACAATACAAGATATTCATGGCCTTAGCATTGAGCTGAGCCATTTTCCTATCATTATCATTCCAATCTCTTTCGGGCTTAGGAACAATAGAGCCATCAACATTGTGTGTGGGTGTGCTAGGTCCATTAATTATAACACTCCATAATTCATAATCAGAAACTTGAATGAATATCCTCATTCTTGCTTTCCAATATGAATAGTTGGAACCATTAAATAAGGGAGGCCTATTTATAGAAAGACCTTCAGCAAATGAAGATCCAACTTGAGCTGCCATTTGGATCTTTAGCTCTTGATCGTGTGATCAGATTCAAATGAGCACTAGCTCTGATACCAATTGTTGGCCCAAATGGCAACCCAAGAGGGGGGGGGGGGGTAAATTGGGTTGTTTAAAAAATTTAACCTTTTAAAAACTATTAGCTTTAAGATAAATTAAATGCAATGCAAATATAAAGCACAAACAAGGAGATAGAGATAGAGATAATTGAAACACACAAACACAAAGATTTTATAGTGGTTCGGTGTATCCAACACCTACGTCCACTCCCAAGATTCACTTGGGTCCACACTATAATCGACTTGATTACAGTCAAGTTATTTTCCAAGATCACAACTCACAACTTATTATTTTACCCAGGATCATAACGAACCCAGCCAGTTTTCTAGGCTCCCCAGCACAAAACCCTAAACTCAAGCTAAACTAGCTTGACCCGAGGTATACAACCTACACTAGTTCAATCCCCCTGATTGAACCAGTAAAAATAAGAAAGAATAATATTTAAGATACAAGACAGCTCCTTAAATGAGCAAATATTCAAATAAATGAACAAGGTTTAGAAAAGCCTGTTTGAAGTGGATTGGATTTGAGCTTTTCTTCTTTTCTTCTTTTCCTCTTCTCTTTGGAGATGTTGAATCAGGCCTCAGCTTTGATTCATTGCAAATGTTGCAGATGAGAAGTTGGAAAATCTTTAAAACAGAGCTTCTTCCCCTTTTTTGTGAATCCTTTGATTTTTCAAACTTGAGCACCTTGGATTCTTCTTTGAGCTTTGTGAAGTGGAAGGATTTGAATTTGAATACTTCTCTCTTGGATTTCAGGTTCAAGACTTCTTGGATTTTTGATTTGAATATTCTCCATCTTTTTCTTTTTTTCGTTGTTGTTTTCAAACGGGTGTTCTCCCCCTTCTTATAGATTTCTTTTAATCCATTTTTGGAAGAAAACTAGCCGTTGGAATGTACCTGGAAACAAAATATATCCGTTAGAAGTTATGTAAAAAGAAAATATTACCGTTAGAGCTGATCTGGCATTTTAAATTTTCATCTCAGACAGGTTGGAGTTGGCTCTAACTTTTCAGGTGTCGGCTCCAAGTCGTTTATCCAAAAATAGAAAGTTTTGAGTTCGTTGAGGAGTCGGCTCTGAAAAAGTTAGGTGTCGGCTCGCCATCGTCAGGTGTCGGCTTCAGAATACTGTGTGTGTCGGCTCCAAGATGCTCAAAAAATAAGTGTTCTATCCCCGCATCAGAGTCGGCTCCAGACACTATAAGTGTCGACTCTGAAACTCTGGGTGTTGGCTCCAAAACTCTAGGTGTCAGCTCCGGACCGTATCAAAAATCAGAAGAATATTTGACTAGCCATGGGGTCGGCTCCAGGAATTCTAGGTGTCGACTCCAGGTTCTGAAACTTTGAAACTTATGATTTGCAATAGATTCAAAACTCATTTCTTAATACCTTTAAATCGATCAAATATTTTAAGCGCTGAAACACTTATCAAATCCATTAGTAATCAAATAAATATACTCAATTCCTTTATTAATTATCAAAATCAATAATTGGGTCAACAGATACGCCGGGGCTGAGAAGGGCCAACCTGGGAAGGTCGGGGCTGACTCGACGGGCTTGGAGACGCCGGGGCCGAGAAGGGCCTACCTGGAAAGGTCGGGGCCGACTCGACAGACCTGGAGATGACGGGGCCGAGAAGGGCCGAACAGGAAAGTCGGGGCTGACTCGGCGGGCTTGGAGATGCCGGGGCCGAGAAGGGCTGACCTGGAAAGGTCGGGGCTGACTCGGCAGACCTGGAGATGCTGGGGCGGAGAAGGGCCGACCAGGAAAGGTCGGGGCTGACTCGGCGGGCTTGGAGACGCCGGGGCCGAGAAGGGCCGACCAGGAAGGGTCGGGGCCAACTCGGCGGGCTTGGAGATGCCGGGGCCGAGAAGGGCCGATCTGGAAAGGTCAGGGCCGACTCGATAGACCTGGAGATGCCGGGGCTGAGAAGGGCCGACCAGGAAAGGTTGGGGCCGACTCGGCGGGCTTGAAGATGCCGAGGCCGAGAAGGGCCGACCAGGAAGGATCGGGGCCGACTAGGCGGGCTTGGAGACGCCGAGGCCGAGAAGGGCCGACCTGGAAAGGTCGGGGCCGACTCGGCAAACCTGGAGATGCCAGGGCCGAGAAGGGCCGACCAGGAAAGGTCGGGGCCGAATCGCCGAGCTTGGAGACGCCGGGGCCGAGAAGGGCCGACCTGGAAAGGTTGGGGCCGACTCGGCAGACCTGAAGATGTCGGGGCCAAGAAGGGCCGACCAAGAAGGGTCGCGGCCGACTCGGTGGGCTTGAAGATGCCGGGGCCGAGAAGAGCCGACCTGGAAAGGTCGGGGCCGACTCGGCAGACCTGGAGATGCTGGGGCCGAGAAGGGCCGACCAGCAAAGGTCGGGGCTGACTCGGCGGGCTTGGAGACGCCGGGGCCAAGAAGGGCCGACCAGGAAAGGTCGGGGCCGACTCGGCGGGCTTGGAGACTCCGGGGCCGAGAAGGGCCGACCAGGAAAGTTCAGGGCCGACTTGGCAGACCTAGAGATGCCGGGGCTGAGAAGGGCCGACTAGGAAGGGTCGGGGCCGACTCGGCGGGCTTGGAGACGCCGGGGCCGAGAAGGGCCGACCAGGAAAGGTCGGGGCTTGGAGACACCGGGGCCGAGAAGGGCCGACCAGGAAAGGTCAGGGCTGACTCGGCAGACCTGGAGATGCCGGGGCCGAGAAGGGCCGACCAGGAAAGGTCGAGGCCGACTCGGCGGGCTTGGAGATGCCGGGGCGTACCCATGCCCTTATTCTGCCGAAATTACCCTTGGGGCTATATTAGCCGCATCAGATGCCCCCCCGCCCCTGAGTGCTAAGGGCCATGCGTCTGCAATCCTTTGGGCGAAAGGGGGTGAAAATTCAAAAGGAATGATTGCCTCCCTTAGTGTGCTTTAAATGGGCTGGTGTGCTGGCGCTTTATTCCGAGGTAGGGTCGCTTCAAAAATTTTCCGTAATCATGCGTTAGGTGGCGATAACGTTGGCGCCGGACGCTCCGGAGGGGGAGCCCATTGGGTGATGGGAAAAAGGGGAAGGCATCATCACCGCTCCGTTTTCTATGGCTTGTGATTGGCCGGGGATCACATCTTCTGGAGTGGATCGAGGCGGCACGCCTCGGGCGCCGGCGTGACTTTCGGCTGGCAGCCTACAGCGCAATGGGCGCATGACAGATGGCGGAATATGGGGCGGCGTTAGCTGGAGACGGGGGGCTATAAAAACCCCCCAAGGGCATGTAGAAGCCTTTACGCTGCCACTGCTTTCTCCTTCTACTTTCTTCTTCTTTGTGTTCTCTTGCAACCTCAGCCTTTCCAACTCCCAGGTTAGTTTCATCCCCCTTTTTTGCCTATGGAGCGCCGTGCCATTAGGGAGGGCAAGAGGCCCGTAGAAGAGTCTTCCCAGTCTAGCAGTGAGGACCAGGCCCCTGTAGCTCTAAGTCGAATGCCTCCGTCGGTGGGCGGTGTAGTCATCCGTGGTGAATCGAGGGCAGCAGGACCCTCTGTCACCTCCGGTCCTCCCATTAGGGCAGTTCCCCTATCCTCTCGCCGTCCGGCGCTTCCTCCGGCGGTAAGTTCCGACCCAGCGGGACTAGCTGGGGTGGCTTCCACCATGACCTCTAAGGATATAGAGGCCCTTAGAGCTAAATACTATGTCCCTGATTTTATTGACCTGTCCGTGCTGGGGCCCGAGGATAGGGTGACCTCCGACCATCCAGGCCAGGTCGCTCTGTACGAGGAGTTCTTTCGGTGCGGGCTACGCCTTCCCTTCCATCCCTTTTTCCTTAATCTTTTAGATAGATATAGGTTAGGGCCGACACAATTGACTCCGAACTCGATTCGGATCATTTGCGCCTTTGTAATCCTCTGCCACTTTGAGGGGGCCCGCCCAGGGCTGTCCTTGTTCCGAGCTTTCTATAAGCTCCACCGCCAAGGTAAGGGTGCCTAGTGGGCATTTACCGCCAGGCCGGGTAGAGCCTTTCCACTGGGTCTCCCATCCAAAATTAGGGGGTGGAAACCTAGATTTCTCTTTGTCCATGTCGAGGGTGTTAGGGCCGCTTGGAGGGAGCCCGATACCAGCTCCAACGAAGATTCCACCATAGGGGATAGGGATAGGGAGCTATTTACCCTATTATCCAACTGTCAAATTCCCAATTACAAGGAACTCCTATCTGAGGAGAACCTGGTAGAGGCCGAGTTAGCCTCATCGACCGGTGAGCTCGGCGCCTGAATCTTTCTGTCCGTCCTTCAATTTATTGCATGCCGCTACTGACGCTCGTTACTCTTTTGTGCAGCGATGAGGGTTTCTGCCAGTGACTTTGAGGCCGTGTTGAGGCAGAAGAGGCAGGCGACTGGGGAGTCGTCTAAGCCAGCGAAGAAGCCCCGAGGAAGGGAGCCGGCGAGGCCGGCCGTAGCCCCCACAGCCTTGACACCCACGGGGGAGCCGGTCGAGAAAAAACCGGTTGTAAGGGTGGCCCGGAAGTCTGCGAGGGCCGAGATCGAAGAAGGCGAGATCCTGGCCGCCACCGAGGCAATGGTGGTGGTTTTGGATGGAGAGGAGGGAGCTCCCGCCATCGCCGATGTGCCCGAGGCGGGGCGAGTCACTGTTGCCATCGGCCCTCCGGCCGCTGCCGAGCCGGAGGGAGAAGGTGCTCCCCCAACCGCCAGTGAGGGGAAGCGGGTCGCCAGGGAGGCCCGGAATGGGGCGGAGGCGACCGAGGAGCCAAGGGGGGAGCCGGGGAGCACATCCCGCCAACCGGCCTGGCGCCCGGCCCATCCCCAAGCCGAAGACCCACAGGTGGGGCAGACAAGGCTGGTTCCCCCGATCAGTTCAATGGCGGATGGCGCGCAGGCCTTCCGCCTCCTGTCAGGGGTCCGGACCGCCGAGCTCGAAGAGGAGACGCAGGGGATGAGTCACTCTGTGCTCCTGGACATGGTAATGGTTTCTGTCGTCCAGGTAAATTTTGAGCACTTGTAATTCTCTCATATTTCTTCTCTCGTAGCTGACATATTTCTTCTGCCACAGTTGGTCACTGGAGCGCTGGGCCTTCGCGAGGCGTTGGCCCAGTCTTCTACCACAATCTCCAAGGCTCTGGCACGGGCCGACAAGTATAGGAAGGAGAGTATGGCGCAAGCTAAAAATCTTGCTCGCTTGCACCAGGAAAACTTGGCCCGCGAGGAGAATTGGGCCAGTCGCCTGAGGGAGATGGAGAGCAGGGCCGAAGTCGAAAGCGGCCGGGCCTCCGTGGCCGAGGCCAAGATGGAGCTAGCCTCAGAGAGATCGAGGGCCACCGCGGTGCAGAATGAAGAGTTGACTCAGCGGCTTCGACGCACTGAGGAGGAAACTCGAATTGCGGTGGAGAGAGCGGCCGCCGCGGAGAAGGCGGCAGCGGAGGCTGCAGAGAGAGCGGCCGCCGCGGAGAAGGTGGCGATGGAGGCGGGCTTGGAGAAGGCCGGGGCAGTGGCCTATGCCGACGAGTCCAGCGCCCATGCCGCAGAGGCCGAGAGCAAGGCCTGGGAGGCCGAGGCCAGGGCGCAGCGGGCTGAAGCCGAGACGGGGCAGGTCGTGCCCAACTACAAGGCCTCGCCCGAGTTCAAGCAAGAAGTCATCGAGGCCAGCCTCGATGCCTATGTTCAGGGCTTCGAAATATGCAAAGTCAGAGTATCCGCGGCCCTCAAGATCAACATTGCTGAACTCGAAGATATCCGGCCTGGCGATTCTGATGAGGAGCCTACGGAGAAAAAAGACGAGGGGAAGCCCGACCCCGGCGAGCCCTAGGCTATTTTTTCCTTTTTACTTTATTGTATGTAATCGGCCTCAGGCCCAATTTTGTATCCTTCTTCAACAGTCAATGAAAAAAGACCTTTTCCCCTAACTTTTTAAGTTTCGATCCATCCTACCTTTCTCCTTCTGAGAAAAATGCATTACTGTGCCTTACATCTTGTAGCCAAACCGTACGCGCTGACGACGTTGAAGCCGAATATAGTATCTTTTAAGATACTCCACGACTCGAAACTTAGCCAATATTCGAATGCGTCTCTAGGATGTAGGCCGGCCATATGAACAGTCACTTAAGATATTTCGTGCTGTCACAGGCTGTTCGCAAGAAGGCTTGCCTACGCATGAGTCCCCCAAAGGCTAGGAAGGATTTTCCGGGCGGCTTGATGCCAAGCCTAACTTTGGAGGCATCCGGATTGACCAAAGATGGTTGAAGTTGATTCTGCCATCGTGAGTGGTTTGCGTGCTGCTTGAAGGGTAGCTCGGCCAGGTACGGGGCTGCTAGGGTCTTAACCGACTCGGGCGCACCGCCGTGCCGGGGCCGAGTGGTGTCCCGTTAGCCATGATGTTGGCGAGCTACTTTTGAACCACTTCAGGGGTTTGGGTGCCGCCTGAAGGGCGACTCGATCGGGTACGGAGCTGCTAGGGTCTTAACCAACTCGGGGGCACCACCGTGCCGGGGCCGAGTGGTGTCCCGTTAGCCGCGATGCCGGCGAGCTCTTTTTGAACCGCTTCACGGGTTTGTGTGCTGCCTGAAGGGCAACTTGATCAGGTACGGAGCTGCTAGGGTCTTAACCGACTCGGGGGCACCGCCGTGCCAGGGCCGAGTGGTGTCCCGTTAGCCACGATGCCGGCAAGCTCCTTTTGAACCGCTTTAGGGGTTTGTGTGCCACCTGAAGGGCGACTCAATCGGGTACGGAGCTGCTAGGGTCTTAACCAACTTGGGGGCACCGCCGTGCTGGGGTCGAGTGATGTCCCGTTAGCCGCAATGCCGGCGAGCTCCTTTTGAACTGCTTCAGGGTTTGTATGCTACCTGAAGGGCGACTCGACCGAGTACAGAGCTGCTAGGGTCTTAACCGACTCGGGGGCACTGCCGTGCCAGGGCCGAGTGGTGTCCGTTAGCCACAATACCGGTGAGCTCCTTTTGAACCGCTTCAGGGGTTTATGTGCTGCCTGAAGGGTGACTCGATCGGGTACGGAGCTGCTACAGTCTTAACCAACTCGGGGGCACCATCGTGCTGGGGCCAAGTGGTGTCCCATTAGTCGCGATACCGATGAGCTCCTTTTGAACCACTTCAGGGTTTATGTGCCGCCTGAAGGGCGACTCGACCGAGTACGGAGCTGCTAGGGTCTTAACCGACTCGAAGACACCGCCGTGCCGAGGCCAAGTGGTGTCCTATTAGCCACGATGCCGACGAGCTCCTTTTGAACCGCTTCAGGGGTTTGTGTGCCGCCTGAAGGGCGACTCGATCGGGTACGGAGCTGCTAGGGTCTTAACCGACTCGGAGGTACCACCGTGCCAGGGCCGAGTGGTGTTCCGTTAGCCGTGATGCCGGCGAGCTCCTTTTGAACCGCTTCAGGGGTTTGTGTGCCGCCTGAAGGGCGACTTGATCGGGTATGGAGCTGCTAGGGTCTTAACCGACTCGGAGGCACCGCCGTGCCAAGACCGAGTGGTGTCCCATTAGCCGCGATGCCGGCGAGCTCCTTTTGAACCGCTTTAGGGGTTTGTGTGCCACCTGAAGGGTGACTCGACCAGGTACGGAGCTGCTAGGGTCTTAACCGACTCGGGGGCACCGTCGTACTGGTGCCGAGTGGTGTCCCGTTAGCCACGATGCCGACGAGCTCCTTTTTAGAGATTTGGTCCTTGAAGAGTAATCCATAACATCAGAAGGGACCCCCCTTTATTGCTCACGCCCAAGGGGAATACATTATTGATAATATTGACGAAGGTTATCCACATTCCAGGTGCGTGGAACGGGTTGTCCATCAAGCTGCTCTAATTTGTACGCCCCCCGGTGGAGTGCCTCGGTGATGCAATAGGGGCCCTCCCAGTTGGGGGATAGTTTGCCCCTCTCTGTAGGCTTTGAAACCTCAGCTTTTCTCAAGACCAAATCTCTGCAGCGGAAAACCTTAGGGCGAACTCGAGCATTGTAGTACCTGGCTGCTCGCTGATGGAAAGTCGCCATGCATAGTCTTGCCCGATCACGTGCCTCATCGATGAAGTCTAAATTAGCCCGAATCAGGGCGGAGTTGTTTTCTTCACTGAAGGACTCCATGCGTGGACTGGGAAGTCCAATTTCGACAGGAATGACGACCTCGGATCTGAAGGCGAGACTGAAAGGAGTCTCACCCGTCGGGGCTCTGGGGGTCGTGTGATAGGCCCATATCACGCTGGGGAGTTCCTCTACCCAACGACCTTTGGACCCATCCAACCTAGTTCTGAGTCCCCTAAGAATGGTGCGGTTCATAACCTCCGCCTCCCTGTTGGTTTGGGGGTGTCCAACGGAAGTGAATCGGTGATGAATGCTCAGCTCGTCGCAGAAGACTTTGAATGCTTCGTTGTTGAATTGGCGGCCGTTGTCCGTGACAAGTGTGTGAGGCAGGCCAAAGCGGCATATGACTGACTTCCAAAAGAAAGCTTTGACTTTGCCTTCAGTGATCTTGGCCAACGCCTCGACCTCGACCCATTTGGTGAAGTAATCAATGGCGACTAACAGGAACTTCCATTGCCCAGAAGCTGGGGGAATGGCCCAAGAATGTCCATTCCCCACTGAGCGAAGGACCATGGAGCCGAAAGTGGGTTCATCGGGGTAGATGGTTGATGCTGGATGTGTGCATGGCGCTGGCAACCGTCGCATCTCTGAACTAATTTAGCCGCATCCTCCCTCATAGTGAGCAAAAATATCCCTGACCGTCTTTTGGGCTAAGGATCTGCCCCCCAGATGGTTTCCACATATGCCCTCATGGATTTCTCTGAGGATGTAGTCGGCGTCGGCGGGCCCCACGCATTTGAGCAGGGGATAGGAGAATGACCTTTTTATAGACGCCCATCGAGAAGGATGAATTTGGAGGCTTTCCATTTGAGCAACCTGGCTTCGTTGCGATCATCAGGGAGTGTCCCGTCAATGAGATAACGAACGTAGGTGTCCATCCATGTGGGCTTTTGGGTGAGCGGAAGGATTTCCTCGCCACCCTCTATACTAGGTCTTTCCAAGTATTCAATGTAAGCATCCCTTGCCATGCCGCTGGCAGAGGTGGCCAGACAGGAGAGGATGTCGGCCTTGGCATTTTCACTTTGTGGAATGTAACTGATATTGAAGTAAGCCAGCGAGGAGGTCAGGAGCCGAACCTTGCCCATGTACTGAGTCATAGCGGGGTCACGCGCCTCGTATTCCCCATTGATTTGTCCAGAGATGAGTTGTGAGTCCGTGAAAGCTCTGAGGCGCTTTATTCTGAATTCTTGGGCTAGCCTTAACCCAGCCAGCAGGGCCTCGTACTCAGCTTGATTGTTGGTGGCTTCGAATAGAAACTGCAGGGCGCATTCCGTTCTCTCTCCACCTGGTCCGGCAAGAATGAGGCTGGCTCCACTTCCCTGAGAGTTCGATGCACCGTCCACATGAAGGATCCAAGTTTCCCCATCTTCGCCTGGCTCTGGCTCGCACTGCTCCTTGGTAACCTCTTCAGCCATCTCCTCTGCCCAGGTGCATTCAACTAGGAAGTCGGCCAGAACTTGAGACTTTAGAGCCAGTCGAGCCTGGAAAGAGAGGTTGAATTCTCCCAGCTTGATGGCCCACTTGGCGAGTCGCCCAGAGGTATCCGGACGAGCCAGGATGGCTCGCAGGGGTTGATCTGTGAGCACCACAATAGGATGGGCTTGAAAATATGGGCGGAGATGTTGAGCGGAGACTATCAGGGTTAGTATGACCTTTTCCACTTTGGAGTATCTGACTTCTGCGTCATGAAGGACCTTACTCACATAGTAGACAGGCCTTTGGGTTCCATCAGTGTCGAGACGCACCAAAACTGAACTAACAGCTTCCAAAGAAGCAGCTAAGTAGAGAAAAAGACTTTCTCCGTCTCTTGGCTTGGATAGGAGCGGAGGAGAGGACAGAAACGCCTTCAACCCATCAAAGGCCTTCTGGCAGTCGTCAGTCCACTCGAAGCTATTCATCTTCCGCAAGGCTTTGAAGAAGGGCAAACATCTTTCGGCCGATTTGGAGAGGAAACGACTTAGAGCCGCTATCCTCCCAGTTAATCGTTGCATATCCTTCTTGCTGGATGGTGGCCTCATGTCGAGTATGGCGCTGATCTTCTCTGGGTTCGCCTCGATCCCCCGCTGGGTCACTATGAAGCCCAGGAACTTGCCTGCCGTGACCCCGAAAGTACATTTCTTGGGGTTTAGCTTAACTTGGAAACGACGGAGGTTGTTGAAGGTCTCCTCCAAATCAAAGACGTGATCAGTGGCGTGGGTGCTCTTTGTCAGTATGTCGTCTACGTAGACTTCCATGTTTCGGCCTAGCTGGTCCTGGAACACTCTGTTCATCAACCTTTTGTAAGTCGCCCCCATGTTTTTGAGGCCAAAAGGCATCACTTTGTAGCAATAAATGCCCTTTTCCGTTACGAAGGAGGTGTGCTCTTCATCGCTGGGGTCCATCCTTATCTGATTGTATCTCGAGAAGGCGTCCATGAAGCTGAGGAGTTTGTGCCCGGAGGTGGAATCTACCAGCTGGTCAATCCTTGGCAGGGGAAAGCTGTCTTTTGGACATGCCTTGTTGAGGTCGGTAAAATCTATGCAAATCCTCCAGCTCCCATTTGCCTTACGCACCATGACCACATTGGCCAACCAACTGGGGTAGTATGCCTCCCGGATGTGGCCGGCGCTGAGTAGCTTGTTGACTTCCTCGTCAATAGCTTTTTGTCGATCAGGAGCAAAGCTTCTCTTCTTCTGGTGAATTAGACGGTGTCGCGGGTCAATGTTGAGCTTGTGGGTGATCACTTCCGAGGGGATGCCGGGCATATCAGACGCCGACTAGGCAAAGACGTCTGAATTAGCCCGCAAAAAGGCTAGGAGATGCTCCTGGTCCTCTGGAGGAAGGAGTCCGCCGACATGGACGGTTCTTGTTGGATCATCTCCAAGAGGGAAGGTCAAAAGATGTTCAGCTGGATCTCCTCCATTGTTAGAGTCTCTGGGGTCGGATGCTTCAAAGTTTGGTTCAGCTTCCAGAGGACTTGATGCCGCGTGATAATAGGGCAGGACTGGGCTGACCTCACCGTGCATCTCCCTGACTCTCCCGCCTGTGGGGAACTGCACTAACAGACGCTGGGTGGAAATAACTGCATCTAAAAGGTTCAGACCCAGATGCCCCAGAATGGCGTTATATGCCAAGGGAACCCTCACAACCAAGAATTTCATAATCACTGTGCTTTGACGTGGCGGCATTCCGGCTGTCACAGGCAAAGGTATTTCGCCTTCAACCCTCACGGAGTCTCCAGTGAAACTGACCAAAGGGGTCGCCACAGGCTGAAGGGAGTCCAAAGATAATCCCATCCGAACAAAGGCATCGTAGGTAAGGATGTCAGCTGAGCTGCCACTATCAACTAATATCCTTTTTACAGGGTGCCTGATGATCGTCATAGAGACGACGATGCCTTCATTGTTTACATTATCTATGACAGCAGATCCCCCCCCAGAATTACATCGCTCGGTGCCTCCTCCCCTCTCGGCTGCTTAGATGCTGAGGTCGATCCCCAGGACACCATTCCGACTGTTCACTCTGTGGGGGTGTTGTCGACCGAGGCCTGAACAGGCGAAGGCCCCATGAGGGCCGGCAGCGACTGCTGTGGCTTCTGCACATATTTGCCGAGGTAGCCCCGCTGGATGAGCTCCTCGATGGCCTGCTTCAAGCTGTAGCAGCTGTCGGTGTCATGGCCATAGTCCCGGTGGAATCGGCAGTAGCGGCTTTTGTCGCGGGGAGGGCCTTTCTTCATGGGAGGAGGGCGCTGGAGGTAAGGCTCGCCTTCGATCTCCATCAGAATGTGAGATCGAGGGGCAAGGAGAGGTGTGAGCTTACTCTCGTTGGGGACAGGGCTTCTACGCCTATTGTCAGGTCGACGAGGCGGGTCGGCTGGCCCGTTGGGCTCGGAACGAGCAGGCTTGTGGCTGGAGCTTCTTGAAGATTCTCGGCGGGTGAAGTCGGCCTCATCCGCGAGGATGTACTTTTGAGCTCAGAGGAGGAGATCAGAATAAGAGCTTGGGGGCTTCTTATCCAGAGAGAAAGTGAAACGGGACAGGAGGAGTCCCCGCTTCAACGCCAACGTCGCCACCGCATCGTCGAGATGGTAGATCTCGAGGGCGGTGGCCTTGAACCGGGACACAAAGTCCCGCAGTGACTCTCCCTCCTTCTGACGGACGAAGAAAAGACTATCGGCTACCCTTGGAATTCGCCGGCAGGCGTCAAAGTGTGCCAGAAAGGCTTTCTCCAGCTTCTGGAAGGAGTCGATGCTATGAGGGGGCAGGCGCGAGTGCCACGCTCGAGCGGCCTTCCGTAGAGTAGCGGGAAAGGCCTTGCAAAGAAGGGCGTCTGAAGCGCCCTGAACTTGCATCATTGCTTTGTAACTCTTGAGATGGTCGAGAGGATCTATCGTACCATCGTACGGGTCCACCTGGGGGAATCGAAACCTTGAGGGGACAGACTCCTCTAATATCCGACGGGTGCAGGGAGGACGGGTATCGAACTCTTCCTTCGGTTGGTGGTTGATTTTTCTAGCAAGCTCGTCCAGCCGCCGGTTGTACTCCTCCAGGCGTTCCTCTGCCTGTCGGTTGATCATTGGGGCCCTCCGAGATGGCTCGGAGGAGGAAGAAGAAGATGGAGAAGATAGAGAGGGAGACGGAAGTCGGGGCTTCGGCCTTGGCTCCTCATGACGATGCGGCCCCGAAGGGATTTTGCTGGGATCATGATCAGGAGACCGCGGCCGCTTGGAGGGCTCACGACGGGATTTCCTTGGTGAAGCTGGGCGATGATCGGCCTCCCGCCGATTGGCTTCCCATCGGCCGGCCTCCTGCCGACCGGCATCTCGCCTTGGAGAACCTCCCCTCGCCGACTGCTGACTGGCGAGGGGAGCTGTTTGGTGCTGGGTGGCCACGGACTGCTGCTGTTGGAGCCTGTGGACCATAGCAGTGAGCGTTTGGACTTGTTGGGAGAGAGTTGCCAATTGCTTCGCCATTTGGGTGGCTGCGTTTGGTGGAGAGCAGGTGACTGGAGGATCGGCAACAAGGGGGTTGGCCTCTTGTTGCCTGACTGGCGGGGGAAGCCCTGCTGGATAGCTGATGGAAGCGTCCTGAGCTCGTGTCACCACCATGATTCCAAAGAGACAAGAGCGGGGGGAAGGTTTGGCCAGATGTAGCACAGGGAAGCCCTGGGATACTTGCCGCGTTTCACCCACGCGCCCCCCTTCCTGGTGCGCCAATCTGATGACGCCCAATCACTGATCCTGCATGTCGAGAATGGATGGATTCTCCAGGCTCTTCTTCACTAGGTTACCTGCAAAGAAGTCTCAGGACCGGAGAGGGTTCTCCGATGGGGACCCTCTGATGCGCAAGTTAGCAATTGGGATCACAGCTGAAGAGGAGCTCGAATGAGCTCTTTTTAAATAAGAGGGTGCTCCAAGGAAGAAGAAAGTTCTTTCTGGGCTACCAGATAGCGATTTTTCGGGGATTATCGCGCATACCTGTTTACTGAGTGGGTTCACCTTTTTATAGGGGTTGACCCTGGCACAATCACGTGGGATTCCGTGAGGAGGGAATGTCCACGGAGTTCTTGGGAGTTGCATGGATCTGCGCTGGTTGGTGGGTCCTGTCTCATCGGAAAGGAAGAAAGCGGCGGTTGGTGGGCTACGTCCCATCTGCTAGCGGGGCTGCTAGGTAGTTGGGTCCAGTTCCATCAGCAACGTGGCCAGCGGGTAGTTGGATCTGACATTGTCAGGCAGCGCGGGTCAGAGAGGTAGCGTCTTGAGCCACCAGAGCCGTGTTCGGGCAGGTTTGGAGGAAACCGGGAAGTCTCGACTCTCTCGGGGGAGCCAAAGCTTATCTGGGTCGGCCAAGGGTGGCCGGGGCCGACCTAGCCGACTAGGACATGCTGGGTCGGGCCGAGAAGGGCCGACCAGGAAGGGTTGGGGCCGACTTGGTGGGCTTGGAGATGCCGGGGCCGAGAAGGACCGACCTGGAAAGGTCGGGGCCGACTCGGCAGACCTGGAGATGTCGGGGCCGAGAAGGGCCGACCAGGAAAGGTCGGGGCCGACTTGGCGGGCTTGGAGACGCCGGGGCCGAGAAGGGCCGACCGGGAAAGGTCGGGGCCGACTCGGTGGGCTTGGAGACGTCGGGGCCGAGAAGGGCCGATCAGGAAGGGTCAGGGCCGACTCGGCGGGCTTGGAGATGCCGGGGCCGAGAAGGGCCGACCTAGAAAGGTCGGGGCTGACTCGGCGGGATTGGAGATGCCGGGGCCAAGAAGGGCCGACTAGGAAGGGTCGGGGCCGACTCGGCGGCCTTGAAGATGCCGGGGCCAAGAAGGGCCGACCTGGAAAGGTCGGGACCGACTTGGCAGACCTGGAGATGCCGGGGCCGAGAAGGGCCGACCAGGAAAGGTCGGGGCCGACTCGGCGGGCTTGGAGACGCCGGGGCCGAGAAGGGCCGACCAGGAAAGGTCGGGGCCGACTCGGCGGGCTTGGAGACGTCGGGGCCGAGAAGGGCCGACCAGGAAAGGTCGGGGCCGACTCGGCAGACCTGGAGATGCCGGGGCCGAGAAGGGCCAACCAGGAAGGGTCGGGGCCGACTCGGCGGGCGTGGAGATGCCGGGGCCGAGAAGGGCCGACCAGAAAAGGTCGGGGCCGACTCGGCGGGCTTGGAGATGCCGGGGCCAAGAAGGGCCGACCAGAAAAGGTCGGGGCCGACCAGAAAAGGTCGGGGCCGACTCGGCGGGCTTGGAGACGCCGGGGCCGAGAAGGGCCGCCTAGGAAAGGTCGGGGCCGACTCGGCGGGCTTGGAGACGCCGAGGCCGAGAAGGGCCGACCTAGAAAGGTCGGGGCCGACTCGGCAGACCTGGAGATGTCGGGGCCGAGAACGGCCGACCAGGAAAGGTCGGGGCCGACTTGGTGGGCTTGGAGACGCCGGGGCCGAGAAGGACCGACCGGGAAAGGTCGGGGCCGACTCGGCAGATCTGAAGATGCTGGGGCCGAGAAGGGCCGACCAGGAAAGGTCGGGGCCGACTCGGCGGGCTTGGAGACGCCGGGGCCGAGAAGGGCCGATCAGGAAGGGTCGGGGCCGACTCGGCGGGCTTGGAGATGCCGGGGCCGAGAAGGGCCGACCTGGAAAGGTCGGGGCCGACTCGGCGGGATTGGAGACGCCGGGGCCGAGAAGGGCCGACTAGGAAGGGTCGGGGCCGACTCGGCGGGCTTGAAGATGCCGGGGCCGAGAAGGGCCGACCTGGAAAGGTCGGGGCCGACTCGGCAGACCTGGAGATGCCGGGGCTGAGAAGGGCTGACCAGGAAAGGTCGGGGCCGACTCGGCGGGCTTGGAGACGCCGGGGCCGAGAAGGGCCGACCAGGAAAGGTCCGGGCCGACTCGGCAGACCTGGAGATGCCGGGGCCGAGAAGGGCCGACCAGGAAGGGTCGGGGCCGACTCGACGGGCGTGGAGACGCCGGGACCGAGAAGGGCCGACCAGGAAAGGTCGGGGCCGACTCGGTGGGCTTGGAGACGCCGGGGCCGAGAAGGGCCGATCAGGAAAGGTCGGGGCCGACTCGGCGGGCTTGGAGACGTCGGGGCCGAGAAGGGCCCACCAGTAAAGGTCGGGGCCGACTCGGCGGGCTTGGAGATGCCGGGGCCGAGAAGGGCCGACCAGGAAAGGTCGGGGCCGACTCGGCAGGCCTGGAGATGCTGGGGCCGAGAAGGGCCGACCAGGAAAGGTCGGGGCCGATTCGGCGGGCTTGGAGACACCGGGGCCGAGAAGAGCCGACCAGGTAAGGTCGGGGCCACTCGGCAGACCTGGAGATACCGGGGCCGAGAAGGGCCGACCAGAAAAGGTTGGGGCCGACTCGACGGGCTTGGAGACGCCGGGACGTACCCATGCCCTTATTCTGCCAAAATTACCCTTGGGGCTACATTAGCCACATCAGGTCCCTTTTCTTGTTTCTCATCGCTGGATTTCCTTGGCCGCTGCCAGTTCACGTATGAGTTTGTTGTCACCGAGTGAAGTTCCGTTGGAGAAAGCCATCCACGTATGATTTTTCATGAAATCTGCTTCACCGCGTGAAGTCAAGCCACCGCATGGACGCTGCCTCCGCATGAAGTCCCTGCTAGGTGGAGCCTTCACGCTGCCAAGTTGGGTTTTATTTCAACATTTCACGAAGGAGAAGATGTACGAGTCTTCACCCAGCGTCCACGCTCCACGGAAGTCCACTCGGGCAGGGAAGTGATGCAAGCTTCCATCTTTGTGTACTTTAGCAAGTTTCAAACAAAATTTATCAACTTATAATAATGACTTAATTAAACCAAGCCTAATTAAGATAATCGATAAATTTAGTGAAAAAATATTAAAAAGTAAATAAAGAATAAAAAAATTAACTTAAAATAAATTAAAAATTAACTAATATCGTTATGAAAGTACATAAATTAAATGGTTGAATTTATGTTTATCAGTCTACATCCAAATATATAGAAATTAATTTTGATAGGCCTATGCATCTGAAGTTGGAATTTTTATTCGAAATTGGTAAGGTAAAACATTGTATATTACTGCTATACCTCTTCAAGTTTTATCATTCTGACCTAGATCTAACAACTGTATAACATTGCATTTGCAAGGCCATTGAAGTGTTAAATTCATATGATATTATTATTGACGGAGACTTTGCTATGATAATAACAAGATCGGAGCCGGAAACCTTGACTTATTTTCATCCCCATCTCAAGAAGCTTAAATCTATTGTGTTGGAGAGGGATAATGTCCAAAGCAAGCATATCTTGAGGAAGGGTAATCAAACAGTAGATTACTTAGCAAATATAGCAATTAAATCGAAGCTTGTAATATTTTAGGCTGAAAATTTTTATCCAAATTTAATACAAACCTTGATGTTGATGTGATGTGCAAGATGACTTTTCTTAGAGGCTAACTCTGCTAGTGTACTAAAAAAAGAAAAGATAGTTATTAATGACGACAGGAGTTTGCTAGTTATATATCACTTATTAAGTATAAAGATTGTACACTATCGCTTGTTAGCCAAAAAATTTGATGAAAAATACTTAATATACTGCACTTAAGTTTTATCCATTGATTAAATCTTAATTAACAAACATATTTAAAGTTTTAGATATGGCAAATTGGTTTCGCTATTATTACATTAGTGCTTCGTCCAATGATTGCATGGCATTCCCATAGATAATTTAAAGCATTTTTCTACAACCTTACGAGAAATGCTTTCCTACCATGCTTTTAGCCATATGTGGGTTAAACTGTAAATAAAAGAAATTCTAAGGAGAATGATATAAGGGCTAAAGGCATTAAAATAGGAATGCTTGCATGGGTGAGATTGCAGCTAACAAATTGTAAAAATGTATCACCACGTAGTCAATGCGGTGTGCTTATCAGCATCCTAATCTATGTGCACTAAAAGAAAGTGGATCGTTGAGAGGTCTATCCGGTAACTTCTATTCACCATTAAAGAAGGTTTAGCACTAGAATCAAAGAACAAGTGAAAGCATGCGAATTACCATCATGACAGGCACTTCTCGACCCGTGAATACTGGCACAGAGATTAGTGGACAAACTAACCGGCTAGAAATTTAATCTGTTGATGGCTGCAAGCTAGCGGGATGCTACCAACCCGTCCCTTTTCCCCTGCTCCACTTAAATCACCTACCGTCAAAATTCAGGTGGATTCCAATCAATAGACTCAGTCCAAATAACGAAATCTATCTCAAGAACGTTTACGTCCAGCCTGGGTCCTTCCTTGCGTGGTAGAACTTTAGTGTGGTACTTTAGTGATCAGTTTTCAACCGTACCTTGTACTGCTGGCAGAAGGATAAACAACGTTTCAATAACATAAATTCGTCAAATTTTCTAAACATTAATGAGAAAACAAAAGGCGGCAGCTCAATTGAATGGAAGCCAATGCTCACGCTCTGAAGCCTTGGTTAACAATAAAAGAATTACAATATCATCTCTCATACATACTTGAGAGTGAGTATGGTGATACACAAAGACGACAAAGAATGTTTAAACCCTGCTGTCCTCTACTTCGCCCATGCTACCGCATCAATCTCAGCTTGAGCATTTTTATACAGCTCAAGCCTCTTTGCAAGGGAAGATCTACGTTCCATAATTGCTGGGTCCTCATCTAACAATGATGACAACTGCTTATTCTGCACATTTTAAAAGCCTTTGAATCATCAGAAGACACTCGTCCAGGTACATCTGGTAGAAGATACCTCCATATACAGCAAAATAGTCACGCTAGCTTATTCAATGATGGTCATTGGAAATCATTATGCAATTTACTTATGGATTTCAACAATGTTAACAACTCAACTCAACTCATCTAAGCCCTTTCCCGACCCCATGCAGTTGGGAAAAGGTTTAGATTTCAACAATGTTAAAAGATTAAGAAAAATAAGTGAGCTTAAATTTTCTTTGGCCACTTGTCAGGAAGTAAAACATAAGCCCAGCTCAAGGAAAATGCATTAACATGGACCGGTTGTTGGAACTAAGAAATCAAATTAGCATGAACGTAATGTGGGGGTGCAGTGCCACAAACCATCAGACATGGTTTCATAAGATAGCAACTAGCTTGCAGGTTCTTTTGATCATCTTATCTTGCTTTTGAATTAAAATGAAACCAGAGCATAATAATTAGCATTTCCCTGGAATAACCGTTTACAAGTCATATTCAGGTACCAAACCATTCACATAAAGCAGGTTATCCATTTTAGTCATAAGAGGAACCACAATTTGATAACATCAAGCATTACAAAATACTACTAAAATTTAAAAGACCTCATTATAAATTATAATAAAAAAAAAAAAGCAGAACCAGCTTTCTAATTTATGGTTAAGTTGGATTCAAGAGAACAAAACAATAGGAAACTACTGCCTTCAAAGAAACATCCTGGTGCCAGATGCTTTGGCTGGCACATGTACCATGAAAAATGCCACTCTCAATGTATTTATGTGCAGGTCCCACATTCTCATCCATTGAGGCCATGCAATTATGATAGCATGCAATGAAAATTTTCTACAAGTGCTTCATACCTTATCATCTCTACCATAAATTCATATACAACCAGTGTGGCTGGACGTTTGCATGTGAGCTCATGTTTCCTTTCTATAAAACTCGATTCTGTTAAAATTGCCTAACCACTTTGATAAATGACTATACAAGAAAGAAAAACACTTAAAACTGAAATATTATATTTCAATTTCCTACCATAAAATAGTATATTTTAATGGAATCTACTACAGTAATCAAGATTGATGGGACACCAAAACAATTAGCATACAATACCATTTCAACTAAAAGACACATGCACACCCATCAAAACCACCAAACGCGAGGAGCTCCTCTAGCAGTGAAGCAAGCAACCAGACACTACATGCATCATTTTTTTAATCTCTCCAATTATAATGAGCCATGATCTCATCAAGCAATGGGCCATGCTTCAAAAAAAAAAACTTGCACATTATGAGTTCACTGCAGGGTTCAGTTAACATAAGACTGGATCAACATAAAACATGGGCAATGTGCCCTCAGAAAAGAGAGAAGAGAAGGCTTTATAGGAAAAGAGAAGTTCCCTGATTACGGAATCTATGCATCAATCTGTAGTACAGGAACCAGACCTACTATGCAATATGAACATGAATGCTAGGATAGACTGATCTAGCTTAATTTGCATCAGCCAGTTAGAAACAGTATCTCAAATTACAATCAAATTCTAAAGAAAATGTCACTGCAGATCTCTTAAAACATCTAGTCTGATAAATAATGAATTTTCTCAGGGAAAAAAAATTCTTACTTTGAATTAGTAAGCAGACAACTAATAATAAGAGCACACAGTTAATTTAAAAAGCAGTTCAGTAAGCATATGTCAAATTACAAACTAATTCTAAAGAAAATGTCATCTCAATTCAATAAATGTTTGTATTCCAATTAATAATGAAATTGACTTTCAAGATATCTGTTTTTAACTTTCCAAGCAGACAGTTATTGGTAAGAGCTTATTCTTAACTAAACTAACAGCTAAATAAGCAATAATCTCACCTCTTTCTTTCCCAACTCGGTAAAGAAATGATCAAGCAAGGATCGTTTGGCCTCACGTACTTGACCATAAACAATAGATTTTGGGATGGAGTTTCGCAAGCTCGCACAAACCATATTGACATATGCCAAAACAGTTGTTCCTGTTCATTAAAGGATGAGTCAAAATGTCATAAATTATTGAGCATTTACACATACAGGTGAGATGAAAAAATTGACTTTCTAAGCCACAACAAAAGTCGGAGAGAAGAAATGGACTCTCATTAGACCCAAGAAGGCGTTGAACACATCATATTGACAGGACATGTGAGACACACATGCATGAATTTATCAGAGATCATAAGTGCTCTTGCCAAAACTGATATGACCAAGCACCCAAACCATTACAGCTAAATATCCACACAACTCATATAGTTAAAGCAATTTACCTATTCGTCTCAGGTACGAATCATTGTATCTATCAAGAATGGAATGTGTTGGATTCCCCCCCTTCTCAATATCCTGAGGAAGCTTTCGGAAGAAATCTACAGTCAGATAACTGCATTCCATGTCAATTAGTTTAAGGGTTGCCTTCTTGCTTTCATCTCTCATTCTGTCCAACGATTCAATAGCTGCATTTCCAACCTCAACTCGAAGAGTAGGATACTGCTTGAGCTCCTGCAGAACAGGCAAAGCAAGATCCTCTTGCTGGTTATGAATTTAATCCTATAATGCTATGAAAGGAAAGGAAAATGACGAACATAAACAAGTTAAATAAAAGACAATCAATTACTAAAATTTATAACATTATTTATTATTATTATTATTTTGAAAATGGAACAAATTTTTGAACATCCACCAGTACATCAAACATTCGTAAAGTTTCTACTGTCTTCCCAAATAATTTTTCCATTATCTGAGAATGCTTTATGTGAAAATATCATCAAGTTACATCTTTCTTTTAAATATAAAACTCATGAACTAACATGCACATTCCACATTAGAATCTAAAGAGTTTCCTTTATATCTAAAAATACTAAAACAAATTAATGAGGCAATGCTAGGAAAAAATCTTTCTAATATCCTTTCTTCTAGAAGGGGATGGGTGAACATAGAAAATGATGCTGCAGATATCATCAAGGTCCTGGTGCATAAAGCAGTTCCTGAGTAACATCTCACTCTGAATCCATATATTTCCTGCATCTTACGCAGTATCTAACAGCTTTTTGGAAGCTAGCCCCCCGCATGATACTTACTTTGCACTATAATCATAACAAATTTAGTCTTTTTCTGTTAAAATCAGCAAATACTGGCAAAGCACCTTCATCAATGAAAATGTCAAACATCGAAGTAAGACAAAGGAGTGAATAATCTATTAATCCTAATTCCTAAATAATTTGTACTCTCCCATAACTAACCCGTAGAACTCACCATAACCATCAATTGTCTAAGGCTCAAATTCTGAACCATCAGAGTTTCGACAGGTTCCATGAGAGGCTTCCAAATAGATACCCCTACTATCTAAACAGTAATTTATTTCTGATCAGGGCATCTTCATGAAGAAGGTGATTGCTTTGAAACCCGAAAGACCAGTTGGCAAGTAGGTACCTTCCCTCTTGACTACACAATTATAAGCTCATGCAGCCTGTTTGTTTTCAAGTAAAATATTTATACACCATAGAACTAAAGGGATAAGAAAAGAAATTTGAAACTATTACTTGAGAAATTGCCTTCATGTAAGTAGCAGTTGTATAATCAGAAAAACTATTTTGGAAGTTGCCTTTAAGTGTCTTTCTGATTGTTAATTCCATTGGAACATTTCTCTTTCACTAGGAAGACCAAAATAAAATACTTTGCAGCAGAATTTTGGAGAAAAAGACTGAGGCAGCGTCTGAAAATACATCATTGACAGCAATATTCTGCTGACTGAGCATGGAAAGAAACCTACCAGAGTCTCATTGATAGCCTTGTGGACGAGATCCTTCAATATAGCATGAACCTGGAAGCATGTGATAAAGAAATTTACCATTCACTGCAGTAACAAATTCAAAATAACAATTGATTAAACAACATCAACAACACATCAACTCCAAAGGTTGATATGAAGGCAGAACCATTAAATACAGCTTAACATAACAACAGTTTCAGAATAATTGACATTTTTTTTACAGAATAATAAAACAGAGCAAATAAGACAGTTAAACCATGAAACTGAATTGATTTTATTCATCAAAAAAAATAATGAACAGAGAAATGATAGCTTCCACAGGATCATTAGAAATTTTGGTTCCTACTTGTATTTCATGAGGTTAATTCATCTCATATTCAATTTGAAATATGCAATTTCCAACATCTTGGGCACTCTCCTAATATGACCAATTTCTGTCCTACATTGGTGGTATTCATTTCCCCATGTAGTTGGGAAAAGGCTTAGATGAGTTGAGTTGAGTTGTATTGGTGGTATTCATTTAATTACTGTTTTCCAATTTCAAATTTTGGTTTTTGCTTTTGGTCAAACCAATTGACTAAAGTGGCATCATAACCCATTCCTCTTTTCCCACATGAATTTTTTTTCCACAAGTAATTTTTTTACACTTGTTTTCCGAAATTGACATTTCCTTATCTCAACTTGTACTTGTCATTCTATAAACTTACACAAAAAGTTCATACATGACAATGACTTCCCCTAGCATTTTAACATTTTGATTGTGAAAGCAACAATCGGTGGAGTTTTAGGGTAATTTCAAGGGAATAGAAGAGCACAGGTGAATAACTCATAAAAGGCATCAGATCTTTATGAAACAGCATCTAATAATTACAAGCAGAAGTGCATTAAAAGTATAAGCAATGAGTCACTGCTTTGAATGTCAGGCTATTCATAGAAATATCTAGGATCGCAAGAATTGCAGATCTAACCACCACCAAAAGAGTATGATCAAAGGATGAACAGCAAAACATCCAGTGATACAAATAATCAAAAAGGTTTGGCACAAGGAGAGAAATCATTTAACGTAAACGTTATATAAGAGTGAAAAAAAGCTGTAAGATCAAGTTTTTACTGCATCAACAGCTGCCTCAGCAGGACCTCTGATAGAGACCAGGGAAATTTCGATAAGACGTCGATACCCTTGCTCAGGAGCTATCAAGTGAGGTTGGTATCCATCAGCCTCAGTGATAAGCTTTCTTACATTCTCCATAGAGAGATGCTTGTCAAAGTGCAACCTCTTCAGAGCTGCAGGGAGTTGATTGTCAAAAACATTGTAGATCTTTTCACCACCTGGGCGCCTGTGAAAGTTTAACACATCATTGATGTATTCAACAAAACTAAACTGTTGAAAATTACCATATTATTCAGATAAAATGAGAGTGCAAACAGGCTGAAAAATTGGAACGTGGATGACATATTAATCTATCAATCTAACTGACAGAAATTTCTATGAAGAATGTAAAAACAAGTTCAACACCCTAAAGATCAACAAAACATAAACAGAAACGATGCTAGTTTTTGAATTTAAGATTTAATTTTAATGGCAAGCAAAGGATTATGCATTACCTGTGATATGAATCAGTAAAAATTTCACTATTTCCGGTTTCCAGGATTTCATTAGGATTTTATACCTTAATTAAGTTTTGCACCAGCGTGCATATATGAAGGGATGGCAATGGATCGAGTTTTTGCAGGTATCTAAACTGAACCAAACCGGAAAAAAAAAGGTTCAATTGGTAAAAAATTGGATTTGGTTCCGTTCTAGATTTGAGATTTTAAAACCCAGCTTAAACCGATTCTGGTTAAACTCAACTCTCAACTCATCTAAGCTTTTTCCTAACTACATGGGGTCGGCTACATGAATATGCTTCCTCCACTCTGCTCTATTCAGGACTAAGTCGACATTCAAATTACAAATAGTTATATCTTTTTTATTTATTTATGTCCATATTAGTTTAGGTCTACCTCTACCTCTATCCTTACCATAGATTGTTAAAAGATTATTCTTTCTAACTGGAGCATTCATTGTATATGTCCAAACCATCGTAATCGATTTTCTCTCATTTTATCTTCAATTGAGGCTACTCCTATCATTTCTCTTATATATTTATTTCTAATTCTATCTTTTAAAGTTTTACCACATATCCATCTTAACATCTGGTTCAAGTTTAAAAAACCTAATACATGAAAAATCCAATTTTCTAAAGGTTAGAAAAAAAAAAGGCTATCACATATCTAAAACACACCCTAAGTCCGGGCCTGCCACCGCCTCTTGCTCTCTCTCTCTCTCTCATTTCCAATAATAGGGGCGAGCAAGGAGCTCCTCCCACATCCCCCAAATCTCTTGTTCTGGATTGCCCAATCTCGCCATCAACGGCTCCGCCTCAAGAGTGTGTTCATCTGCACTCTTATTTTCGCTCTCTTCTCCCCTCCCCTCTCCTCTTCGTTCTTGATTCCCCACCACCCTTCCTAGGTTTGCAAACCCTAGGTTATTAATCTCCTTCCAAGGGCGATTGTCGTCTGCCATCACTCATGCTACTCTTCCTCTTTGAGGAGTTTCGCCTTCTCTCCCATGACACTGCAACGGTGGCAAAAAGGGTTAATGTCGTCATCCGAGGCCTTCGACTCCAAGTTGACATTGCCAAGGCAAAGAAGGATGTTGTCGCCATTGTTGCTAAGCAAACTTGCGCCCTCTTAGAGTAGAGGTATGAGTCCCTCTCCAACGACCTTGCCCAACTCTGATCCAAGAACGCCCAACTCCATCTTAAGGCTGTATTTGCTTTCTTGATCTTGATTGTTCTCAAGGCTGCTTGCCAGTCACACAACTCGCTGCAACCATTATTCCATTCCCTCCACTGCAAGACCTAGCCCCTAAGGTATATCCCCTCTCTTCCTCGCCATTTTGGGTTAGGTTTTTGGGTCAAATAACTAGTTTGACTCAACCCAATTTTCTTAACCAGTTCAGATATAGTTAGGTTATGGGTTTAACAAACCGGTTCGATTACGGGTTTGAGTTTAGCCCTTTTTTTGAAAAACCAGTTTTAAACCCAGTTTTGGTTGTTGGGTTTTAAAATCGCATACAGGTTCAGATAATGAAAAAGAAAAAAAAAAAAAAAAAAAAAAGGCCCGTTGCCATCCCTACATGTATGCACAACTGCATCCTTTATACACAAGAACATAGAGGTGACAAACATGTATGGGAAGTGCATGCAATTTTGATGTCCACAAGAAGAATTAATGACATGATAACTTGTCCAATGCTTTATACAGACCTAAGAGTAGATTATCGCATTAAAAGAAAGAATCATAGATTTATTTTGCACAACATTACAAGCACCACAATTAATAATGATGATCAGCAACGTAAATATATTTTCCTATACAAATAGGCTATGCTGGCTCTACTCAAGCTCTACCTTGCGCTTGTGCTTCCATATTTTTCCAGAAAAGAGATTTCTTTTTGCTAACAAAAAGAAGACATTGTTATGATGACCCGCATAACAAATATTACCATGCTGTTAGAGATTTGGCTTATATTTAGTTGTGCCTTGTTGCATAAGAAGACTGTATATGTGTACCATGTCCATTTGCCATACAAAAGGAGAGATGGCCTACATAGTAATCTAACTGCACATTCTCTTATAACCTTTTCAACACTTGTCCCTCAAGTCGCAATCTCTCTGAGTCTAGAGTAACTTAATAGCTTCTGAAGATTTGACAGCTAACCACAGCAACCTACCGATGTGAGAAATATGCAACTAAACATCATTAAGTGCCTTCAATGATGATCGCTATCATATTGTTGCAGGAATCCAGCAATCTGATTGCTTGCAGTAGCTAAATATGTGTTTAGAATGTGCACTTTGGAGAGTCAAATGTCAGAATAGCAGATCCTTGGTCTGCTTTTACCAACAGATCCACAATAGAGTCATTTAACAACTTTTAATCTGTAAGAGGTAACTCTTAAATTTCCTTCCCTTGTATTTTAAAATCACACTGAAAAGATATTGCTAATCAACCATGAACTTTAAAGTTTTAACCAACAGGAGTACGAGACTACGAGCCAAAGTTACATAACACCAAGCTCTAAAAAAGGAATGCTACAGTAATAACTTATTCACCAAAAGTTAATACCATCCAAATTCAACCAACAAAAAGGCATACATACAAAAAAACAATAAATTGAGAAACAGGTTGTAAGATGAATATGTGTGTGTATTTGTGTGTGTGTGTGTGTGAGAGAGAGAGAGAGGGAGAGATTTATCTTAGAAAAAAAAGAGCTTAAGATACGTACACGCCATCAAGGTGCTCTTTGTAAATTCCATCAAAATACGGCAGATCTCCATAATTGAGTATAGCTTCCCCTGCACATAGCAGAAAACCATCATAACAGCTTTCTACAGAAAAAAACAAGTTAGATGCAAATGCTAAAAGAGATATAGCCATATTAAAAGCAGCTGTAGAATATTCCAGATGTATCTTTTTATAGCAGGCCATCTGCAGTTATATATGACATCAAAAGAATTGGATTTGGAGAAGAAATTAAAAGCAATGCTGTTTACCTAATTCATGAATTATGATCCTATGGTTTAATATCTGAAGAGAAACTAATTTCTTAAGAACATTAAGTATGGGACAAGTAGCAAGATATATACTGATAATGAAGTTTCTGGGCTTTAGACAATTCATAGCTAATTCAGTACCACCTAACAGGATGATTTTGCCAAACTAACAGGACAACTTATTAGTCCTTATTTTGTTTGTTTATAAATGTTCCAACAGCTGGCAGTGCATCGCCAATTTCAGATGACACCTTGATCAAGCCAATTAAGCCTCAAGTTTAGGTCACAGATAAAATATGCATTGAAAACTGCTGGAGAAACTATGACAGAAATGAAGGGTGAGATACTGTTGTGCTAAAGAAACAGTCAATGTACCAAAAAAAATCACTTTCACTATTTGTGTTGCAGCAATAGAAGCAAGAATAAGTTCCAAACACTATGTAAAGTACGAGTTGATTCAATTCAGTCTTACACCAGCATCTGTAGCTATGGGTTTCCCAAGACGATGGAGTTCAGCTTCGAGTTCAATAATAGTTCTACTTATAAGAGACTGGATGCCTGGGATTCGAGACTTGATCACTTGTTCCAAATGCTGCAAAAAGACAGTAATATGCAAATCTTAAAATCCAAATATAATTCAAAGCCACAAGGAACTTGAATCATCCTTGTCTGTCTCAAAACAAACCATACAGAAAGAAATGCAAGAAGAAAAGAATCAGCTGCCATGCCTTTGAAAGCATCTTCCCTAGATGCTCTGAACCCATTCTATGAGCAAGATGTTTATACTCTGGTGTATTTGCAAAATATTCTCGCTCTCTACGCCTAGCAGCAATCATGTCCACACTCTTGTTAATGTCTGCTTGTGAGCGATTAACAACACCAATCCATGGAAATTGCAGCTTGTATGATCTTCCTTCCAATATCTAAGAAATAAAAAAATACAAGGTAAATAAGAGTTGCTAACAGTGATGAATAGACAATATATTCATAAGCTAAAAAAAGCACAGCAAAGCTAAAAGTTTGAAAACAGATAAAAAGAAAAATATGGAAATTATAAGAAATAATCATTTGTAGAATAAATTTGGATTTGATTGAAATGGTAAATAAACTTAAATAATATGCACTCATAAGTCTTTTCACAAGATATGAATAAGCTGAATATGAAACTATGCATGTCAAAAAAAAAAAATTCAAAAGAAAATACAAAGCAGAATAAAGAAGATGCTTATATTACTTGTCTAAAGTGAATTTCTATCTACTTGAAATCATGGATATGTTAAAGGGTCGACCTATAATCAACTAATAATGTGCTATATAACTATTTGAATTTTGATACAGAAAAATGAAATTGAAACTCAAGTCAGAGAAGATGCACACATACACACACAAATAAATAAACAAGGCAACTACAATACCAATAGGAGAAGACAAAATAAAGACCATAGCAGATACAGACACTAAATTAAATGCAACTAACTTCTAAGAAGTTACCGCAACAAGAGTCTCAACAAACAGTGAGAGGAAAGCATGATAGGACCGAACCCAAATAATTGGATGTGTGAAAGCCTACC
The DNA here is from genome assembly GCA_900491605.1 of Calamus simplicifolius. Lineage (NCBI taxonomy): Eukaryota > Viridiplantae > Streptophyta > Magnoliopsida > Arecales > Arecaceae > Calamus > Calamus simplicifolius. The sequence goes on from UESW01004103.1 coordinate 968,286, forward strand.
AAAACTAGCCAGCAAAACAGTGAAGCACCAGGACCAAATAACCAGCATTCATCCGAACAGCATTATAAAACTTGGACAATCAAAATCCAATAAGATTATAAAATGAAAAAGCAATTTGGTAAAACATTAAACCTAAAAAATAAAAAGATCAAGATTAACATTCCAATGTCCAATAACTAAATAATAAAGGGAAAAAACCATTATAATTGTTTGATTAAGGAAAACATCAAAACATTTCTAACTTAAAATTTGACAACCTCCACCAGGGACAGCTACGCTAAAATGTTTTATGCCATGCTGCCACCAAATTTTCAGGAAAAAAGGATAACAAATAATCCCATTAAAAATAACAAGAATCAAAAACATTCTAATACAACTGAAGACAGTATCATGCTAAAAGAAATCAACTTACATCAACAGCATTGGTACCCTTATCCATTAGGTCAATCTTCGTAAGAACACCAAATGTCCTCTCTCCTGAAATCAAAAAGAATATTCAAAGAATTGGACATTTGGATGGCCACTGGTTCATTTAAATGAGCAATATTCAAAATGAGTACACTGCTTCTTAAAAGGCATGCATCATTCATATTATTTGTTTAGCAATGCACTGGATGGTCTCAACTAATAAAGTCAGTGATTTGAACTCAATAGTATTGCATTAGAAATGCTTTTAGTTGCAGTAAAGGAAGTCCCTCTTATTAAAGGTGAGAAGAACAGACAAATTAGAGTCAAGGGTGAGCAGATTGTCTATCAGGTTGATATAGTTTCACTTGATTAGTAATTGACCTGAGCATGAGCTTCAAATCTGAGTTCAACATAAAAATGACCAAGCTTGAGATTTTCCCATCTTGCTCATTCCTGCCTAAGTTTATCTTGAACTATATATAATAATAAACAATTTATTTCCCTAGAAATATTTCATGGATAAAAATCCATTTCTATGTTTATTACATGTGAGAAGGAATGTATTTCAGACATTTGACATTAATAACCAAATGACCCCACTGTTTATGTCCTAAATAAGCATGCCATCCATTACATCAGGACCTAGCAAAAGAGATCAACACCAAAAGTATGAAAGCCTTAAATGACTTAAACTCTGCCATTCATGAACAAATCACAGCTTGACTTATAACATTAGTTCAACAAGATTTAAACTTGAGCATGGCATGGCTTGCTTTAGCTTGGCCTATCTGCACCACTAGAAGTGCGTAATAAACATAACAATTCAGTTTCAATAAGGGAGTAAACAGGTGTTCAGTTGGTCAGATACTGAACCAGAAAACATCAATAGTTAAGAGATGGTTGTGCTTTTAGGCATCAGCAGCAACTTTAGCATTAATCAAGACTAAATGATCAAAGCCAATGGCTGAACTTGAATTCACAAGGTAATATATCAACGAAAAATGGCTCTGAAATGCAGGTATTTAGTTGCAATAAATGTCTGACCTACAGGTGTTGTCTCCATAGCAGACATTAAAATTTACAGCAAACAAGCTGCATAGATCACAATTATTTCCAGTTTTTAGTTCTTGAGAAACATGGCAGGATGCCACCACCCATGTTCAGAGCTAGGAACTCTATTCTGTGGAGAGAGGTGCCAACCAACAGATTCGTCTTTTTTGTCACAGTGTTTCTAGGCAACATGGTTTAGCATGGAGGAATATTTTGTTCTACACAAGACTAAAAGCGAATGTTATGGCATAGTTTATCAATGCCATGTGGCACGAAAAAATTCAAATGAAGCATACTTTCATTGGACATACTACTAATTTGTAAATCTCAACACAGGATCAAGAAGTTGCACCTGATACATAGAGATTGACTTATAGTTCAAATAAGAATATCCAGTGCTGCAGTGTAAGTGTATAATTGTGGTATGCTATGCACATACTAGTCTTGTGTAAAGATTCATGATAATGATAAACATTGAATACTGAAATAAGGGAAAGAAAAAAAGTTATAGTTAGTTTCTTATATTAGAGAAATTGTTCACTAACAACATGTTAAAGAAGGGGCCAAGTAGCTTTTCTACTCCTGTTAAGAAGATATAAATCATATATGATTTAAGAACACAGACCATTCAGATGAAGCTGCTCATGACTGTGAACCCCTTCTAAATATACACGCCTTTCGGTATTTTCTCTCTTTTTACATGATAATACTTCAGAAAGTGATACTAAAATCAGAATCACATTTATCCACTCAAGATAGAAAATTTACCAAAAAAATGTATTTCCGACACTCACTGCTTAATGATATCATAACTATTTATCATATATTCATTTCTATTTAATCAGTCAGGTGCATTGTGTGTACAAAGCAATTGTCGTAATCCCAATCATTTTTTTGGTTGAAGCTTTCATAGCCAACTGTCAAAAATGTTTATGACCTATCACTTGCACACATGTAGGAAATATGATGCGGTCATAACCATCATCTTAACTCAGTCAAATATGTGATGCATCATGTATGTTATACTAAAAAAATGATTGCAGAAACACTGACCCCAAAAAATTCATTGTTAGATGGGATCACAGGGAAGAATCAACTGAGTGCTGGTCCAATTTTAATCTTCCCTTACAAAATTACTAAAGAAGATAACTTCTGGTTAATAAACAAAGATCCACCAATACAGCAGATAACCATGTCCCATTACCATCACCATTAGTCCTTGTCTGATGCATGATAGCAAGTTCAAAGGTTTCCCCTTTGCAATTGAATCCACTCCAAGAAATTTTCCTTGCTACCACTGGCAAGCGCAACAATGCATGGAAGATAACACCAGGGCTGCAGAGCATGATGCAGCACACCCTGTGGATTGCACTCATCTGCACACAGACACCAGGGATCTGCATCAAGTGCTGGGGGTTCCACATCACCACCCACACAGGGCAGCACTCACTACCAGTGGTAGACAAACTGCTCCTTTATGACTCAAAATATAAGATAGAGAATGAGGAAATTTTATTTATTTGGATTGCTAATATCTCTGTTTTTAAATATTATGCCTTGAATTGCAAAAGAACATCTAGACAATTAAAAATTTGCGATAAAACTAAGTTAAAGTATACAACTTTATCATGCAAGCATCCTTCATAAATTCAGCACAACTAAGGTTAACATACCCTTAGGGTCTACTTCACGAGAGATTTTAATTGCATCGGATGTGGCAAGATCCTGGTTGGCTGGTGATATTGCCAGAATTATACAATTAGGCTGCAAGCCAAAGTCACAATGTCAATTTCACTTTGTAACCTCACTCATTAATCCATGTAAATACAAACTTAAGGACAATACCACAAACAACAAGACATCCACCAAAGTGAAGAAAAGCTAAGAGTATATACATAGTAAATTAAAATAGAAATGCCTACAGAACAAAGACAAACCAACATGAATGTTTGAGTGCACAAAGCTGATCATACCCAGAATTAAAGAGAACTTAAAATTAAATATTACACAAAGTGAGATATGCCAATCATGCAAATGATTTCATGCATTAAGTTCATGTTTTATCCAATAGCCATATGAGAAATGCATGACATACAATTGTATTCAACATGGATATGCACTGCAACAATATCTGATGATTATAAAACAAAACCTAGATTTGAGTGATGCTGTGCAAGTTGATCAACAGCATATATGTAGACAATATATTGTTGATGAAATTACCTTTTCAATATATGAGCGAACCATGTTCTCAATATCAGTCACAATGCTATCAGGTTGGCCCTCTAGTATGTCATGATAAATTAATTAGCATTCCACAAAATAACAATCTTATACAGATGAAGGAAACATTAGAAATTTCTAGAAGGCAAGTGACTTACCAACAGCTACCTTTGTAAGTCCAGGAAGATCAACAAGCGTCAAGTTTACAACTGTCCAAGTTGAAATTCTTAGTGTTAGAAGTCAAATTTCAATTCTAAATTCACAGATACTCAACAACTCAACTCAACTCATCTAAGCCTTTTCCCAACTACATGGAGTCGGCTACATGAATCTGCTAATTCTAAATTCACAGATGCAGAGTATTATTTTGAGTGAGAACATGCATGACTAACCATTCTATCATATCTCACATAAGCTGCAAGCATAGGCACATATTGCAATTCGTCACCAGTTTATTTCATCTCTTTGCATAAGCAAGCAAGCAATGGCAAATAATGTGAATAAAAGTTTACAAGACCTTTGAGCTGATAAGTAGATTGCAGAAATATTACTGTTGAATTGCACGACCACAAGAGGTGAAAAGTTTGTGAATTTTATTAGATAGAATGATGGCCTTTATTGCCAGGAAGACCAACCAGATTAACCCCAACAATTTGGGTTAAGATTAATAATCCACCAACCAACATTCATTTTAAGGGATACCCTCCTTTGACATTGAAAACACTTCAAATTTTCATATAAGTTATTCAATACAATGATGACTTTGTGTTCCCAAGACATCCAGCAGGCCTTATCTTAACTACCTAGGACCAGCTTAACAATGCCTCATTCATTACTAGTACATGACAAGGATTACTACCTGCAAATGAAAGATTAATAAAAACAAGTCAGACAACGTCCATGCAAGTGACCTAGGGTTTCCTTTAACTATCCATTGGACTCAATTCTAGTCTCCTCTCTAAAAACAAGTTACGGAGCCTCCATGCAAATCACCTTGGGCCATCTTTAATTATCCATTTGACACAATGCTAAAAAAAATCAGCCAATAAACCAAGTTTTAATAGAAACAAGTCTGCCAATGAAAGATTAGTTAAAACAAGTCTAGCAACCTCGATGCGAATCACCTTGGGCCACCTTTAACTACCCATCCGACACAATGCTAGCCTCTTGTCCTTATAGGACCTCACCCTTTTAAAATTCTCATGACCCATCCAAAGTCAAAAGAGTTTTTGGCAAAAGAATATTTTGATACAGTGGACTTTCCTTTCTTATTCGATACCTGAGAGCATACATTCTTTGTCTAGTTAAAAATAGGGATACCGTAATGATGATTTTTCTACTAAATCTAGCATCTCTCTTTCCCTCACATGTCCTGAATCCCTAAGCACATTTGAACCATCAACACTACTTGCAGCATTGATATCACTACATGAACAACCTTCTGCAGACATATGCCAGCCATGTTCTCTTAAAAGCATATGTGCTTGCCACACCATCCAGACCATTACCAGCATGACCATAGTCCTGGATCACCCGTCTGAGTTCCATGAGTTTTAATAAATAAACCTATTAGCCAACTGAAGATGACAAACAACTATGCAAAGCAAAGTTTTAAATCCTGTGGAACAAAGGCATCTCTGTTGTTTTATAGAACATGATGCACCAACGTCCATACAGTTCTGAGCTTGAGATGGGGGATGTCTTTGGAAGCATGGAATAAGACAATGGGATAATGGTGGGACAATCCTATCCAGACATTTTAGGATAGCACCCATCCCAACATCCTAAAGAATGCCCCACCAGGATTTGAAACCATGATGCAAAGTTCGTATTCACACAAACAGCCTCAGCACCAGCTTTGTGCACAAATGAAATGAAAAATGAGAGTACATGAAAAAGGGGGGAAAGTTGGAAGGACTAGTACTAACTTGCACTGGCCTCTTTCCATGTTCAGATGATTGAACATGCCAGAATGTGCATTATACTGCTGTCTTTACTGTCATGTCAAGCAGTCCAGTTACGGCACAGCCCTAGTGCACCAAGCCTGCCATCATATTGTCCAAGCAAAGCCCATAAAATTATAACTTATATAAAAGAGCAATAACTTGACTTCAACAAGTATTCCAATTCTATGGTTGTCATTTAACCCAATAGAATGCATCTGTGAACCTCTTCTGCTCCTTGTGTAATAATTTACAATTTGAGCTTACCAGGGTGCCAAGTTCAACTTCTGCAATCAAATTTAGCATTCTAGATAGAAATATAGCATTCCACAGTTGATTTACATCTTAGATTTTATTCACATCCCTCACTCATTAACTAAAAGATGGCATCTAGTGTCTACACTATATAATTTGATAGGACAGATGGTTAGGATGGCATACCATGTCTGTTACCAAACGTTGCCTTACAGCCGTTTGACACCAATTTGGTAGAAGATGGCAGGTTGAGAACCAGTAATAAGAGTTCCTCATGTTAATATTCTACATAATGATTCATTCCACAAACCCTAGATAAATGAAACAAGACTTGTTGATCAAGGTTTGGGTTTCAGAGTTATGTATAGGTGGTTCCATAGACCAGCTTAATGTCCTATAACACCTAACATATCCATAGAGACTCCTAAACTTTTGTTGACCCTAAATTGATTTTGATGATTACAAAACAATTAAGTAGAGCCTAATTCTATTTATTGTGGAAACTAAGCTTAATGCAGGGATGTACAGGTGCCTTACAAATGAGCCTTATCAAGTAAAATTTTATTGGAGTATACCCCAGCTGTTTTTCTACTTATTATTTGTTACCTGGAAGCTGGTTTCTCGTCTTGAAGCTAGCAAATTGATTCATTTTCTCCCTGGCCATTTGCATGCTTATGTGGGCTAGCTAGTTAGCTAGCTTATCCTTCCTTTTAGCTACCTGGAATTATATCTTAGCTAACTACCTTTGCCTATCTCCTATGCTAGCCGAACCATGCCCATTCCTAGCTAGCTCGTTAGCTAGCTTGGCCTTCTTCTCAGCTAGCTGAGTTGCTTCCTTAGTTAACTATCTTTGTCTATCTCCTATGCTGGCCGAATGCATGTTGGATTCAGTTAGCTGACTAGCTAACTCGTCCTCCCTCTTAGCTAGCTGGTTTCATCCTTTAGTTAACTATTTTTCCCTGTTACTGGGATTGGCCAAATGGTGCTTGTTTCTAGCTAACTAGCAAGCTAGCTGGGTGTTTCTCTTAGCTAGCTAGTATACCCTGTTAGTTAACTGCTTTGCCTTGTGAGCTAACTAGTCTTCTTTGTTAGCTAACTATTTTTTGCAGGTTCCTCTCCAAGCCGTGTGCATGCCAATTTCAGTTAGCTGGAGAGCTAACTACCTCTTTCCCAAGCCTTGTGGATTCATGCCCCAGTTAGCTGAAGAGCTAACTATCCTTTCTCCTTGGGTGTGTGGATGAGTTCTTTAGCTAGCTAAGGAGCTAGCTATCTCTCTCTTGGACGCATGATTGCTTGCTTGAGTTAGCTAATGAGTTAGCTACACTTGGGCGGTGGATTCCTCTTACCATGAAAATTTGAATTTAGTTAGCTAGAGAGCTAACTCTTCCTCTCTTGTTGGCAGATTTTTTTTCTCCAAGCCATGAGGTTCCCATTTCTAGTTAGCTAAAGAGCTAACTACTTTTTGTGGCTCTTGTCTTCATGAATGTTGGGATGAATGCTTAGTTAGCTAGAGAGCTAACTACCTTTTGGATTTCCTCTCACCTAGCCGCATGACTTTTTGCCTTAGTTAGCTAGAGAGCTAACTAGCTTTTCTTAGGATGAAACTCCTGGCCGTGTCACTCCTTGCTTAGCTAGCTAAGGAGCTAGCTACTTTTCTTGGGATAAAAGTCAAGCCATGGATTCTTTGTGCTTAGTTAGCTAGCGAGCTAATTACTTTATCTTTTGTGGCTGATCTTTTCCCTTATGCCAAGGAGCTTTCAAATCTAGCTAACTGAGATATCTTTTTAATTAGCTAATGGCTTCTCATTCTTCTTCATGGCTGAGCGTCCTCAAGTTTTAGCTAACTGGAATTAATTCCAATCAGCTACCTCCTTGCTGCTTGGGCATGCTCTCTCCTCTCTCTCTCTCTTCTTTAATTAATTTTTATTTTCAGCTATACTAACTTTTGATCTCTTGGATTATGGCAGAGATCTTCCTTCCTCAAATGGATTCAGTGCATTCAATGCTCAAGGAAAATAATCTCAACGGTTATATTTTCTTTCCGTTTTACTTTCCATTTATTTCAATGTGTCTAACGGATATCTTTGATGTTGGAATGCTTTAAATAGCTGAGATTAGAAGAACAAAATGACGAATTTGAAAGAGAAAAAGAAGAGAAAGAAATCCAAGAAAAAGATTGTTTATTGCATATTTTTCGAAGTATTGAAAAACAAGTTCGTGCGCATTGAAGTTGACAAATCTTAAAGATCATTCATTGCTCAAGTCGTCCAGATCCATTAAAGCCCTCAAGTATTCAAAGCTTCAGCTACCTCGGAGCTCTTCATTTATTGTTGAAGATTTGCTACAAAAGTTGTAAAGTATTTTTCTTGAATATTTGCTCATTGTAGGAGCTATTTGTTCTTATCTATTCTGAACATTCTTGTAAAAGGGTTAGAGTTAACCCTTGGTTATTGTTGGCTTCCTTGTGTCGTTAAACAAGAGGACTAGCCGGGTAAGGCTAGGGGTTGGCTTCCTTGTGCCGTGAAACAAGAGGACTAGCCGAGTAAGGCTAGGGGTTTGGCTGCCTTGTGCCGTATAAACAAGAGGGCTAGCCAGGGAAGGCTAGAGGTTGTAATCGTTGTGATACGATTGGAGTAAAATTCCCAAAAGGTTTTTGGGAAGTGGACGTAGGTGCTGAGTTTGGCACCGAACCACTATAAACTCTCTTGTGTTTGTGGTTGCTTAATTTTCTGTGATATTGTTCTGTGCACTTCACTACACCACCGCTAATTAAATTTTAATTAGTGTTAAAGCACATATCTGCGCTAGTAATTAATTTTTTAATTACTCAATTCACCCCCTTCTTTGGTTGCTACATCTGGGCAACATATATAAAAGAGTTCACTTAATTCAGTTTATATAAAACATGTATATGCACATGTCTGTATATGAAGCAGCAGTTCTATTTCTTTTGTCTGCTGTTCAAAGAACTCATCTAGAAAAGAAAAGAAAGGGAAAAAAAAAAAAGATAAGCATATAAGGGAACAACCTCAGTGCCTCACCATTAGGAGAGTATATACTCAGATGAATTGGAACAGGAGAAATTTGTTTTGTGCGACCTGTCTCTCTATCAGTTTCATCTTGGATTTCCTTCCTCACAGCAGCTGCAAGAACATGACACCAAGATTTGCAGGTAAGAAAGTATCAAAATGTCACAATTCTGTTAAACAATTAATAGAAAGAAAAAGAAATCCATCCAAAAATTTATTTAACAGGCATTGGACATGGAAAAACATATGAATAATATAATGAAAGAAAATAGTGTCAGCTAGATGGGTTTCCAGGAATCTCTATCAGTGCAAACGACTTTAAAGGCCAATAATACTTTCCACTAAAGATATACAAACTCTAGAATATACTCAAGATATTAAATCCAAAAGTGGAGATCTGTTGCTATTTCAATAAAGAAACACTCCATTTTTTTAACTAAAATGGTGCTACGCAAGCTCAGATGTTCTTGCATGCTTCTACTAAAAAGGTTCATACACTTAGGTCCATGTGTTTTCCGCTTAAGCAGGACTAAATAGAGACATGATCTTTGTCCAACAACAAGATAAAATTACCAAAATCTGTGAACCTCTTTCTTGGAAGGTGCATAAACTCTGCATACTCTCTCCCTTCATTGATCCTATGAAGTTGCAGCACAAGTGGTCGCCTCGTAACAATCCCTGTGAAGTTTCATTGACATACTGTTGTCAATACTTCAAAGAATGTCTAAACATAGAGGTATTGAGCATACATTTCATAGAATAAAAGCAGGGTTTCAACATATTACCTGAACCTCTTGGCAGGAAGTCCTTCCCAACTACACTTTCCAACACCGAAGATTTACCTGAGCTCTACAAAACATTGCAAAGCAACATCAAGAAACCAGATGCACCATATACTATCGAACTACATTTAAAAGTTTTATAAATAATTATATTTGTTTAAATTACTAATAAGCAATATATGAGATCATGTGAAGGTAAAACTATGAATTTAATATAATATAATCTCAGAATTATTACATTCTATAAAGAGTTGAGTTTTGAGGTTTTATTACAGTTAAGTGGATAACAAACTCTGGAAGATTAGTTAAATAAAGAGTTTAATTATTTTTGGGAACTTACAAAGCAGCTCTTGAATCACAAGAATCTAATGCAAAGGGATCAAAACATCATATAGACATTTAAGTACAGATCACTGGAAAGCTGCTTTGTCATATGTAAGACATCACGTATGTTTGCACATTTAAGTGAAGTTATAGAAAGAGGGAACCGAGTGCTACCTATTTCCATTTCAACTTCATAAAAATTATTTAACTTAGTCATATAGAGATAATAACTTAAATTTATGAGTGTGCATGGATTGGTCAAAAATTTTGATGGTCACTTGGTAGATGATGAACTTAGAACCCAAGCACCAACATATCAAGTAATATTAAAACCAATATGAAGGAACGAAATGTCAAGGACAGTGAAAAACATACTTCTTTGAACTACATATCGCTAATTTTCCCTTTCTCTTGTTTTTATGTTAACAATTTTTTTTGAAATGAGAAAGGGTAAAGTCTAGATAGGGATGGCAATGGAGCAGGGTGGGGACCCCAGTTTCCATCCCTGTCTCGACCAAAAAAACTAATCCCAACCCCAGCTCGTCCCTGTAAACAGGAATTTTTTTATCCCCACCCCATTCTATCCCCGTCCCACCTCTAATGATGATATATACAAATTTTTAATAAAAATTATAACATTAATAATATAACTAAAAAAATCTCATTAAACAATTAATAAATTAAATACTATCTCTTTCATTTATAATTAAGCATTATAATACTATAATATATATGAAACTATACAAAGATATCATAATATTTAAGTACGGAGATAATGGGGCAGGAACAAGACTAAGTGGATCCCCATCTCATTCCATCAATGGGGACAAAAATAATCTTTATTTTCGTCTCTGTAAAAGATGAAGAATGTCCATCCCAAATGGAGCAGGGCGGATCCTCACTTGGCAGGTTGAAATTGCCATCCTTGGGTCTAGCGCCATATGGACATCATTGTGAGGGTTTCAAGAATGACAATTGCAGCTCGAATAAGCTGTTCACAACTAAAGAAACTAATGTATTATGGGCACTTTGAATGAAACAAGATGAACAAGTCGAAATTATATTTTCAATGTTAAGGAGACAATTCGAGCATCATCAAATGAAAAGAACATGGTGTAATAACCCGTCGCTTTCAATGGTCCTAATTTTATTACTATCGTTTCACTAATTAATAAGTGATAACGGCCCCCCCCTTAAATGTTGAACGCCTGCTTGATGGGTGCAGGCGGTGAAAGGATTTGAGTATAAATAGGGAACCCTTCCTAAGGCTTTCAACAAGGTTATCGAAAGAAAAACCAAAATAAGCGGAGGCATTGAGTTCCTGATCAAGAGCACATCCTGAGGGCATACACCATCAGAGTGCGATGGCTCATTGATTGGAAGAACTCAATCAAGATCCATCGAGAGGAGGAAGATCAATCAAGATCCATCGAAAGAGGAGGAAGATCAATCAAGATCTATCGAGAGGAGGAAGATCAAGATCCCTATAGAGAAGGAAGATCAAGATCCCGTACAGCTGATTCAAGGAAGATCGAATTCCTTACCCTTATCGGAAAGAAAATTAATAATAATGGCTGAAGGTATTTATCGATCTTAACTTGCATGATAAATATATTGATACCGTATTTCCGCATATTTGATATCATGATCAATATATTTAAATTAAGTCTTACATTTGGTATCAGAGCTTTTTAAACCTCTGCCTTATTTTGTGAGTGTTTCCATCAAAGTTTCTCTTTTCAAGCAATTTATGCCGCGTGTTTTCCGTTTTCAGTTTTTCGGATCTTAGGTTTCGATTTTTTGCTCAGTTCTAATTTTTGTTCATGGAATTGAGCAGAAACCATTAAACCTATCTCAGATTCTGAATTTTTGCGGAAACAAAACGTGGCCTCTTCCTTTTCTATTAAAGATTTCTTTCTAGCATTAAAGGTTTCTCGGATTTCTTTCTGGTATCTCTTCCTTTTCTATTTAAGATTTCTTTATGGCATTAAAGGTTTCTCGAATTTCTTTCTGGTATTAAAGAGATAGCATTAAAGAAAGGAAGAGAAAAGAAACGTAGCATTAAAGAAAGAAAAAGTAAAGAAAGGAAACGCAGCGGAAACGTGGCTTCCATAACCACATGCGGTGACATATTAAAAAGAGAGAAAACGTGGCCTGTTTCGGTTTTCGATTTTCTCGCTTATGGTCTTTCCGTTCTCTTACGGGATTTAAAATCTGGATTGGTTGAATTTTAAATGTATTTATTATCTGTTTAATGTTTTATTAAATCATGTGACATGATTTATTTTTATCATTTGTTTCTTAAGTTTAAATTTTTGTATTAAAATACGCCTTCTGAGTCTTTATGCCTATGGTGTTTTGCATAGACTGGCCCAAGGGAATAATGAGCTACGGCCAGACGTGTTTTAATTAACAAAAATTTTTCTTAAGATGATAATTTCAAAATTCATTAAATAGATAATTGAAATGTTGTCTCCTGTTCTGCATACTAGATTTATTCTATGCATGAATTTGGTGGTAGTATGAAAATCACAGTGCAAATCCTTTCAAGGTCTGATTGGTCAGTTGGTGTCTAAAAAGATAAAGAGATTGTGGTTACTTAATTGGTTCCGTTGACTGACCTAAGAAAAGCAACGGGGGACCCCCACTTCTCTTTCACTGGCCTGGCCAATTTGACTAACTCAGATCTTGATTTGGAAATGTTACGTTGATTAAGATCACTACCTAATAATCAAGCTAAATTGGTTAATCTATATGCATATAATGGAATTCAGTGTCATGTGATCAATATGATTTTGATTAATTGAGGAGTAGCCACAGCATCTTTGATTAATCAAAATTATATATTGAGTTGCAAAGATCACATAAGGTTAGATGACATTAATTGTGACTAATTATATTAATGTAATGAATCTTATTCCACAGGAATTTTTATTGCACTAATATAATTAATTAGGATGCGATAATAAATTATTTTCTTAATTACCCACAGGAATTAAGAAAGGAATATAATTTATTAGTCACATCATTAAGTTAATGAGTCTATTTGAGTATAATAACTTAGCCTACATGTAGTTATTGTATGTTATTGATTCATGTTATTGCATGTTTACATTGGTAAAACATGACATCAAGTTATATGCCTCAAATTCAATTACATGAACATGATTTTATTTTTATGCAGCTATTTTGCCTGTTAATATTTCTGATATGAAATGTGACGTTCTCGATTTAAGTGGTGATAATTATAAATTATGGAAGGAGAGATTTTTTCTTCAATTAGGGTGCATGGATATTGACTATACTATTAGGAAGGATAAACCATATTCAGTTACATCTACTAGCACTCAGGCTGAGATTGCTGCGTATGAACGATGGGAACGGTCCAATCGCCTCAGTATGATATTCATACGTACTAAAATTTCTGCTAGTATACGTGGTTCAATTCCTGAGTGCAAAAATGTCAAGAAACTTCTGAAGGCTATTGATGCACAATTTGAGTCTTCAGATAAGGCACTGGCTAGCACCCTAATGACAAAATTATCATCAATGAAGCTCACTACGGTTGGAGGTGTGCGTGAGCACATCATGAAGATGAGGGATATTGCGGCTCAGTTGAAATCCCTAGAGGTTGAGATGTCAGAATCTTTCTTGGTGCACTTTATTTTGAGCTCACTCCCACAGCAGTATAGTCCCTTCAAAATATCTTACAACACACATAAGGACAAATGGTCAATTAATGAACTTCTGACCATGTGTGTTCAAGAGGAAGGGAGGCTGATTTTAGAAATGGGAGAAAGTGCATATTTAGTCACTCAGAAAAAGACTAAAGCTCCCAAAGCCAAACGCAAAGGAAAGGGTAAAGTATCCATCCATACCGAAGACAAGGAGTCCAAGTGCTTCTTTTGCAAGAAGAAAGGGCATATAAAGAAAGATTGCCTCAAATTCAAAGCTTGGCTTGACAAGAAAGGTACTCTAACCTCATTCGTATGTCATGAATCCAATTTGGTTATATGTCATAACACATTGTGGATTGATTCTAGTTCTACAATCCATGTTTCAAATACCTTGCAGGGTTTTCTAAATCAAAGGAAACCATTGGGAAGTGAACAAAGCATCTATTCAGGAAACAAGATGGGTTCACATGTGGAAGCAATTGGGACGTGCAGACTTATTTTACATTCTGGTTTTGTTTTGGATTTGAAAAGACATTTTATATCCCAAGTTTCTCTAGAAATTTGATTTCAGTGTCAAGGCTTGTACCAGCAAGATACTCCTTTAATTTTAATAAAAGCTCTGTTGATTTATTTTATAAATCTAAGCTTATTGAGAATGGTACATTGTCAGACAATCTTTTCCAAATTAATTTGAAAAATAATACCATCTATAATGTGATGCACGTCCAAACTGGTATGAAAAGATGTGTTATAAATGAGAATTCCTCTATTTTTTGGCATCGAAGATTAGGCCATATCTCCATTGAGAGAATTAAAAGATTAGTAAAAGATGGAGTACTTGAGACTCTTGATTTTACTGATTTTGGCGCTTGTGTGGACTGCATAAAGGGAAAGCAAATCAACAAGTCCAAGAAAGATGCCAAGAGAAGTTCGGAAATACTGGAGATCATACATACGGATATCTGTAGCCTAGATATGGATTCGTATGGTCAGAGATACTTTATCTCATTTATTGATGACTATTCACGATATATGTATCTCTACCTACTTCATAATAAGAACGAAGCATTAGATGCCTTTAAGGTATTTAAGGCAGAAGTAGAGAAACAATGCGGTAAACAAATTAAAATCGTGAGGTCAGATAGAGGTGAAGAATATTATGGTAGATACACTGAGAATGGACAAGCACCTGGTCCGTTTGCTCAGTTTCTTGAAGTAAATAGAATTGTTGCACAATACACCATGCCAGGGTCTCCTAACCAAAACGGTGTAGCTGAAAGGAGAAACCGGACATTATTGGACATGGTAAGGAGCATGATTGTCAGCTCTAACTTACCTAAATCCTTGTGGACTGAAGCTCTTAAAACTGCTGCATATATATTGAATCGGGTTCCAACCAAGGTTGTTTCCAAACGTTATTTGAGTTATTTAAAGGTTGAAAACCAAGTTTGCAACATATACGTGTTTGGGGATGCCCATCTGAAGTAAGAGTCTATAATCCACAAGAAAAGAAACTAGACCCAAGGACTATTAGTGGATACTTTATTGGATATGCTGAGAAGTCCAAGGGTTATAGATTTTATTGTCCATCTCACAGCACTAGGATTATGGAATCAAGAAATGCAAAATTTCTTGAGAATGACTTGATCAGTGGGAGTGATCAATCTCAGTATTTGGCTTCTTCTGAGAAAGATCATTCAGTTATTTCAGCTTTCACTTCAAGTGAGGGATTGGTTGTTATTTATAGCACTCCTCAAACTCAATTAAGTGCCCAACAACCAGTCATTGAGATTTCACAAGCTGATGGTAATCTAGAAGATCATGTTGTTCATCAACAATCAGTTGTGCAAGATACTCCTCAAGAGGTCATTGACACAACATTAAGAAGATCAACTAGAATAAAGAAATCAGCAATTCCTAGTGATTATGTTGTATATCTCCATGAATCTGACTATAACATTGGAGCCGAAAATGATCCTGAAACGTTTTCACAAGCCATAAGTTCTAAGGAATCAAACTTGTGGTTCAATGCCATGAAGGACGAGATGGAATCTATGGCATCTAATCGAGTCTGAGATCTTGTTGAGTTGCCTGATGGTGTAAAAGCCATTGGATGTAGATGGATCTTCAAAATAAAGAAAGACTCACAAGGCAACATTGAGAGATATAAAGCAAGACTCGTTGCCAAAGGATTCACTCAGAGGGAAGGAATCGACTACACTGAGACATTTTCTCCTGTATCCAAGAAAGATTCTCTCTGAATAATTATGGCATTGGTAGCTCATTTTGATTTTGATTTACATCAAATGGATGTGAAGACCGCATTCCTTAATGGAGATCTAGAGGAAGAGGTTTACATGAAACAGCTTGAAGGATTTTCCTCTGGTGATGGTGAGCATTTGGTTTGCAAGCTTAAGAAATCCATATATGGATTGAAACAAGATTCACGTCAGTGGTATTTAAAATTTTATGATGTGATCTCTTCCTTTGGTTTTGAAGAGAACATCATGGATCAATGTATATACCAGAAGGTTAGTGGGAGAAAAATTTGTTTCTTGGTCCTATATGTGGATGACATTCTACTTGCAACCAATGATAAAGGTTTGCTATATGAGGTGAAACAATTTCTCTCCAAAAATTTTGATATGAAAGATATGAGTGAGGCATCTTATGTCATTGGCATTAAGATCCATAGAGAAAGATCTCGAGGTATTTTGGGATTGTCTCAAGAAACTTATATCAATAAAGTCTTGGAGAGATTTCAGATGAAAAATTGTTCACCAAGTATTGCACCTATAGTGAAGGGTGACAAGTTCGCTTTGAACCAGTGCCCTAAAAATGAACTTGAACGGAAACATATGCACAACATTCCATATGCTTCAGCTGTTGGAAGCCTAATGTATGCTCAGGTTTGCACAAGACCTGACATTGCATTTGCAGTAGGAATGTTGGGAAGATATCAGAGTAATCCAGGTTTAGACTACTGGAGAGCTGCTAAAAAGGTCATGAGGTTTCTTTAAGGGACCAAGGACTACATGCTCATGTATAGACAAACTGATCATTTGGAGATAGAGGGCTACTCAGATTCGGACTTTGCTGGCTGCGTTGATTCTCGGAAATCAACATCAGGATTTATATTTATGTTAGCTGGTGGAGCCATATCATGGAGGAGTGCAAAGCAGACTTTGACTGCTACCTCTACTATGGAAGCAGAGTTCGTTGCTTGTTTTGAGGCTACATCACAAGGTGTATGGTTGAAGAGTTTCATCTCAGGGCTTAGAATCGTTGACTCTATTGCTAGGCCAATTAAACTGTACTGTGACAATTTAGCTGCTGTATTTTTGGCTAAAAACCATAAGAGTGGTAGTCAAAGTAAACATATCGACATTAAGTATTTAGCCATAAGAGAACGTGTTAAAGAAAACAAAGTAGTCATAGAACACGTTAGCACTGAATTGATGATAGTTGATCCTTTGACTAAAGGCATGTCAATTAAGAATTTTAAGGATCATGTGATAAGAATGGGAGTTGGTTCCATGATATAATTGTATGGATAACAATTGTACAAAGAAACTCTTATTTCAATTATTTATTTATTTCTCATTCAGGTGTACCCGTTATTTGACTTTTGAAAAATGACAAACTTTTCTTTTGGACTCTGAATAAACATATGGTTTATTCATATGTTATGTTGTCACATTTGGAATAGTGGTAAAGAAATTGAATGCATTGTAATACATAGAAGATAATACTCAATTATAGAGGACCTATCGCTATGATTCATGTATTTAATTTCTTGTTCAGTGTTGATAAAATATGAACCAAGTAGGAGAATGTAATAACCCGTCGCTTTCAATGGTCCTAATTTTATTACTATTGTTTCACTAATTAATAAGTGATAACGTCCTCCCCCTTAAATATTGAATGCCTGCTCGGTGAAGGGATTTGAGTATAAATAGGAAACCCTTCCTAAGGCTTTCAACAAGGTTATCAAAAGAAAAACCAAAATAAGCGAAGGCATTGAGTCCCTGATCAAGAGTACATCTTGAGGGCATACACCATCAGAGTGCGATGGCTCATTGATTGGAAGAACTCAATCAAGATCCATTGAAAGAAGAAAGATCAATCAAGATCCATCAAGAGAAGGAGGAAGATCAATCAAGATCCATCGAGAGGAGGAAGATCAAGATTCCTAGAGAGAAGGAAGATCAAGATCCCATACAGCTGATTCAAAGAAGATCGAATTCCTTACCCTCATCGGAAAGAAAATTAATAATAATGGCTGAAGATATTTATCGATCTTAACTTGCATGATAAATATATTTGATATAGACAATGAACAAAATAGTTAAACTAAATAAATAAAAGGCAGCCTGGGCGGCCCCCAGTTTTGGGCGGCCTCTAGAGTCTAGACGGCCTCCGGTCCTGGGCGGCCCCCAGAGTCTGGACGGCCCCCAGTCCTGGGCGGCCCCCAGTCTTGGGCGGCCTCCAGAGTCTAGGCGGCCTCCGGTCCTAGGCGGCCCCTAGAGTCTGGACGGCCCCCAGTCCTGGGCGGCCCCCAGTCTTGGGCGGCCTCCAGAGTCTAGGCGGCCTCCGGTCCTAGGCGGCCCCTAGAGTCTGGCCCCCAGTCCGGCGGCCCCAGTCCTGGGCGGCCCCCAGTCTTGGGCGGCCTCCAGAGTCTAGGCGGCCTCCGGTCCTAGGCGGCCCCTAGAGTCTGGACGGCCCCCAGTCCTGGGCGGCCCCAGTCTTGGGCGGCCTCCAGAGTCTAGACGGCCTCCGGTCCTAGGCGGCCCCCAGAGTCTGGACGGCCCCCAGTCCTGGGCGGCCCCCAGTCTTGGGCGGCCTCCAGAGTCTAGGCGGCCTCCGGTCCTAGGCGGCCCCCAGAGTCTGGACGGCCCCCAGTCCTGGGCGGCCCCCAGTCTTGGGCGGCCTCCAGAGTCTAGCGGCCTCCTCCTAGGCGGCCCCCAGAGTCTCCCCCGGTTTAAGAATAATCCCCACGTCAGAACCATTAAACGAGATAAGCCGTCATATTCGGAACAGAAATCGAGAAATACTAAACATCATCACGCCTTAAATGGTTCGCATAAGACAAACACCAAAAGGAGACATTGAACCTCTATTTTAGAGCCAGATCCCTTTTCCCTCACTCTGACGTCTCCACTATCCCTGACATTCCCTTGGGATAATCAAGATCATCATGAAAAAGATGTCTTCATGAGCAAGTTTCTTAATATCCTTATTAAGTATTATCACTGAATGACCACGTAATGCAAGATGAACACTTATCCTACACGTGGACCTCCAAAATTAAAACAAAAAAAAAAAAATAATAATAAAACGCGTAAAGGATAAAAGGGAGGAAGGAGAAGGGGAGGGGGCTGCTTCTTCCTTCTAAAAAGAGATCCTGAAAACCTAAACAAAAAATCTGGTGATCCGGCATCAACAGATTGGCGCGCCAGGTAGGGGGCATCGTCGGAGCGGTGAGGCATACCTGTTCTACGATTCCACGAACATGAGTTCCAGATCTCTAGAAGAAGACCCCGTTGATTGGTCTGGGGGGCATCTTTCGCCTCCTAACCATGATTTCGCAGCCCTTAGCCCTTCTCAGCCGGCGAAACCAAGCTCTCCGGTTCTTTCCCCACCGTCACCGGTTCCGGCTATTCCTCAGGATCCATTATCGGTCCTCACCCAACAAGTTCAAACTCTCGTCGGGATAGTTCGACAGATGCAAGAGCATCACTCTCGAGGAGCCCACCTGCGGCCTGAGCCACCTCTATTACCTAGGTCAGCTACTCCTGTTAGCCGACAATCGGCTCGAAGAAGATCTCCTCCGGCAAAGCCTCTTCACTCTTATTCTCTTGGAAGGCGATGCTCTGAAGGCTCTGAGGATGGTTCACGTTCTGTCTCCTGTTCCCCTAGCAGCCCACCTGCTGGGCGACGACGGGGGAAGGAGCCATATGCGGATCATCGTCGGTGGCGCCGCCAGTCTCCTTCCAGTTCTCCTGAACCAACAGGAGGACGTATAGCTGACAGAATGCAAAAGCGTCTGGAAGAGCAAGATCGCAGGTTAGAGGAGCTCAGTCAAAGAATCAATAATCAGCCGGGGTCGGACTATGATACTCGCCCCCCTCTCACTCGACGGATTATGGAGGAACCCATTCCAAGGAGGTTCCGATTTCCTCAGCTGGACCCTTATGATGGCACCACCGATCCCCTAGATCATTTGGAGAGCTATAAGGCCATCATGCAAGTCCAGGGGGCGCCGGATGCTCTTTTATGTGTGGCCTTTCCGGCCACCCTTCGAAAGGCGGCCCGGGTCTGGTATTCTCGTCTGCCCTCACGCAGTATTGACTCTTTCCGGCAATTGGAGAGATCTTTTCTGGCTCATTTCGACGCTTGTCGAAAAATTCCGCGAGTAGCAGACAGTTTATTCTCCGTGCAGCAGCAGGAGGGAGAATCTTTAAAAGATTTTATAACCCGCTTCAAAGTAGCGGCCCTAGAAGTCTATCATCTTGAAGATGCTATAGCCACTTTGGCTCTAAAACGGGGGCTCCGACCCTCTCGTTTTACTTACTCTTTAGACAAAAGACCTCCTTCTTCTTATGCTGATCTCCTAAGTCGAGCGCAGAAGTACATCCGCGCCGACGAAGCTGACTCATCCAGGAGAGGTACACAAGGAAGAACTAGCAAGAGATCTACTCGACCGGAGTTGGACGAACCTCCTTCCAAGAAGCCAGAACCTTTGCGCCGACCAACTGATCGCCGCAAGAATCAAGCTCCCAGGGAGGACCATCTTACACCCCTCTTAGCACCTCGAACTCATATCCTTATGGAAATCGAAAACGAGCCCTATTTACGGCGTCCGCCTCCATTGAAGAAGGGCACTGCCCGCGATAGAAGCCGCTATTGCCGTTTCCATAGGGATTATGGCCATGACACTGAAGAATGTCGGAACTTGAAGCAGGCCATTGAAGAGCTAATTCAGAAAGGATACCTTGGGCAATACATCCAGAAGAAAGAAGCTCCTCCTGTACCAGCTTTGATGGGGCCTCCTCCCGTTCAGGCCAGCATCGATAATCCCCCAACGGAGAGGATGGTAGGTATGATTTCTCGCGGAGAAGTTTCATCTTCTAAGAGATTGAGAGGGGGTGAGGGGTTAGATGATGTAATCCCTTCTGGGGGAGATATAGCGGGCAATAATATTGTAAAAGATGATAGCGTCGTCGTCTCAATGACGATTGCTAGGCATCCTGTAAAAAGAATCTTAATCGATAGTGGGAGCTCCGCTAATGTACTTACTTATGATGCATTTCTTCGGATGAATCTTTCTCTGGATTCTCTTCGGCCCGTAGCCGCTCCTCTAGTTGGCTTCACCGGAGATTCCATCCGAGTGGAGGGCGAGGTTACGTTGCCAGCTACAGCGGGATCGCCGCCGTGTCAAAGCACGGTCATGCTGGATTTTCTGGTGGTTCGGGTCCCTCTGGCTTACAACGCCATTCTCGGCCGCCCGGGCTTGAACATGTTAGATGCAGTCATATCTACTAAACGCTTATTGGTGCAGTTCCCCGCCAAGCAAGGAATCGGTGTAATGCACGGAGAGGTGAATTCGGTCAGACCCTGCTATCATCTAGCTCCTAGTCCTCAAATGGCCAACATTCCTCCAGTCGCCGAGTCGTTTGACCCCAGAGAAGTTGAGCGGAGAGGAGAACCAGCGGAACTTCTAATACCTTATCCCCTGGGGGATGATCACACTAAGATCGTGCATATTGGTGAACTCCTCTCCCCTGAGGTCCGGGACCAGCTCCTAGCTTTCTTATCAATGAATGCAGATGTCTTCGCTTGGAAGGTAACGGATATGATCGGGATCCCTCCAGAGGTGATTACTCATCAGCTCAATATTAACCCGAACTGCCGTCCTGTTCGCCAGAAGAAACGAAGCTTTGCTCCTGAGCGGCAGAGGGCTATTGACGAAGAGGTGGACAAATTGCTTATGGCCGGTCATATCCGAGAAGCCCGATATCCCGATTGGTTGGCCAATGTAGTTATGGTCCGGAAAGCCAGCGGAGGATGGAGAATATGCATTGATTACACTGATCTGAACAAAGCTTGTCCTAAAGACAGTTTTCCGCTGCCCCGGATCGACCAGTTAGTAGATTCAACTGCTGGCTATGAACTTCTTAGCTTCATGGATGCTTTCTCAGGGTACAATCAGATAAAATTAGACCTCTCAGATGAAGAGCATACTTCTTTCATCACCGAGAAAGGTATTTATTGTTACAAGGTAATGCCCTTCGGGTTGAAGAATGCAGGAGCTACATATCAGAGGCTGATGAACAAAGTCTTCAAGGATCAGCTCGGCCGCAACATGGAGGTATATGTAGATGATATGCTGACAAAAGCACCCACATCACTGACCATGTCGCTGATTTGCGGGAAACTTTCCACAACCTCCGCTCCATAGAATAAAACTCAACCCACGCAAATGTGCATTTGGAGTCACTGCAGGAAAATTCTTGGGTTTCTTAGTCACACGGCGAGGGATTGAGGCAAATCCAGAGAAAATTCAAGCCATCCTCAATATGAGACGGCCTATGTGTAAGAAAGAAGTACAACAACTCACTGGAAAGATAGCAGCGTTAAGCCGATTCTTATCCAGATCAGCCGAGAGATGTTTACCTTTCTTTAAAGTCTTACGTAAGGCAGATGGCTTCGAGTGGACAGAAGACTGTCAACAAGCTTTTGAAGAGCTTAAGGAGTTCTTGTCCACACCTCCCCTGTTATCCAAACCGGAGCAAGGGGAAAAGCTCTTTCTATATCTTGCGGCTTCTTCGGAGGCCGTTAGTTCTGTCCTGGTGCGTATCGGCGATCACGCCGTTCAACGACCTATATATTATACCAGCAAGGTGCTTCACGGTGCAGAAGAAAGGTATTCCAAAACGGAGAAGGTCATCTTCGCTTTATTTGTTTCTGCTCGCCGACTCAGACCCTACTTCCAAGCCCATCCCATAGTCGTTCTCACTGATCAACCTCTCAGAGCTATTTTATCACGACCAGACACTTCTGGCCGGTTAGCCAAATGGGCGATCAAGTTAGCAGAATTCGACTTATCATTTCAACCTAGAGCATCTTTGAAATCTCAGGTTTTGGCTGATTTTCTAGTAGAATGCACCTGGTCTGAACAGCCTCAAGAAGAACTTCCCCGAATTCTGTCAGATAATGAGAAGACGGATCATGAAGCATGGGTCCTCCATGTTGATGGAGCCTCTAATTCACAAGGTAGCGGAGCTGGGCTCATTCTCGCTAGCCCGGAGGGCACGGTACTAGAATATGCTCTTCGTTTCCTCTTTGAAGCCACCAATAATCAAGCTGAATATGAGGCTTTGCTGACCGGAATCAAACTAGCACATGGAATGGGAATCAGAAGTCTTCGAGTCTTCACCGACTCACAGCTCATTTCCGCCCAAGTATCAGGAGAGTATGAGGCTCGTGACCCTATCATGTTTCAATATCTGAATAAAGTTAGATCATTAATTCCCTTATTGGATCACTTTGCTATTAGTTATATACCCAGAGGTGAAAATGCTAGGGCCGACATGTTAGCCCGACTAGCTACCTCGATGGATAGTGCCATGGGTAAGACCTACATCGAGTATCTGGAGACACCTAGCATCGAAGCTACTGAAGAAGCTCTGCCCATTATCCAAAAAGAAGCCTGGATGGAATCTTATATCCGGTATCTAAAAGACGGCGTTCTTCCAGTTGATCGTGAAGAAGCTAAGCTGCTTAAACGGAGGGCTTCCAAATTTGTGCTACTAGAAGGCCAACTTTATAAAAAATCCTTCTCTCAGCCCCTCCTCAAATGTGTTAGTTCGGTAGATGCAGATTATGTCCTTAGGGAAATTCATGAAGGCATCTGTGGGAATCATTCTGGAGGGCGATCTTTAGCACGCAAGGCTCTCCGACAAGGATACTACTGGCTCACCATGCAAGAGGATGCAACAGAATTAGTAAAAAGATGTGATTCATGCCAACGGTACGCCAACATTCAACGGCAACCGTCTTCTCAGCTGAATTCTCTTTCTTCTCCCTGGCCCTTCGCTCAGTGGGGTATGGATATCCTCGGCCCTTTCCCCCCTGCGACAGGACAGCGCAAATTTCTACTAGTGGCCATTGATTATTTTACTAAATGGGTCGAAGCTGAAGCACTTGCCAAAATCACTGAGGCCAAGGTCAAAACCTTTTTCTGGAAAGCCATTATTTGTCGATACGGCATTCCGCACACCCTTATCACTGACAATGGCCGACAGTTTGACAACAACGCCTTTCGGACTTTCTGTACTGATCTCGGTATCGTGCAACGATTCACCTCCGTCGGCCATCCACAATCTAATGGAGAAGCTGAAGTTACAAATCGCATGATATTGCGGGGGTTAAGGACCAGATTAGATACGTCCAAAGGAAGGTGGGTAGAAGAGCTCCCGAATGTACTTTGGGCGTATCACACAACTCCCAGAACACCGACGGGAGAAACACCCTTCAATTTGGTCTTTGGTTCCGAAGCTGTTATTCCCGTGGAAATTGGCCTACCAAGTAGCCGAGTGGAAACTTACAACGAAGCGGACAACCTTCCTAATCTGAGGGCCAATCTTGACCTCATCGACGAAGCAAGAGATCGGGCTCGAATTAAAATGGCGGCATACCAGCAACAAGTGGCGAGGTACTATAATTCCCGCGTCCGCTCGAAGAGTTTCCGTCAAGGAGATTTAGTTCTGAGAAAAGCTTCGGTATCCAAACCAGCGGAAGGGGGCAAATTGTCTCCAAACTGGGAAGGGCCCTATCGGGTAGGAGAAGTCCTTCACCGTGGAGCCTACCGGCTTGAAGACTTAAGCGGACAGCTAATCCCTCGAACATGGAATGCAGACAACCTCCGGCCGTATTACCAGTAATGTAATTTTTATTCAAATATTAGATGATCCTATGCATTTGAATGCGGATTTTCAGATAATTCTTTGCGACGGCCCTACGGTCCAAAGGACACCCCCAGGCCGGTGTAACTCACCCCTGAGGAGGTTCAAGTCCTTGACTCAAGCGGCCTCGAACTGAGATGGACGGCTCGACGGCCCTACGGTCCAAAGGACACCCCCAGGCCGGTGTAACTCACCCCTGAGGAGGTTCAAGTCCTTGACTCAAGCGGCCTCGAACTGAGATGGACGGCTCGACGGCCCTACGGTCCAAAGGACACCCCCAGGCCGGTGTAACTCACCCCTGAGGAGGTTCAAGTCCTTGACTCAAGCGGCCTCGAACTGAGATGGACGGCTCGACGGCCCTACGGTCCAAAGGACACCCCCAGGCCGGTGTAACTCACCCCTGAGGAGGTTCAAGTCCTTGACTCAAGCGGCCTCGAACTGAGATGGACGGCTCGACGGCCCTACGGTCCAAAGGACACCCCCAGGCCGGTGTAACTCACCCCTGAGGAGGTTCAAGTCCTTGACTCAAGCGGCCTCGAACTGGATAGACGGCTCGATGGCCCTATGGTCCAAGTATAACTCATTCCTAAGAAAGTATAAATCCTTGATTAGGATAGCTTTGAGTTGTACTTCGAGGATAATTGAGTACTGGCGAGCCATCTAAACCAAGTAGCACCATTGTCCTAATCCGCAAATAGGAGTCAAGAATTAAGCAGAGGAAATATTAAATAATACTAAATCAATAAAGAGTAACATTCATTCATTTAAAGTTAATCTGCTGCGAAACCTTGCGAAATCTTGTCAGCAGATAGATTTTCACAACAAAAAGGTCCTTAAATGGGACCGACAGCAGATAGATTTTCAACAAAAAGGTCCTTAAATGGGACCGAGTCTAAAATTAAAATCAAAATAAAGCTCAACACCCTTGATCAGTTCTTTGAATGCTCTTTCTCTGCATCAGGATTGACAGCCGGCTCCTCGGCAAGAGGCTTTTCTACAGCAAGAGTCTTAGTCGCCACTGCTCCACTCACCACGTCTTCGACCTCCATATCGGAAACTCCTTCGTCATCCACGGGTCGAAAACGTTCGAGGTCCTTTAAGTCGAACTGTCGGGCCAATATCCGCTTGCATTTCTCAAAGCCTTCAACGAAAGCATCTAGGGCAGCTTCCTGGAACTCCGCTTCAAAATCTGGGGAGCCCTTGTATTCCTTGATAGCGTCCCTGGCTTTAGCTTCAGCTATGGCCACTTTTTCCTGAGCTTTGGCCTCAGCCACAGCTATCTTTTCCCGAGCTTCGGTCTCGATCGTAGCCATCTTCTTCTGAGCCTCCACCATTGCTGCTGCAACTTTATCGAGAGCATTTTTGGTGTCCTTCTCGGCTAAAACCAGTTTCTCCATGGCATCACGAGCGGTGGCCTCCGCGCTATCTGCCCGATTCTCCGTGTGTTCCAGCCTGAGGGAAGTTTCTTTTAACTTTTCTTCCGTTGGCAGCAACCTTGCCCGGACCTCACACAGCTGGGCATCTAAACTCTGCAGTTCCTTTTCTGCCCTCCCTCTCCAAGTCCGATAATCTTCCCGCATGACCCGAAGGTCATGCAATGCTTTTGATTCTCGGGCCCTTGTATCCACCAACTCTTTATCTAGGCTAGCATTCCGAGACTTGGCCCTATCTAAGTCTTCGCGTAGCACGAAGAGACCATTAGCCGTCTGCAAAACGCACTCAGTCAGTGTCCAAGTTTAATGATCAGAAAGGGAACACAAATCGACTTTACCTGCAGTGCAGCGGTGAACATAGTGTCGAATGCCTCTGCCTGTGTTGCCTTCCTCAGTTTGTCTTGAAATCTGGGCAAGATCGCGAGTTTAAGGATTGTCTCTGATAGACAACTCTTGTATCCAACATTCTCGCTAGGTGGTTAGGAGCTGAGGGCGGGGTCCTTAAAGTACCTGATGAGGCGGGAACAGGAACATCCACTTCCGTCGATAATGAAGGACCTGGCAAGTCAGCTTTAGCTGCCTCTACATCCCTTGTAGACTCCCCAACGCTCTGGGCGGGAGATGGAATGGTCTCTGGAGGCTCCCTCTCGACGGGGTCTCCTATAGGGACCCCCGTCGGAGGACTCATTTCCCCTTCACTATCTTCTATTAAGGTCGCCTCAGGGATAACCGCTGGAGGTTGGACCTGACTGTCTGATCCTAATTGACGGGATCTTTTAGGTTCGCCCCCCGCTGGCGCATCACGCTCATTTCTCTCCCTCTTTCGAAGCTTTGATACCAAGAAATCTCGAGAGAACTTCATTGCTACAAAATGACGAACATAGGGTTAGCTAAAAAAGGAAAAAGAAAAAGGAAAAGATAAATTCTTCGAAGCTCACCGGGCGCTGCAGCCAGCGACACCGGCACGAACGCAGCCTCCCGGAGATTATCCTCCGATAGCAACTCCCTACTATGGGGAATAATTGTAGAAATTAAAGTATTAAATAATTCACGGTCTCTTTCTTCAATACTCGCGTTCTGGTTTGAGCTAGTATCTGGAATACCCCAATCCACATCTAACCCCTCCAAATGCGCATAAAAAAACCTAGACTTCCACCCTTTGATCTTAGATGGGAGGTTGAGTTTAAGAACCCTTTTAGGTCTTGAGGCAAAACTCCACCACCCATCCCTAACTGGGTTTCGGATTCTATACAGGGACCTAAACAAGGAAAGTCTAGCAGAGGCTCCATGAAAAGAGCAGAGAACTAAAAATGAAAATACAATACGGATGGAATTGGGAGTGAGCTGTGCCGGGATAAGGTGGTATCGGTTTAACAAATTTATAAAAAAAGAGTGAAACGGCAGTCGTAGACCACTCTTAAAAAACTCTTCGTATAGAGCGATCTTACCTGGTTGCCCTCGAGTAACCCTATCCTCTGGAAGAGGGACAGAAAGCTGAATATCATTAGGAACTCCAAATTGAGCCCTAAGATTTCTAAGGTCCTGTGAAGACATGACGGAAGCAACGTTCGCCGGTCCAGCCAGTTTAGAGACAACCGCAGGAGGCTCTACCTTATGACCGGCGGACGAGCAAGGAACCCTAAGAGACTGAGGTAATGACCTAGACACGGGTTGAGTGGATTGGGCAGCGGATTGGTCCCCATGGATGATTACCCCTCCCAAGGCCTCTCGACGTGCTCGGAGAATCTCCTCTCGGGAGGGCTCTTTCATGGGACCCTTACCTTTTCTATCTACGGAAGGATCCATAAAGAAAAAGGAGGAGGAAGAAGAGAAAGCCAACTAACCTGGGCTTGAGAAGATAAAAAACGGAGGAAGATACACAAAATCGAAAACTAAAGGAAAGGGATGATCTTTTTAATATATGGATGCCAGACATGACGTTTCGGGTACCGCAAGGACACATGATGGTCCGTCAGTATAGCCGGACAAGTGAAAAGACGCCATCCTCTTAGAGATGCACGCCTCCCCTCCTTTTTCCTTTTTTTCGAAGTATCACTTATCACGTACTGAACTTTCGAAATTCAAATTTTTCCGCCCTTCTCCCTTGCATGTGCGTGCCACACACGTATACAAAGAAGATGGGCGAGGGGGCATATGATATAGACAATGAACAAAATAGTTAAACTAAATAAATAAAAGGCAGCCTGGGCGGCCCCCAGTCTTGGGCGGCCTCCAGAGTCTAGACGGCCTCCGGTCCTGGGCGGCCCCCAGAGTCTGGACGGCCCCCAGTCCTGGGCGGCCCCCAGTCTTGGGCGGCCTTCAGAGTCTAGGCGGCCTCCGGTCCTAGGCGGCCCCCAGAGTCTGGACGGCCCCCAGTCCTGGGCGGCCCCCAGTCTTGGGCGGCCTCCAGAGTCTAGACGGCCTCCGGTCCTGGGCGGCCCCCAGAGTCTGGACGGCCCCCAGTCCTGGGTGGCCCCCAGTCTTGGACGGCCTCCAGAGTCTAGGCGGCCTCCGGTCCTAGGCAGCCCCCAGAGTCTGAACGGCCCCCAGTCCTAGGCGGCCCCCAGTCTTGGGCGGCCTCCAGAGTCTAGACGGCCTCCGGTCCTGGGCGGCCCCCAGTCTGGGGCGGCCTCCAGAGTCTAGACGGCCTCCGATCCTGGGCGGCCCCCAGTCTTGGGCGGCCTCCAGAGTCTAGACGGCCTCCGGTCCTGGGCGGCCCCCAGAGTCTGGACGGCCCCCAGTCCTGGACGGCCCCCAGTCTTGGGCGGCCTCCAGAGTCTAGGCGGCCTCCGATCCTAGGCGGCCCCCAGAGTCTGGACGGCCCCCAGTCCTGGGCGGCCCCCAGTCTTGGGCGGCCTCCAGAGTCTAGACGGCCTCCGGTCCTGGGCGGCCCCCAGAGTCTGGACGGCCCCCAATCTTGGGCGGCCTCCAGAGTCTAGGCGGCCTCCGGTCCTAGGCGGCCCCCAGAGTCTGGACGGCCCCCAGTCCTGGGCGGCCCCCAGTCTTGGGCGGCCTCCAGAGTCTAGACGGCCTCCGGTCCTAGGCGGCCCCCAGAGTCTGGACGGCCCCCCGGTTTAAGAATAATCCCCACGTCAGAACCATTAAACGAGATAAGCCGTCATATTCGGAACAGAAATCGAGAAATACTAAACATCATCACGCCTTAAATGGTTCGCCCCAAAAGGAGACATTGAACCTCTATTTTAGAGCCAGATCCCTTTTCCCTCACTCTGACGTCTCCACTATCCCTGACATTCCCTTGGGATAATCAAGATCATCATGAAAAAGATGTCTTCATGAGCAAGTTTCTTAATATCCTTATTAAGTATTATTATTGAATGACCACGTAATGCAAGATGAACACTTATCCTACACATGGATCTCCAAAATTAAAACAAAAAAAAAAGAAAATAATAATAATAACGCGTACAAGGATAAAAGGGAAGAAGGAGAAGGGGAGGGTGGCTGCTTCTTCCTTCTAAGAAAGAGATCCTGAAAATCATAAACGAAAAATCTGGTGATCCGGCATCAACAATATTAATACAGTATTTCCATATATTTGATATCGTGATCAATATATTTAAATTAAGACTTACACATCGATGGCTAATAAAAGAAATTTTCCAAATAACAGTCGAATGAATTGGCTTGAACACAGAAAATAGCTAGTGTTTGTAGCTACCAAAGAAGTACCAATGTTTCTAGAAAAGATTACGCCGGAAAAAGATTATACAGGAAGCATCCTGTATTACTTGTCGTAGGACGTATTATTTAAACTATAACAGTACATGACGGAAAAAAGCAACAGAAAACCTCATCAAATAATAAAAGCAAAAAATGCAGAAAAAAAAAGAAGAAAACCAAGAAAATGATTTAGATTCAAAAGCAAGAAGTATAGATAGTAAATCATCAATGGACCAAAAATCCATCATGGAAACTTAATGACAATAGGAGGAGAGGAGGGTGGTGGCTAAGAAACTTTTCGCCATTAGCAATGATTTAAAGAGTTTCAATCCGCGGACACAAAAAAGGACCCAGAATCGGTCCGACTGTACGAAATCAAACGTCCCCAAACCCAAAAAAAAGCAAAAAGAAACCATCTTGACACTCAATCTGAAAAAATATCGTCGAAACAGCAATGTTCTCCCACCTAGAACCCAAAAACCTAAGAACCAACCAAGTAAACCCCAATATCCGCAGCAATGCAGAAAGAAATCACCCAGATCTCATTAAAACAAGTAAAGACACGATGCCGATACCGATGCATCAAGTTCCAGAAACCCACACCTGCCCTCCGACGACGGCAATCGCCGGCAGCGAATCCCAGAGCGTCGGCAGCGCGCTCTCCTCACCGTGGTCTCCGAGGGCAGTGCAAGCCCTCTGTAGCTTATTCACCAAGGAAATCAAATTCTCCATCCCGCCTCCTTCCCCGGAACCGCTACGAATGGAGATCAGGAGACACCTAAAACAACGTAAAGAGCCTCCAGATCCCGATCGGATCCCAGCGAACGAATTGAAAACTTCGAGCAGGAGATCGAGGAAAGAACGAGGAGGAGAAGGACGGAAAATTGGAGAAGCCGGCCTTCAGAAAGAGGTGGAGAGAGAGAGAGAGAGAGAGAGGGGGGAGAATGGAGCAAGAGGAGATGGCGATTGGCAAGTGAACCGCGTGCGTAAAGCCCGGAGCGAGAGCTGCCACGTATGCAACGTAACGCGGTACTTGCGGTGGTATGGGACGATCCGGGCCGTCCGATAAAGCGGTTTCATGGTTTCTTCCATCCGCTGGGGACCAGAGTGGCGTCATTATTTTTACTTGTGTCTCCTTTCCCCATCGCGCTGACGATCATGCCGTTGCTCTCTTCCTCACTCCCGTAGCAACGAATTAACGTCTCCTAAAAAAGTGTACCCGGCTACGCGTCGAGTTGCTTGTAAGCTTTTATTAGCCGTTTGATTAGCATCACTCTCTTGGGGTTTACTGCCTCGGTCGCATATATCACGCTAGCTTTGAATTTTTTTTTTCGTTCTTGTCTCTCTTGGCGCCTGAGTTTGATCGGAAACGCTCGTGTAGTCTAATGCGGTTATATAACTCATAAATTATAAAAAAAAATAATAAAATGACTTCAAAATTTTAAATTTAAATATAAAAAAACGACCAAATTGTGCACTTAAAGTATATTAAAATATAACTAGATTTATCTTCATATACAAATAAGTGTATTAAATTTTTTTTTTTGAATTTAACAACGAATGAATAGTTATATTCAATGTTATTTATAATATATATATATATATATTAAATGTTATTATATATATTATTTATATTACTTATAAGTATAAATTAAATAAAAAACTAGAATGCATATTAGTATTGCTGAAAAGTTGCATGACTCATGAATAATTAGTATTAAATGCTACTTATATCACATTTATATAATTATAAATTAAACATTATATTTTAAATTAAAAATATAAAATTAAAGATGAGAAAGTTGTTTTCTTTGATAACATATGAATAATTATTTAAATGTTATTTATGCATATTATATAAATATAATTAAATAAATATCATAGTCACATAATGTATTAAATTAAAATAGATTAAAATATATCTACAAATTTTATTCTAAATAATCATGAGAAATGGAATCATAATGATTAATTAAATATTTCACGATCTTAGATGCATTGTTGGGTCAAATTTATGCTATGATTATTATTTAAATAGCTTCTATTTTTTAGCTATTAACATGGAACCAATGGCTATTATTTAGAATTCAAATAATCAAGAATAAATGTTTTAAGTTTGAATGTAGAATTTAAAATTTGATATCTTACCTCTTGCATAATAACATAACCAAGTGATGTTACCCTTCTAATATTAATAGATTGTTTATAATCTAATAGCATTATTTGTGGCTTATATTTGCATGATATGCATATATAGATGAAATGATACAGGTTGTACGAACTCTATTAAAGAGTTTGTTATAAATGATACATAATATATAAAAAATTGAAAATTAAAAGAAATTCAGATAGAAAAAGGAGAGAAAGATGAACCGCTGGTGGTAATAAAGTTGCACATATAAACCTTTCCAGTTATACCATCAAAGCTGTGACAATTATGTTATTAAATATATATAAAATATCTTATGATATTTTATGAAAATATTTTAAAAAAAATATTTTAAGAAAAACAATTTCACCATCACAAAAAAAAAAAAGTTTTATCTTTGCCTTTTTATATGTATATCATTTATCTACTTCTTTTCCAAATTAAAATTACTAATTTAATTTTAAAATAATTTATACTTTTTTATATGATGGGGTGTTACGCCCTCTTTGACCTCCCAGATCATGCCCATCTAAGCTCTCAAAAGTATATATATATTTTTTAAAAAAAGTCAAAGCTTAATGATACTTTCATTAAAAATGCTTCTCAAAACTTATAATTATTTATAATATTTTCTTATATTAATCTTTAGGTTTTGCCATTGTCCTTTTTAAAGCAGTAATAAATATTTGGACTACATTAACATCATTCCAAAAACTTCCACTCTTCATCCCGACGGATGCAGTTCTTACAAAATTCTCGCTACTTTCATTAATGGATACAGTTTTTTTTTTTTTTTCTCTCTCTCTCTCTGCATTAGTCACGCACATAACTCAACCAATCACCAATGATACGTTTGATGTTTTTAATATTTTAAAAAATTAAATATTACCATAACAAAACCCTAGCTTTTTGGTTCACAAACCATGCTTGCTATTCACACCCGTTTGGAAGTCATTTTTCTGTTCATACGTTGCAAAAGTTGTGCTATATTTCATTAGTTTATCTCAATCGCTCCATATGACAATTCTACCAGAAAAGTTTTACACAGAGAAATTGTGACCATCGCTGGGGCACTTTCAAACCATCGTCGACCTTCCCTTCAGAGTAGAGCACCAAGTACCCAATGGTGGCCTATAAAATTACAGTCTGGCTCATACATCTAAAAGTTGTCTCTCACGTAACACTAGCGTATTTATTTGTACAGTAGATCGTTAAATAGGAAAGGATATTAGCTAGACTCATACCCCAGATTAGCAATTAATCTTTATGGACTAAAAAACTAATGTTATTGGAATTGTAGTGTTCCTTACGGGAAGCCCACAAGTTAACAATTCCTCTTTATGAACTTGAAAAACTGAAGCTATGGGAATGAAGAGTTTCTTACAGAAGTCCATAAATTAGCAATTACTCTTTATGGACTAAAAAAACTGCCGTTATTGGAATGTAGTCTTCATTCAATTATCTGAGTTTGGTGATCCATATCCCCAGGGGTTCTTGCTAGCCCAGTTCCACTGATCCCGACACATCTCATCAATGCCATACTTTGCCCTATAATCAAGACAATTCACACTTTCAGTCGAAGAACTCCTAGCATTATTCCCTCAAATGAACAAATAGAAGAATCTAGGAACCAAAAAAATATAAATAAGAACAATTCTACAAGGTTCACATATGCATATGCCAGTAAAAATAAGTCCATGCTGTAATTGTGTACATACTTCCAATTCAGCTCTTTCTCTGCTTTAGCAGTTGATGCATAAACAATTTCAGCATCACCAGGTCGCCTTCCAGCCATAACCAGAGGGATTTTCTGAAAGCATTTCTAGAATTAGTAACTACTAATACATATGTTTGCTTAAATAAATTTTAAAAAATAAAAATGATTATAAAAAAAAACATTAGGAAGACTTGAATAACAAATAGAACTAGCAAAGTGTATCTATTCTCTTCGATCATAGCGAGAGGGGGAGGGGGGGGAAGAGAGTGATTCATCCATTTTGAAGTATTTTACTCTCTGAATATATGCATTAAACATCATAGGAAAAAAGGTCTCATCTCCACAAACAAAAATTTGAGTGGCCACTGAAAATTTAACTACCTTTCCAGATGCCTTCTCAAATGATGCCACCATTTCCAGCACAGAGGTTCCTTTCCCAGTCCCAAGATTATACACTTCACAACCTGTCACTCATAAGCAACTTAATCAGAGCAAAGACAGTAAGACAATAACTAGTTTTAAGTTTTTTAAAACTTAAATATAAAATAATTGTGCCGAACCATCCAAATAGAACATTGTCGACGACAACTGTATTAAAAATATATAAGTTAGGGACATAAATAGATGGCCAGACTATTTAGTGAAGACAGTGTTAGTAAAAGTGTTAGTAAAAGATATTAATGATTTCAGCATTGTAACCAGCAAAACCGGCCACGTTTCCCTTCCTCTCCCTGCTACAGCCCATCAGACATGCACATCCACACACATTACACAAAACTACACAAAAAAAGAAAATTTTAGGCATATCCTGTCAAATTCATTGTATGAAGAGTAAAGATATATTTTAAATTGAAAAGACTTTATGGTGTTAAATCCTAGTAAACTTTTGAAAAGACTGTATGGCGTAAAATCCTAACAACCTTTTTCACATTCTCATCAGGACATCCAGATTTTCTTCTCTCTCCCCTTTCTTGATGTTGGAGACAAACTCAACCTCCTTTCAATTTTTGTGACAGTTTTATTTTTTCCCCTTCTTTTGGAGAGGGCTGAGCAGGCATAATTAATCATACAATCTCAATACATCCCCCTTCATCATCCAGTGTCAATTAACTCTTAAATTTCCTCTACATGTTCAACAACAAGTTCGCAAATCTAGATTCCTCACATCCAGCGAAACAATCTTATCTTTGATAAGTTCATCTGAATTATGAAACATAACAGTAATACAACTAAAATCAAAATTGTGAACAAAATGGATGCTCCTATATTTTATATGCAATCATTATCAAAGTATGATTTTTTGGACTCACCAATTTCTCTTAAAATTGGCTCAATCTCATACAAAGGTCAAGAGTGAATGTCATTTTCATATATATATAGAGAGAGAGAGAGAGAGAGAGAGAGAGAGAGAAGGGAAGGGAGAGGTGGTGTTAAAATTGGCTACATTCAAATATAGCCAAGCCTAGATTGTTCACATCTTTCATCATTGAATCCAATTCATGGATCTCAAAGATGAAAAAGGTAAAAAAGATGGAGTGACTTGAGAGTTAGCCAGATCTAAACTTAGATACATTCAAATAATGAACTCTACCTCTATATATATATATATATATATATATATATATATATATATATATATATATATATCCAAATAGGTTACAAAAGTCAAAAATAAGTTTTTGATGTGTCTTAGTGAAGGTAGGGGCATGGGAGGTACTTAATAGGAAGACCATAATGTAAGGATGGCAAATTGCACTGTGGCTTGGGACGTATCAAATCAAACCAATGTAGAAACTGATTGGTTTGTTGAATGGGATCAGTCTGAATTGAGCAAAATCTTCCAGTTTTGCTAAGTACTGACCGGTAATGTTCCAGTACAGGGTGTGTACTATATCAAACTGATTGTATTTTGCTAAACCAGTAACATACCCATACAATACTGGATACCGAGAAGGCGGACATTGTCATAATGAGTATATAATGTTCTAAATAATGTCATTAAATATATAAAGTTCTACACTGGCAAGTATGCTTTGTAATGTACATGAATGTCTCATTTAATTTAATAAGCCAATGAAAAACATGATGCTCTGTATGAAAACAAGTGTGAAAAGTGGGAGCCACTTTGCAACACACCAATCAAATGGAAGAGGCTTTGCTTATTTCTATCTTTAAAACATGAGAACAAGCACTGAACTTAATTTTTTGTTCCGAGATACGTTGCCTCCTACATAGTCGCTTCTACAAGTTCATGCATTGCATGTCACAGGTAGATAGATTTAGGAACTGTATTGTCATAAAAGCATTCAATCAACAAGCCTATGTCAAGCATATCTCTAGAAATGATAAATGTCAAAGAAGACTATAGGTGTGTAAGTTCATGCATTGCATACGACGATTAGAAAGATTTAAGAATTGTACTATTATAGAAGCATAGAGTCAACAAGCTATATGCCAAGCATACGTCTCCAGCAAAGATACATATTAAATACAACTGTGTGCATGTCTGCATGTGTGTGTACGCACGCACGTATGTGTAGAGAGAGAGAGAGAGAGAGAGATTATTTATGTTGCGCACCTATTTTAGAGCCATCAAAAAGCTTCTTAAGGGCTGCAATATGCCCATCAGCCAGATCAACCACATGAATATAATCCCTTACCTGCCATCATGGTAATGTTTATAAGGAACAGAACTGTGAAAATAAATATTTTAGCAGTAGAAAGGTTCTAACCGCCAACATATCATAGCAACATCTGAGGTTAACCTAAAAGGGGAAAAAAAAATAGATCAAAGGTCCTCTACATAAAGAACAAGTCTTGGTAAACTAATATAATCCCAACACTATTTCTCATCAATTCTAAGACATGAACTGCACTTGGCAGCAAAGTGAACTAGTCAGCAGAGAGAGATGCATGATTTAACTAGAATAATTTGATGACATGCTGGACATGCTCCTATTGGAACATGACTCTACAAATAATATATAAGAAGTGGCAGCACAAATCAAGAATGCATCATCCATCGATGTAGGTGATTTAGCTTTGAAGCACAACAAAATAATAACATAGCGCTTCTAGGAAATGCTAAAGTCACAAATAAGAGGTACTTGATGTTTAATACACCATAATGCCTTCCATTTTATACAACTTCAACTACATAAAGAAACAAAGCTTTTTATACCAGGACATTGAAGTCACCACCCCCACTTTGCAACAAGTTAAATCACATGGGGCACAGGTTGATAGAATGATGGATTTTATGTTTTGGAGCATTGAAATCCTGTAGATGATACTATGACAAAAATAACAAACAGAAAACCAACAAACTTACCAAAAATATAGCTACGTTACCTATAGTTTTCCCACTGTTACGTCTGATGGTCTTAAGGGTATGTCTCACACAATAACTCAAGAAAAAATAAAGCAAAATAATAATAAAAATAAGGGAAAAAAAGAAAAAAAAAAAAGGTGCGTAAAAAGGTAGTCCACTCTGTAAACAAGGAAATGCTGGTCTAATTCACTGATGCATAATATACGACTGCATATCTGGAAAAATCATTTCCCATACGTCAAAGGTATCACAATGTAAGCTAAACATAAGTAAGTTAAATAACAATACCCCAGTGCCGTCCTCGGTTGAATAATCATTTCCAAAAACTGTAAGGGCAGGTCTCCTCCCAACTGCAACTTGCTGCACAAAGGGCATGAGGTTGTTTGGAATCCCAAGTGGATCTTCACCAATATATCCACTCGGATGAGCACCAACTGGATTAAATACCTAAGCAATATTATCTGCCAATCAGAGTCTCCACAGTATATATCACGCAAATCTCTTCGATGATAAGCTGCAAGAATCCATATAATTATATTAGTTCAAAACAGAAAGTGCCATGGAAAGACATAGGAAGCAAGAAAAGAGCAAACCTTAGTCCGCCCATATGGATTCATTGCACATAGAGGGAATTCTTCTGTACAGGGGACTTCCTTTGGCCAACCATAAACGGTAGCTGATGACGAGAATACTAGCTGGGAAATGCTAAATCAGGTGAGACATTTCAAACCAAGGGTCTAACCCAAGACCAATTACTAGAAGAAAATTGAAATATGGTTCAACTGCAAACTCATCCCAAGCTGTAACTCAATGAATCAAGGGAAAAAGAAAATGAAGATAACAGGACGTGGCTAGGTTGGCTCATACCCAATTACTGATTTGGTCGAGTTAGCAAACTTACTCAGAAAGCTGAAAGACTGAGATATCTCCTCTTTGAAAGAAAAAAGACTATAAAAAGAAAATGCAACTTATGTTAATCTTATATTCTGCATATTACTGGCCAGTGGAATACTGTGGGGATGATAATATGTGTAAACATCATAGACTAAACGTTGGCGATAAGAATTCAGAAGCACTGCACCTTCTTATCAATAACTAAGCATCAAATGGGGTGCCACTATCAATCCTAGCATTTACCTTATGAGTTACATCCTTGTAATGCAAACAAGGATATGCTAATAATTGAACCAGACATGCAAGAACAGCACAGCATGAACTCATCTTGGTCACTGCAAGAATATTTATGTGAATGCGCCAGATGCATCTCACAGATGAGAAAACTATGCAATGTATAGATTGAGCATTTTAATGTTTTGCACCTTTCTTATTTGCAGACATCCTAGTGGCCATCTGAGAACAAATATATTGGTCCAAAATTGAAGTATAATTCAACAATACCTTTTTGCATCCATGGGCAGCCATTACTTCCAAAAGAGCTATGGTGCCAATGAGATTATTGTCAAAATAAAGCAAGGGATTCTGCACACTTTCACCAACAGCTTTTAAGCCAGCAAAGTGAATGACAGCATCGAACCTGCAGAACAAGATGACAGTAGAAAAACATTAAAGGGCTTAAGCAAAATAGTAAATAGAAAGCAATTCACAAGAGTGCCAATACAACAATTATTTCAATTTGCAAAGAAAAGGTTGCATTTTATGACCATGACAATACTTTGAACACTGCTTCGACTACAGTTGTCAAAGTGAAAAGACCTCAATGTAAATATTCATTATTATAATTATAAGTCAGCCTATCAATCTAGATAATCTATTTTACAAATCCTATACAAACGTATTAAGTACTGCCCATTGATAATCCTATACAACGTATTAAGTACTGCTGTAGGAGGCATACTGATCGTGTATAGCATGGTTAGTGGCTATGGTTTGCTGACAAAAGGGCGGTATGGCAGACTATATATCACAAAATATATCTTGGCACAGAGAATATGGAGTAGCATATATTATGGTTATTGGAGGATGCTAGAAGCAATAAGGCTTTTTTGTAGCCTACAGGCATCTAAGAAATTGACGGCGAAGGTAGCCCTTGTGCAAATCAAACAAATGTAGATATAGTAACCTAGGGATGCCAGCAACTATTGCAAATGTCGTGAAATGAATTAAGATGCAAGAAATGGACTCATAGAAAATGCCTTACTTTGCCAAAGCAAACACCTTGTCTAATGCCTCTTTATCTCGAAGGTCGATCTGCAGAAGCATACCGATATAGTACAAATCAAGTCCATCCAATAATTTTGTCTGCATGAATACCAAAAAACAACAGGACCTGAAGCAAATAACTCATCCACGCCAATGCCTTCCACTTTCCCATGAAAAGAGATATTTAAAAAAAAAACACACACACACACACTACATTACAAGAAAAATTCAAAGGGAATAGTCAATGCAGCTTACCAGAGGAAACATAAATGACCCTGAAAATGATCATCACTGTCCATTTGGTTCCAGTGAACGCAGATGTCCCAAATGCAGAAAATTAGAATGAAGAAAGTGACCAATGATGCTCATGCAATAATGTCCTCAAGACACAATTGATAGTCTTTACCTAAAAGTGTGATGTTAACATGCAAATAGTGAGATTTGTTTGTAGAGCAATAGGGGAAGTTGTTAATGGATTAACAGGAAACTCATTCTTCCTAATAAAGTTGTCAAAACTTAATATTATCTATCCCATAAAATAATTGCCAGGTGACTAATTTTCTGATACATAAATTAAAGTGGCTCCATTTTAATTGAAGTTTTTTTTTGTAGCTCTAGAATTTCTCATAAAATCCTTTTGTAGAACAAAGTGTTTCCTTTTTGCTTCACATTCTGCTTACCAAATTCATTTCCCAATCCATTAAGCGGTAAATGCAGGTTGTTATATGCACTAATACTTTGCATCAGAATGTATGGTATAAGTGCCTATTTTAATTGAATAAAGTGATTTGATCCAATTGAATATTATATGAAACTGAATACGTAAGTAATATAAAAGGGTACAAGCTGGTCCTCTGACTCAGATGGTGAACACCTAAACCCACCACTTTGGTTTCAAAATGGTTCTGATAAATATTCATCCACCAGAAACCATGCCCTAGCATCACAGAAACCCTAAAATTGCAATCACCAAAGGGGGAAAATAGATAACAAATATACTAAAAACAGGGTACCAAGAACATTTCAAAAGAAAATCAGCCAAAAACCCAGAAATTTACCATTAAATCGCTCTCAAAGAAAAGGGAAAAAGCCAATCTTGAACCATCAAACTAAAAATCCAAAATAAAGCTGCACTTGAAATAGGTTATTGTAGTACTAGATCCATATTAACGCCAATTCCATATTAACGCCTTTTTTTTTTAAAAAAAAAAACTAGTTACCACAGCGTTACAAAAAGGCATCCACAAAACCCTAAAATCGCAACCACAAAAGGAAAACATTTTAGATAACAGATACACTTAAAACAGGGCAATAAAAAGCCCGCAATGGAAAACCTGCCAAAAAAACAACAGTTTTACCAAGAAATCGCTAAAAAAAAAATCGTTAAAGAAAAATAAATCATTTGATCGTCAAACAAAAGGCCCAATCAACCCCCTGCGCTTGAAACAGGGCAGCAATAAACTCACAATTCACAATTCCTCGGATCGGATCAAATAACAGAAAAAACAATCTTTTTTAAGAAAAAGAAAAACACATAGCCACCGAATGCCAAAGCACTACTCCTGTTCCATCAAAAAAACAACGAAAGAAAAAAGATATCGACACACATCCATTCCCATCCATCCACATAACGGGATCGATACCTTATGGAAGCTAAGATTCTTGCCGTACTCCCCGGCGAGCTCCGGAACCCTCTCGATGGCGACGTTAGAGGAGTTATCGAGATTGTCCACCACGATGGCCTTGAACCCCCCTTCGAGGAGCTGCAGCACCGTGTGGCTCCCGATGTACCCCGCCCCGCCCGTTCACCAAAATACTCTTCGGCATTGGAGAAGAACCGACCGAGCCCGAGATCGAGAGCACAACGACAGAACGAGAGCGAGTGGGAGGAGAGAAATTGGAATTCGGTTGTTCGGAATAGGAACAGGAACAGAAGTCACGGCGAGCAAGGAGATCCACCGGAGAGAGAGAGAGGAGGATGATGGGTATTTATACCGGGGCCTATTCTCAACCGTGAGATCATCGAGCACCGCGTCGTTCGGGAATAACTCAGAAGGCTCGAATAAATAATAAATATAATGCGAATAAATAATCGAAATGTTGTACGTGTCAGATTCTGATTGAGGAATCGAGGAATTTTCCAGCTGGTGCGATGCAGCCGTGGGAAATGGTGGATACACGGGTCCGGGAGGGGTGACTGCGTGCCACGTGTTATTTAAGTTTGTAATGTGGAAAAATCCTGGGCCGTTGGATCGGGTGGATGGTGGGATTTGGGGGGGGGTTACGTCATCAGGTGGAGAAGGGTGCCATGGACAGCGAAGGGCAGTCTCCACGGCTTTTGTTTATTATGGGCGGTTTCCGGCCACTGGAAGGTATTAATGCTGACACGAAGTCGGACTGCATGCCTGCCACGTTGCTGATGGTCTACGTTATGATAATATTTTTTTTTTGACAGCTTCGAAAAGAATATTTAAAGGTGTACGGTGATTGTGAGTTGGATCGAAGAATGTCGCGTGCTCAATGATGAGGAGACGAGATAGAATTGCTTGGAAAAATTCTACGTCAGGGTCATGCATGCACTTGATTAATCAAGAGAGGAGTAGGGATTCTATTTTTCCAGCCGCATAAAACCTTCAGCCGTATTATTTATTTATTTTTTTTGATAATGAGATGGGTAAAATATTATCTGCGTACAAATTTTAAAATAATGAAAATTTTTAAATATAATTAAAGATGGATAAACATAATAAAAAGTACATGTTTTGATACGTTAGATTAGAAAAGACAATATTTTTAGTTTTTTTATGTTTATTATTCTTAAAGAATGGATAAAATTTTATAGATTTCTAATCCTATAAGAGCTAAGTAGGAAGGATAGAATAAGATAAAAAATAAAATATAATAAAAATTATTCTACCTTATATTTGTGGAATGAAAGATAAAAAGGATAATTATTAGAAAAAATATAGCTTGCTAAACAAAGGATAAAAAAAAATATAGTAACTAATATGATAAATATAAAAATATATTTTTTATAGAATATATTATCCTTCTTTCAATAAGGTTAGCCATTATATGAAATAAAATTTATTATATTTTTTAAAAAATAAATGTAAAAAAGATTAAAAAATTCTTTGATTTTTTATTCAATTCATCAAAGGCTCCCTAATAGAATAATCTATTTCATCAAAATAATTATTTTTATTTTTATTTTATTTATTATTTTATTATCCTTAATCATAATAATATTTAATTAATATATTTGTGAGATTATAATTAACAAATTAAAATAATATATTGCCAGCCTTGACTAACATGGAAGATAGAATGGAATAATTTTGCCTTATATATTTTATCATTCCATCTTACATCAAATATTATTTATATTACTTTATTTTTTATGCTGTCTTGTCGTTTATTCTATCTGGTCCTGTAAAAAGGACTAAGAGGGATTTCTAAAACTGAACCGTGGATGATGGA
Source organism: Calamus simplicifolius (assembly GCA_900491605.1). Lineage (NCBI taxonomy): Eukaryota > Viridiplantae > Streptophyta > Magnoliopsida > Arecales > Arecaceae > Calamus > Calamus simplicifolius. Next base: position 1,010,898 of record UESW01004103.1, read on the forward strand.
GTTTTTTTTATTGCCACACGTCTCAAATCACATCACAGCATCTAGAATTAAAAATATTAATCTAATATGAAATAGTTGCATCAATTTTAATTTTACTTTGGCATAAGAAGGGGGGGAAAAAAAAAAGTACTGGTCAAATGTACAATACCTTTATCATCATTTCAGTAAACGAAGTTCATAGCAGTGGGGCTATGAAAGCGTTTGACAAGGTAAAGGACGTTGAATTTTCTTTTTTTTTTTTTTTTTTTTTTTTTTTTGTGGTTCTGAACCGAAGGAACCTCCTGACATTACGAATGAAGATTGCCTTCCAACCGTACGGATGATGTTTGCCTTTTTGGCCTCTCCTTAAAATCCATGCTGGCCTTTTAATCCATGATGTTCTCATCATGAGAGAATGACTTCAAATGCCAGAAATCTCGGATAATGAACAAATCCAATGATAAAGTCACGAGAAAATAAGAGATCCTATACGAGAGACAAATCAAGCACCCGAGTAGTCTCCCTTAGGGGCCGAGGGCCCTTGCCTTTCTGGGCCACAACTCATGAACAAAGTTTTGGGACCAGAATATGTGAGCTTAACTGTGGACAAAGTTTGGGACCAGAATATGTGAGCTTAACTGTGGCTGTCACGTTACTCGAAAGTCAAAAAAAAAGTTGTACATGCATTGGTCATGCACCTATGGCATCCGCGCTCTTGAGTGCACGCTTATGTGCACCGATCACAATGCACAAAAATATTTTCAAGTCAAATAGTTGATGCAGACTTTCAGATAGCAAAATGTAAAGGCGACTGTTTTGGTAAAGCAGAATCTATGCCAACCCTACCAAATTTAATAATTTTAAAAATTTGGCAACTGGAACTAAATGTTTGGATGTCTAATTCTGAAAATAATTAATCTATGAGGATAAGCTTATCTTACTGGATAAGAATAAAGTGATCAAAAGGACATCATTTTTATCCTGTTATCTTTGTTTGGCCCCACTTCTCAGCCCTTTTCTTTTACACGGGTACTTGATGATTGGCCTTCCAGGGATGCCGATAAAACTCCTGGCTCCTTTTTTTTTTTTTTTGGCAACCTGGGTTCGACTTGCTCTTATTAGTAGAATTAAAAGCTAGTCAAGAAGCAGAAATGGTAGATTCCAAGGCTGAATTGGTGCAGAAATGGTAGATTCCAAGGCTGATTTGATATGCAAAAATGACAGATTTTATGAAGGCTGATTTGATATGCAAAAATGACAGATTTTATGACTGATTTGGCGAGCCAAAGGACCAGTTAAACGAAAGTTTTAAATTTAAATTTTGAAATTCAAATTGGCTAACTAAGGGCGCATCAAGGGGAGAATTGTTTAGGCAGAAAATCAGCATCATTCCATAAGACTACACCAGTTGGGAATTCCAGTTCAGGATGTTTGTGAAGAAGGAGTTATGGGGTCATTTGGATGGGTCTTCTAAGGCTCCAACTGATTCCAAGGAGCTTAGTTTATGGGAAAGCAATGATGCTAAAATTGCTTTCTGGCTACTCAACGATCTGTTGAACCTCATATGGTCAATAATCTTCGTAGGTTCACTACTGTTAAGGCAATGTGGGATTACCTTCGGCAAATTTATTATCAAAATAATTCTGCCTGAAAGTTTCAATTGGAGTTAGACATTTGAAACTATCGCCAGGGGAATCTTTATATTGAGCAATTTTATTCTGTTTTTATTAATTTATGGAGTGATTATTCTGGATTGGTGCATTCTCAGGTTCCCAAAGAAGCTTTGGCAGCACTACAAGCGGTTCATTCTGAGAGCCAGCGGGATCAACACCTTCTAAACACCTCTAACAAAACCATCGGTGACCAAGAACAAAACCAACCTATGCACTTAATAGGAGGAGCATGGCAACTACAATGAGAGAAGACAAGAGAGTTGTTGACACCCAACCATTCAACAAAAATATATCAAACGCCTACAACAACACCTCGACAAAATCACAGTACCAATTGAAATATCAGAGGACAATATATCAAGATCGTCAACGAACGGTCGCCTCCCCCCTCTTTTTCTTTGAAGCTTCGATCCCACGCCCCTTATTGTCTCAGCAAACGGTCCCCTAAGTCCCATTAAAATTCAGTAAAAAGATAAAAAAATATTCTACTCTTAAGTAGTGTTTGGTTTCAAAAAGCTACGTCTCAGTAAATGTATAGAATAGCATTTATTCAAGGGATACTAAGAAAATAATTATTATTTTTAAATAACAACTTTGTCATCAAGGAATAGCTTTAGTTATTCCTGAATTTTCTAGAGAATAAGTTTAGGGGATAATCCATATTTAAACATGAATTATTTCTTTGATTAACCTTTTTCAGAGTTTTTTCATGTAGTTATAGCTTTTGGGAATAAAAAAAATATTTAGGGGATCCAGCCCTCTTCAACGGCCATCTATTTTAAAAACGCCCATGATTCGGTGCTCTTCTGCGAGCTATGATTTTTTTTTAATGGAAGCTAGGCTGACATAGAAGCATGTTCCCTTACCATTATATATATATATATATAATGTATAAAAAAATAAGAAAAGTTAAGAGATGAGCCATCTGGCCCATACATCCAGCCTAATTTAGCACGGCTTGTTAAGGTAAGCTATATCGGCATAGTAGTCCATTGCAAAAATCATATTGATAGGCATTCCCACGAGCCAATCACTGTAATAGACCAAGCTATATCATTATACATACTTATACCATTTCCATACACACTTACCTTAATACATGTTTATCCATTGCTGTATACACTTGCCTTAATCTCCATAAATGCTTATATTATTGCTATACATACTTATATCATTTCTATACATGCTTGCCTTAATACATGTTTATCCATTGCTGTATACACTCCTAAAAAATGTTTAGTATATACATTTCATTGAGATGGAATTGGATTAGCAATCTAATCCCATCGACTTCTCAATCTCAGGTGCTGGTTTGGTAATCCAAGATTTTTGGGGATAGAAAATCAATATTTTGGAGGAATTCATGATATAACGTTGAATTAGATCGAATCCAATCCAATCTAATTCAATGCTCCAAATATGATCTTATAGTGCATTCTTATATTATCACCGTATATACTTAATTTCTTTTCATTCATATTTATATTTTTATTGCACATATTTCTTCTATCCTTATATATACTTATTCTATCTTTGTATATGATTATGCTAGTAGTGTACACTTAGGTAGTGTTTGGATGTCCTATTCCTGACTGAAATAAGGCCTTATTCCATGCTATTTCTTCAAACAGGCAAAAAAAAGTGGTGGCTCCTCAAAAATCGATATTTCGGTCAAATGTTCGTATGCTGAAATTCGTATGTCATGCTCTTCTATGGAATAGTCATATTCCCATTTACCCATTTCAAGGGTTGCGTTATTTGCACTGAAATAAGATGAAATATTGAATTTCAAATCAAACAAAAAATTGAAATAACAAGAAGAATAAGCTATTTTTAAAAAATATATTTTTATTTCTATAATAATTTTTTGACGTTCATACACTACCTTAATGTATACAAGAGACAGAATAGTTATTTTGAGACGATAAGAGAGAGCTGTCAAATTTAGGTTTTGTTCTCAATACCCTTCTTGTGAGGGTTGCTCACTTTATAAAAGTTGTCAGAATAATTACAAGACTAAAAATCAGCCATTACATAAGATACACATAATTATGTAAGGTAAGAATAAATATCTATCAATTCTATGCATATATACAATATACTCTACACTTATGGCAATGATGCTGATTTCTGCCTAAACAATTCTCCCCATGATGTGCCCTTAGTTAGCCAATTTGAATTTCAAAATTTAAATTCAAAACTTCCGCTTAATTGGTCCTTTGGCTCGCCAAATCAGTCATAAAATCTATCATTTTTGCATATCAAATCAGCCTTGGAATCTGCCATTTCTGCGCACCAAATCAGCCTTGGAATCTACCATTTCTGCTCCCTTGACTAGCTATTAATTCTACTAATATCCCCCCTTAAATTGATGCTGGGCGATTGAGAAGCATCAATTTGTCAATTAAGAACTGATGTCGGGGACGAGAGAGAGCCTTAGTGAAGACATCAGCAGTTTGGTGTTCAGTAGAAATGTGTGGAAGAGTAATCTCCTGACGAGCAAAAGCTTCACGAATGGAATGACAATCCACTTTAATATGTTTGGTGCGCTCATGAAAAACAGGATTGGCAGCAATTTGAATAGCACTGGTATTATCAGCATGAAGAGGAGTAGGAGTAAGCTGTGGAACACTAAGTTCGCCTAACAACCCTCGAAGCCATATAATTTCAGAACAAGCAGACGACATAGCCCGATATTCAGACTCGGTGGATGACTTCGATACACGAGCCTACTTCTTACTCTTCCAAGAAATGAGGGCATTGCCAAGAAACATACACCAACCCGTAACAGAACAACGAGTATCCGCACAACCAGCCCAGTCGGCATCACTAAAACCCTTCAACTGTAAAGAATTCTCAGAGGAAAAAAATAAGCCACGACCAGATGTTCCTTTGAGATATCGAAGAAGACGACGGACAGCGGCCAAATGTGTCTGGCAAGGAGCCTGCATAAACTGACTGACCTGCTGAACAGCAAATGAAATATCAGGTCGAGTAATGGTCAAATAATTCAAACTGCCCACCAGCTGTCGATACATTGAAGGATCAGATAAGAGATCACCATCCGCCTGATGCAATTTTAAATTGACCTCCATAGGTGTAAGAACCGAATTTGCGTCTTGAAGGCCTGCTAAAGAAAGAAGTTCTTGGGTGTACTTATGCTGATGTAAGAGCATGCCATTTGGGCAATGGTGAACCTCCAGTCCAAGAAAATACCTCAGTGGACCAAGATTTTTCATATGAAATGAAGATTTGAGACGCTGTTGGAGTTGCTCAATTAACTGGAGATCAGATCCAGTAATCACAATATCATCGACATACACAAGAAGTATAACAATCCCAAGGCTAGTCTTGCGAAAGAATAGAGAGGAGTCATACCGACTCTGAGAAAAAGTGAAATCCAGTAGAGTAGTACGAAACTTCTCAAACCATGCTCGCGGTGCCTGCTTCAAACCATACAGAGATCGCTTTAAGCGACAAACCTCAACAGAAGAGGAAGGAAACAAGCCAGGAGGAGGAGACATAAATATTTCTTCCTTCAGATCACCATGTAGAAATGCATTCTTCACATCCATCTGGTGAAGCGACCATCCTTTCGAAACAGCAATGGCCATGATAGTGCGGATAGTAGTCATTTTGGCAACAGGAGCGAATGTTTCCTCATAATCAAGCCCATACTCCTGTCTATTCCCGAGTGCTACTAGACAAGCTTTATATCTTTCAATAGATCCATCAGCACGTAGCTTGATGGTGTAGACCCATTTACACCCAATAAGTTTAACTCCAGCAGGACAAGGGACGATGTCCCAAGTGTGATTGTCCTGAAGAGCCTGAATTTCATCATGCATAGCTTGGCGCCAACACTCTTGAGTAGAAGCCTGAGAATAAGACTTAGGCACAAAAGTAGTATCAAGAGTAGCCTGAAGAGCCGAAGAAGAAAAACCATACCAATCTGGGGGCCGGAAATCCTAGTAGGTCGTCGTGGCTCATGCAAGACAGGATCAGGTGGCGGTTCAGAGGAAGGAAGAGGCAGTGGGCGACGTCGCTGATACACGATATCGGGCTTAGAATGAGTATGAGATACATCATCAAATGCAGGAAGTGAAATAGAGGGAGAAACAAGATTAGTACGAGATGGAAAGAAATATTGATTTTCAAAGAAAATCACATTGCGAGAAATACGAAGCTTGTTAGCATCCGCATCATACACACAAATCCTTTATGAGAGTTACTATAACCAAGAAAAGCACACTGAACAGATTGGGCAGAAAGCTTGTGACGTTCAATGGAAGGTAAATGAACAAAACAAAGCAACCAAATACATGCAAATTATTATAATTAGGAGAAATACCAAACAAACGAGAATATGGAGAATCAAGATGCAAGGTAGGAGAAGGTAGACGATTAATCAAATATACAGCTGTAGATAATGCTTCTACCCAAAATCTAGAAGGTACATAAGATTCAAGCATCAATGTACGAACAACACCTAAAAGATGTCTATTCTTATGCTCGGCGATGCCATTTTGTTGAGGGGTGTAAGGACACAAACGTTGAGAAAGAATACCCTTCTGTTGGAGAAAAGATTGAAAATCATGAGACATGTATTCTCCCCCAGAATCTGAATGGAAGATCTTAATACAGGTAGAAAATTGAGTTTCTACATAGGCAACAAAAGTTTTGAAGGTTGAAAACACATCAGCTTTAGAACGAAGAAAATAGACCCACGTGAAACGACTGTAATCATCAATAAATGTCACAAAATATCGGTATTGAGCATGAGAAAGAACAGGACTCATACCCCAAACATCAGAATGAATAATATCAAAGCATGTAGAAGCACGACTACCTTGCAAAGGAAAAGGTAAAGATTTGCTTTTTCCTAGTTTACAAGGAGCACAATCAAAAGGCAAGGAAGAAAACTCATTTGTATTACTCAAATAACCATGTTTCATAAGATGTGTCAAAATTACAGAGTTGGGATGACCAAATTTCTTATGCCAAAGATGGCTATTATTATTAGCAATAGCAGAACAACCAATAAAATTTGAACGAGGAACGGAAAACGACTGAAGAGGAAAAAGACGTCCCACTTTAGGCCCCTTCGCTATCTCCTGTCCCGATGCTTGATCCTGCACACGACAACCAGAACGATCAAAATGAATAGAACAATTCTCTTCTACTAATTATCCAACAGAAATGAGATTGACAGATAAATTAGGAGACACAAAAACATCAGTAAAGGAAGACCCCAGATTTCCAACTGCAGTAATGGAAGAGTACTGCCATCTGCGCACCAAATCAGCCTTAGAATCTACCGTTTCTGCTCCCCAGATTTCTCTTCTACTAATTGCCCAATCTGTTCAGTGTGCTTTTCTTGGTTATAGTAACTCTCATAAAGGATTTGTGTGTTATGATGCGGATGCTAACAAGCTTCGTATTTCTCACAATGTGATTTTCTTTGAAAATTAATATTCTTTCCATCCGTACTAATCTTGTTTCTCCCTCTATTTCACTTCCTGCATTTGATGATGTATCTCATACTCCTTCTAAGCCCGATATCGTGTATCAGCGACGTCGCCCACTACCTCTTCCTTCCTCTGAACCGCCACCTGATCCTGTCTTGCATGAGCCATGACGATCTACTAGGATTTCCCGGCCCCCAGATTGGTATGGTTTTTCTTCTTCGGCTCTTCAGGCTACTCTTGATACTACTTTTGTGCCTAAGTCTTATTCTCAGGCTTCTACTCAAGAGTGTTGGCGCCAAGCTATGCAGAATGAAATTCAGGCTCTTCAGGACAATCACACTTGGGACATCGTCCCTTGTCCTGCTCGAGTTAAACTTATTGGGTATAAATGGGTCAACACCATCAAGCTACATGCTGATGGATCTATTGAAAGATATAAAGCTCGTCTAATAGCACTCAGGAATAGACAGGAGTATGGGCTTGATTATGAGGAAACATTCGCTCCCGTTGCCAAAATGACTACTATCCGCACTATCATGGCCATTGCTGTTTCGAAAGGATAGTTGCTTCACCAGATGAATGTGAAGAATGCATTTCTACATGGTGATCTAAAGGAAGAAATATTTATGTCTCCTCCTCCTGGCTTGTTTCCTTCCTCTTCTGTTGAGGTTTGTCGCTTAAAGCGATCTCTGTATGGTTTGAAGCAGGCACCGTGAGCATGGTTTGAGAAGTTTCGTACTACTCTACTGGATTTCACTTTTTCTCAGAGTCGGTATAACTCCTCTCTATTCTTTCGCAAGACTAGCCTTGGGATTGTTATGCTTCTTGTGTATGTCGATGATATTGTGATTACTGGATCTGATCTCCAGTTAATTGAGCAGCTTCAACAGTGTTTCAAATCTTCATTTCATATGAAAAATCTTGGTCCACTGAGGTATTTTCTTGGACTGGAGGTTCACCATTGCCCAAATGGCATGCTCTTACATCAGCATAAGTACACCCAAGAACTTCTTTCTTTAGCAGGCCTTCAAGACGCAAATTCGGTTCTTACACCTATGGAGGTCAATTTAAAATTGCGTCAGGCGGATGGTGATCTCTTATCTGATCCTTCAATGTATCGGCAACTGGTGGGCAGTTTGAATTATTTGACCATTACTCGACCTGATATTTCGTTTGTTGTTCAGCAGGTCAGTCAGTTTATGCAGGCTCCTTGCCAGACACATTTGGCCACTGTCCGTCGTCTTCTTCGATATCTCAAAAGAACATCTGATCGTGGCTTATTTTTTTCCTCTGAGAATTCTTTACAGTTGAAGGGTTTTAGTGATATCGACTGGGCTGGTTATGCGGATACTCGTCGTTCTGTTACGGGTTGGTGTATGTTTATTGGCAACGCCCTCATTTCTTGGAAGAGTAAGAAGCAGGCTCGTGTATGAAGTCATCCATCGAGTCTGAATATTGGGCTATGTCGTCTGCTTGTTCTGAAATTATATGGCTTCGAGGGTTGTTAGGCGAACTTAGTGTTCCACAGCTTACTCCTACTCCTCTTCATGCTGATAATACCAGTGCTATTCAAATTGCTGCCAATCCTGTTTTTATGAGCGCACCAAACATATTAAAGTGGATTGTCATTCCATTCGTGAAGCTTTTGCTCGTCAGGAGATTACTCTTCCACACATTTCTACTGAACACCAAACTGCTGATGTCTTCACCAAGGCTCTCTCTCGTCCCCGACATCAGTTCTTAATTGACAAATTGATGCTTCTCAATCGCCCAACATCAATTTGAGGGGGGATATTAGTAGAATTAATAGCTAGTCAAGGGAGCAGAAATGGTAGATTCCAAGGCTGATTTGGTGCGCAGAAATGATAGATTCCAAGGCTGATTTGATATGCAAAAATGACAGATTTTATGACTGATTTGGCGAGCCAAAGGACCAGTTAAGCGAAAGTTTTGAATTTAAATTTTGAAATTCAAATTGGCTAACTAAGGGCCCATCAAGGGGAGAATTGTTTAGGCAGAAAATCAGCATCATTGCCATAAGTGTAGAGTATATTGTATATATGCATAGAATTGATAGACATTTATTCTTACCTTACATAATCATGTGTATCTTATGTAATGGCTGATTTTTAGCCTTGTAATTATTTGACAACTTTTATATAAAGTGAGCAACCCTCCAAGAAGGGTATTGAGAACAAAACCTAAATTTGACAGCTCTCTCTCCTCGTCTCAAAAAAACTATTCTGTCTCTTGTATACATTAAGGTAGTGTATGAACGTCAAAAAATTATTATAGAAATAAAAATATATTTTTTTAAAAAAATAGCTTATTCTTCTTGTTATTTCAAATTTTTGTTTGATTTGAAATTCAATATTTTATCTTATTTCAGTGCAAATAACGCAGCCCTTGAAATATGGTAAATAGGAATATGACTATTCCATAGAAGAGCATGACATACGAATTTCAGCATACGAACATTTGATCGAAATATCGATTTTTGAGGAGCCACCACCTTTTTTTTTGCCTGTTTGAAGAAATAGCATGGAATAAGGCCTTATTTCAGTTAGGAATAGGACATCCAAACACTACCTAAGTGTACACTACTAGCATAATCATATACAAAGATAGAATAAGTATATATAAGGATAGAAGAAATATGTGCAAAATAAAAATATAAATATGAATGAAAAGAAATTAAGTATATACGGTGATAATATAAGAATGCACTATAAGATCATATTTGGAGCATTGAATTAGATTGGATTGGATTCGATCCAATTCAACGTTATATCATGAATTCCTCCAAAATATTGATTTTCTTTCCCCAAAAATCTTGGATTACCAAACCAGCACATGAGAAGTCGATGGGATTAGATTGCTAATCCAATTCCATCTCAATGAAATGTATATACTAAACATTCTTTAAGAGTGTATACAGCAATGGATAAACATGTATTAAGGCAAGCATGTATAGAAATGATATAAGTATGTATAGCAATAATATAAGCATTTATGGAGATTAAGGCAAGTGTATACAGCAATGGATAAACATGTATTAAGGTAAGTGTGTATGGAAATGGTATAAGTATGTATAATGATAGAGCTTGGTCTATTACAGTGATTGGCTAGTGGAAATGCCTATCGGTATGATTTTTGCAATGGACTATGCCGATATAGCTTAGCTTAAGAAGCCGTGCTAAATTAGGCCGGATGTATGGGCCAGATGGCTCATCTCTTAACTTTTCTTATTTTTTTATATATTATTAAAATACACACACACACACACACACACATATATATATATATATAATGGTAAGGGAACATGCTTCTATGTCAGCCTAGCTTCCATTTAAAAAAAAATCATAGCTCGCAGAAGAGCACCGAATCATAGGCGTTTTAAAAATAGATGGCCGTTGAAGAGGGCTGGATCCCCTGAATATTTCTTCTTATTCCCAAAAGCTATAACTAAATGAAAAAACTCTGAAAAAGGTTAATCAAAGGAATAATTCATGTTTAAATATGGATTATCTCCTAAACTTATTCTCTAGAAAATTCAGGAATAACTAAAGCTATTCCTTGATGACAAAGTTGTTATTAAAAAAAAATAGTTATTTTCTTAGCTATCCCTTGAATAAATGCTATTCTATACATTTATTCAGACATAGCTTTTTGAAATCAAACACTACTTAAGGGTAGAATATTTTTTTATCTTTTTACTGAATTTTAACGGGACTTAGGGGACCGTTTGCTGAAACAACAAGGGGCGTGGGATCGAAGCTTCAAAGAAAAAGAGGGGGGAGGCGACCGTTCGTTGACGATCTTGATATATTGTCCTCTGATATTTCAATTGGTACTGTCATTTTGTCGAGGTGTTGTTGTAGGCGTTTGATATATTTTTGTTGAATGGTTGGGCTGTCAACAACTCTCTTGTCTTCTCTCATTGTAGTTGCCATGCTCCTCCTATTAAGTGCATAGGTTGGTTTTGTTCTTGGTCACCGATGGTTTTGTTAAAGGTGTCTAGAAGGTATTTGATGAAGTGTACCTGAATGGTTAGGTGGCTAGTGCTTTTCTTGCCTCCTGCTATTGAGGCTACGATTGCTCCCAAACTCTTTTATTAAATGGTTATAAGTATTTCAATTAATTTCACGCTTAACCATCGGCACATTTTTTGCTCTTGTGATTTATGTGGCTGGTTTATTGCTTGATTTTGATGGTTTGGTGAACATTGTTCTGAAGTCTGATTAAGGCTTTCTTTTATGATAGATTGAAGGTGCTTGAACCATCCTTGTGGTGATTAACCATGGCTTTCTTTCTTCTAGATGTTTAGGAAAATTGGTGTGAATGGTTGGTTGCTCCTCTCTGCTCCCATTATAGTGAATTTGTATAATTGTTCAATATTAACCATTTGATGATCATCTGACTAATTTGTTGTACCTTGATGATCATATGACTAATTTGTGCACGTTGATGATCATAAGACTAATTTGTTGCACCCATCAAGGTATTAATTTGAATTACTTTGCTGCACTAATTTGAAACTTTATTTAACACAATGATTGTTAGCTTAACCCAGTGTACTCGGTGTAATCCTAAGAGAGGAAGGAAAGGGTGAAAGAAGGGAGGAGGAACGCCAGTTTATTTGCCATCCATCCAAACATAAAATAAGATCAATAATGTCCAGATTTTTCCCCCTTTTTTTTCCAAAGAAGGTTTCATATAAAATCTTATAGGATTAGAACCCCGATCCCAATCATAAATTTTATGATAAGGTTAAATTAAGTACTGAAGCTGGGCCTTAATGATTACTTTTTTTAATGCAATTTTTAAAATCGTTCTAATTTTTTAATGCAATTTTTAAAATCGTTCTTATTGGTCCCAAGCTTTAAGAGAAGAATATAGTGTGGATGAGGTCAATAACAAATTATAAAAAAATATATTGAATAAATTATATAACGAGTCCAAATTTATTGGGTTGTAGATGCGGATCGATAAAATCAAAAATATTTATAATATATAAAAAGTTGAACTTGACTACATTTGAACATACTCAACACAACACAGCTAAGCCTTTTCCCAACTACATGGGGTTGGTACTACATTACATTTGAATATAATTAAATAAAAAAATTTTACCTTGGATTTGATGAGCTAAATTTGTGTGGAGCTCAACCAACAAGAGAAGACGCAGCCTAGCATTTCCAGCATCTTCTTACAAATACCAAGTCGCTTTAAAAAGCATAGTTATAATTTAACAACATAGTTAGATTTTGCTCCTTTCCCTCTATTTCAAAAGTCAACAGAAAATTAAGACCGAGCAATGACAGTTATATAAGGATGTACAGGGATTAAAATTTAGAACCCAAATACATGAGAAAAATGTTTCAAAACATTCACTGAATGAACTTTTTAATCCACTTCGGACTCAAAACATGCATTGGTCTTGCCCTGTTTGCAACAAAGCCTGTAGTGCTGGAGACTGTAATGTAGCTGTCTCATGCGGTGCCTTTTGTCATTGTACTTATTGGTTTAAATAGGTTAATTTGATCACAATCACTTGGGTGTGCCTTCATTTCTTGCTTGAGCAAGATGATAGCAGCAGTCATTAAGCCACATCATGAGAAGCCCACCAATAGAATTAGTTGTGCCACTCTTCTTGCATAGCATGGTGTCATTGAATAATTGTTGAGTCGGTTCTGTTGACTAGAAGAGACCAGATACTTTTAATTTTGTTTCAGCTAATAAAAGCTGCATGACTCAACGAACTAATTGATGCAAGAATCATACATTAAAACTGTAAGTTACTAAAATTATCTAAAGAAATGGTGGAAAATAATTAGTAGAAAAAATAACTGCAGTCACCAAAATGTTGATGCAATACCACTGCATAAAATTGCAATATGTAGAGAATATAAACAGGTTATTTAGTGCAATGGTAGATATGATAGACCTGAGCCCTGAGTGTTAAAAAATAGAATTTCATATATCATGGATAAGAATTCAATCAATCACTAAAAGATTTTGTGTCGAAAGGTTGCCGCTGCACCTATTCTTTTTGTTGTTGTTATTGTTGTGTTTTTCTGAATTTTATGCCAGAGTTCTATCTCTTGTAAAGTCAGTCGATTTGTTAAAATTTATGCTGAATTTTCTAGCTAGGTGCACAGGTGATATTCATGCCGGTCATGGTCTTGGGTCTTGTATTTGTTTTCTCATGCTTTTGTTGTTTCTCATTTGACTTGTCTTCACCTCCCATGTCTTCCCACCCGGCACACTGATAAATTGTGGGTGAGAAGAAGAATGAAACATCATATTCTATATTCACTTTAGATCTATTTAAATTCAAGGGAGTTGACCCTTGCCCTCTTGTTTAGAACACAAATCTTCTCCCGTTGCCACCATCATGCTCATTCACTGGCTCTTGAACTACTGCATTTCCCAAGTACCTTTTCTAGTTCCTCCATGACATCGCATGAACAAATTAACTTGGTTGTACCCTACGTTTTACGAAATGATTTTCAACAAAAAGGCTATAGTCAGTATACCTAGTCGCCCTTCAGTTTAATGTGCTTAGCCATGTTTACTTTTTAGGAAAACATAGTTGCTCTTGATATTCCTTGCATTGTACATCCATTTCCCCTTGGTTCTTTAGCTCATAATATCCTTTTTACCCCTTACCATTCTCCTCCATAACCGCCTCAACTTGCATTGCTACAACTTATGTTTCACAGCTCCTTGATGTTCTGTTCCGTTTCTGTCTCTACATATGCGTGTGGTAATACCATTCATGCGCTACAACTCCTCTCTGATCCTTTAAGCATCATCTTCTTACCATGTTTACATGACTAAAAGCTACTTTTCATACTTCTATGAGACCCAAGTTTCCTTTAAAGTCTTTAATGTTTATGAACAAAAGCAAGAATAATGCCCATAAGGTGATACAGAAGCTATTTTAGTGTCATTGGACAACTCTACATCATTAAAACAAGAACCCAAACTGACGGACAAGGCGTCCATAGGTCAATAAAATTGTCAAGCATTTAAGAATGAAATATAATTTATTAAGAAAAGCTCGTCATGGCAAGTGTGCTGCGCGGGCGTGGGTGTGAGTATGTGTGTGTGTGTGTGAGAGAGAGAGAGAGAGAGAGAGAGAGAGAATGTGATATCAGTCTATTACCACAATATGACTACACAGGTTCAGCAGACAAGATCTGAGAATTGAGAAGCCTTTCCACTTCGTCATTTGCCTCAGCTTGTAGACGCCATCTCTTTACGGCACAAAAGAACAATCAGCAATAATATAAGCAAAAAGATCGAATTCAAAGTTCAAGACACAATTTGAGTGCAAGGAACACTTGCCTCTTCAAGATTTTCTATCTCCATGATTTGATGTATGTGTCCCGCAATTCTCTCCTGCAAGGTTAAATAATAGATCAAGTTTAATATGTCATGCTTAAACAAGAAAAGAACATATAACTTCTTGAGATCAGGCTGACAAACAAAAATTCCAATAGCTACTCACTGCATTACTCACTGCCTCAGCAGCAAGAACATCAAAGTCCATTTCCACTTCAATATCAATCATTGAAGATATCTGGAATGCAGATGTTATCATATTCCATTATAACAAAAATAGATAAACACTGACAAATTGAAGTGGAAAGTGTATTATTCTTGGTGGAAACCTACTTTTGCGTAGCTATTGATTAACTCGATCCTTGCTATGAGGGAGTTTTCCAAGCTTTCACGTACCCTTTTGATCCTACCTCGGCGAGCACCGGAAAAAGATGTTTTAACACAAGCAGACTTTGAACAAGACTGTCAAAATTTGCTTTCTCTTATGGTTTGAATCGATTACAGGCTAACAGGTTTCTCCCAAAACCATAATATTTCAGGTATTACTACAAGAGATGTTTAGGTGAAGTTACCGGTAAGATGGCTCCCCTATAGCTACAATTTTATTCACCAATTGATGCATGCGAGCCAGCATCCAAACCAGAGAGAAAATGCCACAGAATTTAGGTGCACTTTTGTAGTTTCATTCAGTATTTTGCAGACAAGTCAACACTTTATAAGAACACTCAAATTCATAACTAGCGAATTGAATCCAAAAAAGCTAACCTCTTTTTCAGCAGCTTGTCTTAGGTCCTTGATGCGAATCTGCAGCAGGTCATATTGAGATAGAAGCTGCTGCTTGAGAGCAACTATATCCACTGTCCTCTGAGGAAGCTGAAAAACCATGAAGGGAAAGGCCGAGCATAAGCAAAGGTCTGCATCAAGGTTTCATGTCTCAATACGGCATAGCAGGGTACAGCACTGTACCAACACATAGCAAAGGTGCTAAATCAACACAACACCATACTATACGTCAGTATGGTACTGTATCAAATTCCTATACCATATTGGTCAAGAAAATTAGTGTAGACCGGTACATCCAATACATTAAACCAAGGTTAGTCGTACTGAGAACTTATACCGTTTCGATAATGAACTAATACGGTTCAATACGAAGGCGCTCCGTACCGAACCGATTGTGTATCAGTCATTCCGTACTGAATCGATGGTACATTGGTTGGATGAATTGAAAGATTCCAACCCATAAACTGTCCCATACCAAGCCAAATTGAATGATTCGGCATGGAATGGTACGAGGTCATGAGGTTAGTATATGGCAGTTCTGGCTATATATGACGATTCGAGGTGATACAGGCCCTGTGCCATTTAAAAATGGTGTACTATAACGGTTCCACACCTGTATAGTTTTGTACGCTCCGTACTGGACGATTTGGTATGGTTCGGCATGGCTTGTAAAAAACCTTAATCTGCATTCAATTAGCCTTTTTGAGCTTTCGCATCTAAGGAGCAGTTGTTCAAAGGAGGAGGAAAGCTAGTTACGAAGGAGGTTGAAGAAAATGATGAAGATGAACAACTCTTTTCTTTTTTTTCTATTGGTTTTGTTACTCAAGATATGATCTAATAAAACCACATTTTGTTTTTTGTTTTTTCTGAACAAAAATGATCAGCACCCCAATCCTTACCGATTCATGTAAAACATATTTAAATGGTGACTCTTTCTACTTTCTCTTAGAGCACCCCAATCTTTACAGATTCATGTAAAGCATATTTAAATGGTGGTGACCCTTTCTACTTGCTTTCACAGTTTCACTTAGGTCCAACTTTATGGATGAAGATAATGGTGAACCGAAGCAAGAGTGATGGAAAATTATATGAATGGCTCTCAGCCTGACATCTGCCCTTTATGAATTGGTGCCAGATTTTCAGCCAAGGCAACTTTATGCAAGAGAGAAGATGAACTAAAAAATACATGTCCTGCATTAACAAAAATAAATAAATAAAACAGTTTAAATCTACCCTTTGTGTTTCAGCTATTCTAGATACACATGCAACCACAATGTATACAACATTGAACATATAATACAAAGAAAAGTTGAAGACAGAAGACATTACATAATATTAAACAAACAAGTCCACTAGATAAGTGAAGCTGTAATTATGAAAAACAAACAGCAGATGTTATCAAGATTAGGAATAAACATTATAATAGCTCAATTAGCAAGCATGTTCAATTAACATCAAAAGATTTCGATAAAGGGATAAAAAAGATCACCTTACGTAATTATGGGAGAACTACACGGTTCATAGTAGTTCCCACAGCCAATGATGCAGCAACAGCTGCTGAAATAAGTCTAGGAAGGCTGGGGTCAATGATTATAGAGGCAGCATCTCCAGTTGCCAGCAAAGCAAGAGTAGGGAACAGAACATATGGATTGAGGAAGAATGAATCCCCATTCTTAATCGGAGCTCTTAATAATTGTGATACCTGTCCACTAGTGTGGTTTGTGAGACACATGGGTTCCCCTGGATCAAACCCAGGAGATCTCGCACTTAACCTTAATGGACCTATTTCCCGATAAATATTTGATGGAGCTGCTAAAGAAATGGTCACTCTTTCTCCTTCTTGAGCAGGAAGCTCCACGGTCTTTGTAGCAAATCTATGTGTATGAGCTACTCCCGAAGGAGTGCGAATCTGTGGCATCATAAAAACATGAATATATGTGATGAAATGCTTGATGAAAATCAACTTTTCAGTTATAGAAGGATGACATTAGATATATATATATATATATATTCCCCCTGCTTTTTTTTCTTTCCAAATCTACTTACAGTTAAATGAGAAGATTCTGACTCTAGTGTTACAATCACCATTATAGTCTTAAAATTAATCATACTTCTAACCAATAACTCTGGCTGCTCAACAGTTTCCTCATGTCAAAATAGATGGTATGGCAGGCATATCTTTTTGTTAACTGAGGAAAAAAAAATGCTATCTAAAATGCAAAAAAAAACCATAATCGAATTATGTAGATGCTTCTTCTCTAGGAATCAGATGCTAAAATTGGTTCACGTGATTACTACTAGATACAAAAAGTATCATAAATGGTGTAGATTTGTATCTGATGCACCACTAAATAAGGAAGCAAGTGATCAATGGAAACATTAATACTGTAGTTCTCTAAGTCAAATGTGACTAAACTGATTACATTGAGATTTTCTATTAGTTACAAAAATATATGAATCAATATATTACAAATCTTAGATGTAATAGTTCTTTAAATGCTCTTTCTTACAGATACAGTACTTGTTCTTGGTTACACTCTTCATGTTGCATCACACTTTTCTTGTCATTGTGAACATAAAATCCTCAAATTGCCATCCAGTATTATTCTCCATAATATCCAAATAAAAATAGAAAATAGATCAAAATTTGGTGCAAGACTAATTGATCTGATGGAATTCTTCTGAAGCCTTGAAATCATGATATGTTCAAAAATCACGCCGAGTCTACAAGGATGTGATGCTGAATAAATGCTCTGTTCTAATTGTTGCAAACTTACATGGCTCAACAAAGACTAACCAGAGTTAATGACTTGCGTTCAATTATTCCTGGATGTCAAAGGCACAAGGCAGTCAGAAAATCAATGACCTTCATATAGCAATTTTCTTTATAACTCAACACACCTCTGCAGAGTCAAGTTCTTTGCAATTAAACCAATTCAAGTTGCCATAGCTATAGATTAGTTATATCAGATTATTTATATTCTTATCATGGATTTAGATGCTGGTCAATGCAGCATGACATGCATAATATGAATGAGGTCAATGACCAAATGAATGCAGTACTGGCATTGTATCCTTGCATGCCAATGCTTCACACGCTACCCTGCAAATGCATGCCAAGCACTGGTACAGCTGGCATGGCATGGCATAGTACGCACCGTGCCATTTCCAGGTCAGCATAACACAGGTGCTTGATACTTGATCCTTCTTGCTGATATGAGCTGTGTCTTACAAGATAGAGATCCTCGCTGTAAGCAACATGCCTTGGCTATCTGGTGTTGGCTTCATGAATATTTTGCAGTCAGCCATCCCAATCATGGCATAAGGTTTCCACCTATCCTGTTCTGTTAATAAAATTCCGAACCCTACTTTTTCTATGGTGCTCCACAGACTTGTCATGTCTGGCATACTCATTTCTAATTTTGCTCTTACTGTGTTCATGATTTTGAAAGTCTACGAGATACTCCACATGGTAAACTCTTTGTTGAGCACCCCAATTTTTATTGGATAGAGATTTGAGTATTTCATAGCGTAATTCTTAATTAGTTATCTTTTATATAACCAGACTACCTTGGGATGCATGAAATCTCAATCTAAGAGAAAAGCACTGTTACACATGGCAGTAACAATGAAAAGAGCCTTATAATATCATTTCCACTGTAGGTATATGGGTTTACAAACACTGAATAACCATTTCAATTTTGTAGGCACAGCAAATAAGTCTTTTCCCATCATAATCAACCTTCAGTATGCTTTGCTATTATTTCAAGTTTAAGAAGTATGGCTAATAAAATTCACTAATTCAAATTTGACTTTAATTTTTTCTTCTAATCTGCAACTTAGAAATAGGGAGACGTCAGTAAGATTTCATACTAGATAATTAGATTTTGATTCTCTAAGGTCTCAAGGTCACCCATGTTTATCTTAGGTAGTCTTTCGAGTTCCTGTTTGATACTTTATAGTTTATAGGCTTATTCATGTTTAAAAAAGTACATCATATAGGAAGCTGTTTGTTATATAGGGTGTGAATTTATAAGACAAGTGCTTTTACCATGTATGAAATGTTCAAAAAATGTAATGGCTCATCACACAGGTTTTACTGTTGTCTCTATCACAGTCAAATTTTCCCTGTAAATTTCTGTATATCACTATGAATCAACTTTGAGAAGCTTGCAGGAATTTTTTTACTTAAAAAAATGCATATCGCATAACTACAAATAAAAATTTGCATCTAACTATTATTGGACCTGAAGATGCATAAATATGCCTTTATAGGCCATCCAACTGTAGATAAGTAAAAAAAGCTGAGCTTAAGAATTACTAATTTTAACCAAATATAGAATTACAATGGTAAGAAATATATGTATTCTCAAGGACATATTAATACAAGAAGTGTACCACAATGGAGTGAAGAGCAGCAGGAATACTTGCTTTCATTATTTGTAGGAATCTCAAAGCCTTTTCCCAAGCTGAGATATCCATGCTGCGTTCGGCAGGAGTAGATCCTTAGAAAAAGTGAATATCCGAGAATCAACACCATAATATAATAGCCAAATATTGCTGTCCTTTTGCAGAGATGCATATCATAGCCTTAATAATGAGCAGAAAAACATGATTGTGAAAATAGATATGAATAAATTGAAAAATATTCAAGGCAAGTATAAGCATCAAGAATTATCTATTTTAAGAATGCACCATGCATTCCTTGCATTGTGGGGGAGCAACTGGAAAGTATTTGAGGAAGTGAAATGATAAAAAGAAAGAAGTGAAGGGCAAGAAATTATTAATCAAAGATATCAGCCGTGAAGAACCTTTTTTCCAGCTGCCTATGAATGGGTGTTTCAAGATAATTGAGACTACTAATATATCATCAGTTTGTAAAAGTAAATATTTCTAAGGCAAAATTAGTTTTTCTTTCTTTCCAATTTCCATTTCTTTCTTTCTTTTTCTTTAAAGCGAGGCATTTATTTTCTTTTTTTAAATCAAAAGCTGTGAAATCTTTCACCAATGATGACTATCCACATGCAGAAATTTTATGGCATCATTTCCTGACTTGGTGTATTAATCAAGAACATATTATACTATAGTATGGTATCTTGCCACCCATGCACAGCACATTATATTTCTTGCGTTTTATAAACAAGGCACCTATTCCTTTATATTGGCTTTCCTCGACTCTTCCACACCCTCCTCTCCTCTCTCTTTCATCCCTCTCAAAATGTCCAACATCTTAATCCCCCACAATGAGCACTCGGAGGAAGAGGACCTCCAAAGATGGCCAACTCTCTCCGAGGTAACTAGCCTGCAATCAGTTCTTGTGCTTAACTTAGGCTGTTATATATATATACTTGTGCATAACTTAGGCTCTTTTATATATATATATATATATATGAAAGCCATATGGAAACGAACTTTTACTTGGAAGTAGTAGATAGAAACTATATCGATCCTCTCCTGATCGATCATACGGATTGGGTTCATCAGGTTGTGGAGGAAATGAGAGCCATAGGAAAGATATCAATCCCCACAGCTGTTACTGGGCTGGTCCTCTACTCGCGTGCCATGATCTCCATGCTCTTCCTCGGCTACCTCGGCGATCTCGAGCTCGCGGGTGGCTCCCTCTCCATCGGCTTCGCCAACATCACGGGCTACTCCGTCCTCTCGGGCCTCGCCATGGGCATGGAGCCCATCTGCGGCCAGGCCTACGGCGCGAAGCAGCGCAAGCTCCTCGGCCTCACCCTCCAGAGAACCATCCTCCTCCTCCTCTCTGCTTCCCTTCCCATCTCCTTCCTTTGGCTCAACATGAAGAGAATTCTCCTATGGTGCGGCCAGGACGAGAACATCTCCTCCGCCGCCCACACCTTCACCACCTTCGCCCTCCCGGACCTCGTCTTCCTCTCCTTCCTCCACCCTCTTAGAATCTATCTGCGGTCGCAGAACATCACCCTCCCGGTCACCTATTGCTCCCTCATCTCCGTCGTCCTCCACGTCCCCTTAAACTATCTCCTCGTCGTCTACTTCGGAATGGGCATCTCCGGTGTGGCCTTGGCAACGGTGTGGACCAATATGAATCAGTTCCTCTGCCTCCTCCTCTTCATACTGATCTCCCGAGTGTACAAGGACTCGTGGGTGAGCCCCAGCGCCGACTGTCTCAGAGGGTGGTCGGCGCTGCTCCGGCTCGCTGTCCCGACGTGCGTCTCGGTGTGCCTCGAGTGGTGGTACTACGAGTTCATGATAATGCTGTGCGGCCTCCTGGCGAATCCCAAGGCCACGGTGGCCTCCATGGGGATCCTCATCCAGACCACGTCCCTCGTCTACGTCTTCCCGTCGGCGCTCAGCCTCGGGGTCTCCACCCGGGTCGGCAACGAGTTGGGAGCAAGTCGGCCCACCAAGGCCCGGAGAGCCACCATCGTGTCGCTGGCCGGCGCGGTCGTGCTCGGGCTGATGGCCATGGCATTCACCACCTCGATGCGGCACCGCTGGGGGAGGCTGTTCACCAACGACGAGGATATCTTGGAGCTCACCGCGGTGGCTCTGCCCATCGCCGGGTTTTGCGAGCTCGGGAACTGCCCGCAGACGACCGGGTGCGGCGTGCTGAGAGGCAGTGCAAGGCCGAGCACGGGGGCTAACATCAATTTGGGCTCCTTCTACTTGGTCGGGATGCCGGTCGCCATCCTGATGGGGTTCGTCGCCGGCATGGGCTTCGCCGGCCTGTGGCTGGGCTTGCTCGCGGCGCAGGCGTCCTGCGCGACGTTGATGGCATATGCGATCATTACGACAGATTGGGTGGTGGAAGCGGAGAGAGCTAAAGAGCAGCTGACAAAGGCTTCTAATTCTTCTTCTTCTTCATCATCATCTTCTACTGCTATCCTTCCGATAACTAATGATTCTAATGGCAATGGCGGTGCTGTTCCCGCTTCTAATCAAGCTAGCAAGAGCGCAGCTAATTTAATGGAGGAGATTCTGTGCACTGGTGATGATCATGATGGCAAGAGTACTGCTCCTCTGGAGACAGATCCTCTCATTTCAGTGAAATGAATGGAAGTTCAAGAGCTAGCTTCTCTCTCTCTTGATGCGGATTTTTACCCCTTATTTATTTTTCAGTTTGTTTTTAGTACTCTAATCTGATGTACTTTTCAGTTGACGCTATGGAGGAAAACTTGCTCTATATTTTTCCATCTCAGCAGTGCTCCTTTAAGTTCCTTTTTCTTTTCTTTCTTTCTTCCCTTTTTTTTTTTTTTTTTTTTCATCTATTGATTGGGGTGGTAATGGAGATGCTAATTATTTTATGCCATTCCTTGTGTTTCGTACTATTCTAAGCTTGCTTCAGGATGAGACAGTGGCTCACAACAACCATCACGTTAAAAATGAATCCTTTTTATAGTTTGATAATATTCTTTTAAGTGCCTGTTCCTATTACAAAGTAGATGCCCTTTATCACTTTAGCATTCCTTTCCTCCACTCTAGCTGCTAGTTTTTCTTAATATGTTCGGATGGAAGGGAATGAAGGAAAGGAGAAGGGCAAGAAGGTAAAAGGTCATAAGTTATCTTGTTTGAAAAAAGGGTGAAAGAAAGAGGGAAAAGAGAATTAGAGTATCCGGCCCCTCCTTTGAACGAGGATAAATTTATTAACCCCCAAATCGAGAGGTAGGTAAGCTGGAAAAGAGGAAAAGTTAAGTCATACTTTCTTGAAAGACCAAAATATTCCTTTATTTTCTATTCTTCATTCTTTCACTCCCACCCCCAAATCGAGAGGTAGGTAAGCTGGAAAAAAGAAAAAGTTAAGTCATACTTTCTTGAAAGACCAAAATATCTCTTTATTTTTTTTTCTTCATTCTTTGACTCCCACGATTTATTCTTATTCTGAAGGGATATAATTGTCACATAACTCTTTCCCTTCTTTTCTCCCTCTCTATCCAAACAAGATAATTGATCATTACCATTCCTTTTCCTTTCATCATTTCCAAACAAAAGAAAAAGAGTAATCCTTCCTTCCCCTTTTTTTTCCTTCCATCCCTTTCCTTCTTTTTACTCTCCCCTTTCTTCCCCTCCAAAAATCCAAACAAAGCAGGGTTTTCACTTTAGAAAAAAAAAAAAAAAAACCAGCTCAGCTAGCTACGTTGTCTTCAATATTTCCTCCAATCTAATGACTATTCTAGTCACCACATGATGACTTGTTTTCTAGTGTGCTTTTAAGCCATATTCCATTCTTTGATGGCCGGTGCCTTGGTTTCAAAACGCCCACTGCATAAACTATATATCCTCCACAGTCCCAAGACTTTTCTAAGATTAAACATATTGAACTATATTAATTTATTCACATATTTTAGTATTGTCCAACATTCTATTCCATATAGCATGACTAGCCTAATAGTAGTTTTATAGAATTTTTCTTTCAATTTTAATGGAATGAGTCGATTATATAATATTTCCGAAAAACTCCTCTACTTAATCCATCCTACTTTAATTCTATGATTCACATCTTCACATGTTTCACCTTTTTGCTAGATAATTGATCCCAAATACTTAAATTTTTTACTTCTTGGTATTTCTTGGCTCGCAATCTTCACTATTTCTTCATTTATATTTATACTTCCACTAAAATTACATTTAATATATTCAGTTTTAGTTCTACTAATCCTAAAACAACATTTAGATTCTAAAGCCTCTTTCCGAATCTCTAGCTTAGCACTTACTCCAATTTTGGTTAATTCAACCATAACTAATACAAAAAGATATGGACTTAAGGCAGATCCTTAATGTAACCCTACAATAATTAAAAAATTACTAGTTTCTCATATTATTGTTTTAACAATAGCTATTGCTCTATTGTACATATTTTTTTATCAATTTATATATATTTTGGTAACTCCTTTTTTTTTTCTAAAATCCATCATATTATATCTTTAGGTACTCTATCATATGCTTTCTCTCCATTACTCATTATAATAAATAAATAGCTTCTATGATCGATCTTTTAGGCATAAATCTAAATTGATTATTTGACACCAAAGTTTCAGCTCTTATTCGATTTTCTATTACTCTCTCTCATAATTTCATTGTATAATTCATCAGCTTAATCCCTTTATAATTTGCATAGTTTTAAATATCTCCTTTATTTTGTATACGAATATTAATATACTTTTCTCTAATCTTCTGTCATTCTTTTAGTTATTACAATCCTATTAAATAAATTGGTTAATAATATGACTCCAATTTCTTCTAAGCATTTTAAAACATCAATAGGATTGCATTTGGCCCTAATGTCTTTACATTTTTTCATTTTATTCAAAGCATTTTAATCTTAAGCATGCTAAATTTATAAAAAAAATATTTTTATTTATCTACTTCTTTTCATATTTATAAAATATCATTAAATATGATATTTTATAAATATATCTTTTAAAAATATTTTAAGAAAAATAATTTCATCATCACAAAAAAAGTTTCATCTCCCCTTTCTTTATGTATATCATTTATCTACTTCTTTTCCCAATTAAAATTAATAATTTTAATTTAAAAAATAATTTATACTTTTTAATATGATGGGGTGTTACGCCCTCTTTGACCTCCCGAATCATGCACATCTAAGCTCTCAAAAGTTATATATATTTTTTTTAAAAAAGTCAAAGATTAATGATACTTTCATTAAAAATACTTCTCAAAACTTATAATTAATTACAATATTTTCTTATATTAATCCTTTAGGTTTCGCCATTGTCCTTTTTAAAGCAGTAAAAAATTTTTGGACTACATTAACATCATTTCAAAACTTTCCACTCTTCCTCTGTCCCGTCAATGGATACAATTCTTACAAAATTCTCGCTACCTCCATTGATGGATACTGTTTTTTTTTTTCTCTCTGCATTAGTCACGCACATAACTCAACCAATCACCAATGATACCTTTATTATTTTTAATATTTTTTAAAAATTAAATATTACCATAACAAAACCCTTTTTGGTTCTCAAACCATGCTTGCTATTCACACTTTTGGAAGCCATTTTTCTGTTCATACGTTGCAAAAGTTGTGCTATATTTTATTAGTTTATCTCAATCGCTCCATATCATTTCACAAGAAGAAATATGATATTCTACCAGAAAAGTTTGACACTGAGGAAATTGGGACCATTGCTGGGGCACTTGCAAACCATCGTCGACTTCCCTTCGGAGTAGAGCACCAAGTACCCACTGGTGGCCTATAAAAATTATATGTCTGACTCATACATCTAAAAGTTATGTCTCTCACGTAACATTAGCGTATTTATTTGTACAGCAGATCGTTAAACAGGAAAGGATATTAGCTAGACTCATACCCCAGATTAGCAATTAATCTTTATGGACTAAAAAACTGATGTTATTGGAATTGTACTGTTCCTTACGAGAAGCCCACAAGTTAACAATTCCTCTTTATGAACTTGAAAAATTGATGCTATGGGAATGAAGAGTTTCTTACAGAAGTCCATAAATTAGCAATTACTCTCCCCAGGGGTTCTTGCTAGCCCAGTTCCACTGATCCCGACACATCTCATCAATGCCATACTTTGCCCTATAATCAAGACAATTCACACTTTCAGTTGAAGAACTCCTAGCATTATGCAATGAATAAAACGATTCCCTCAAATGAACAAATGGAAGAATCTAGGAACCAAAAAATATAAATAAGAACAATTCTACAAGGTTCACATATGCATATGCCAGTAAAAATAAGTTCATATAGTAATTGTGTACATACTTCCAATTCAGCTCTTTCTCTGCTTTAGTAGTTGATGCAAAAACAATTTCAGCATCACTAGGTCGCCTTCCAGCCATAACTAGAGGGATTTTCTGAAAGAATTTCTAGAATTAGTAACTACTAATACATATGTCTGCTTAAATAAATTTTAAAAATAAAAATGATTATAAAAAAATTAGGAAGACTTGCATGGCTAATAGAACTAGCAAAGTGTATCCATTCTCTTCGATCATAGCAGGAGGGGAAAAAAAGAGAGAGTGATTCATCAATTTTGAAGTATTTTACTCTTTGAATATATGCATTAAGCATCATAAGAGAAAAAGGTCTCATCTCCACAAACAAAAATTTGAGTGGCCACTTAAAATTTAACTACCTTTCCGGATGCCTTGTCAAATGATGCCACCATTTTCAGCACAGAGGTTCCTTTCCCAGTCCCAAGATTATACACTTCACAGCCTATCACTTATAAGCAACTTAATCAGAGCAAAGACAGTAAGACAATAACTAATTTTTAGTTTATTAAAGCTTAATTATAAAATAATTGTGCCAAACCATCCAAATAGAACATCGTCGATGACAACTGTACTAAAATATATAAGTTAGGGACAAAAATAGATGGCCAGACTATTTAGTGAAGACGGTTAGTAAAAGTGTTAGTAAAAGATATTAATGATTTCAACATTGAAATTAGCAAAACCGGCCGCGTTTTCTTTTCTTTCCTTGCTACAGCCCGTTAGACATGCACATCCACATACATTACACAAAACTACACAAAAAAAGGAAAATTTTAGGCATATCCTGTCAAATTCATTGTATGAAGAGTAAAGATATATTTTAAATTGAAAAGACTTTATAGTGTTAAATCCTAGCAAACTTTTGAAAAGACTGTATGGTGTAAAATCCTAACAAACCTTTTCACATTCTCATCATGACATCCAGATTTTCTTCTCTCTCCCCTTTCTTGACTGTTGGAGACAAACTCAACCGCCATTCAATTTTTGTGAGAGTTTTATTTTTTTCCCCTTCTTTTGGAGAGAGTGCTGAGCAGGCACAATTAATCATACAATCTCAATACATCCCCCTTCATCATCCAATGTCAATTAACTCTTAAATTTCCTCTTCATGTTCAACAACAAGTTCGCAAATCTAGATTCCTCACATCCAACTCAACAATCTTATATTTGATAAGTTCATCTGAATTATGAAACATAACAGTAATACAACTAAAATCAAAATTATGAACAAAATGGATGCTCCTATATTTTATATGCAATCATTATCAAAGTATGATTTTTTGGACTCACCAATTTCTCTTAAAATTGGCTCAATCTCATACAAAGGTCAAGAGTGAATGTCATATATATATATAGAGAGAGAGAGAGAGAGTAGGGAGGAAGGGAGAAGTGTTAAAATTGGCTACATTCAAATATAGCCAAGCCTAGATTCATTCACATCTCTCATCTTTGAATTCAATTCATGGATCCCAAAGATGAAAAGGGTAAGAAAGATGGAGTGACTGAGAGGTAGCCAGATTTGAACTTAGATACATTTAAATATAACGAAATCTACCTCTCTCTATATATATACATATATCCAAATAGGTTACAAAAGTCAAATATAAGTTTCTGGTGCATGTCTTAGTGAAGGTTAGGGGCATGGGAGATACTTAAAAGGAAGACCATAATGTAAGGATGGCAAAATTGCACTTCGGCTTGGGACGTATCAAATCAAACCAATGTAGAAACTGGTTGGTTTGTTGAATGGGATCGGTCTGAATTGAACAAAATCTTCCAGTTTTGCAGAGTACTGACCAGTAATGTTCCAGTACAGGCTGTGTGAACTATATCAAACTGATTGTATTTTGCTAAACCAGTAACATACTCATACAATACTGCATACCGAGATGGCGGACATTGTCATAATGAGTATATAATATTCTGAATAATGTCATTAAATATATAAAGTTCTACAATGGCAAGTATGCTTTGTAATGTACATGAATGTCTCATTTAATTTAATAAGCCAATGAAAAACATTAAAATGAAAAACATGATGCTTTGTATGAAAACAAGCGTGAAAAGTATGAGCCACTTTGCAACACACTAATCAAATGGGGAAGGCTTTGCTTATTTCTATCTTTAAAACATGAGAACAAGCACTGAACTCAATATTTTGTTCCGAGATACGTTGCCTCCAACATAGTCACTTCTGCAAGTTCATGCATTGCATGTCACAGGTAGATAGATTTTGGAAATGTATTGTCACATAAGCATTCAATCAATAAGCCTATGTCAAGCATATCTCTAGAAATGATAAATGTCAAAAAAGACTATAGGTGTGTAAGTTCATGCATTGCATACGATGAGTAGAAAGATTTAAGAATTGTACTATTATAGAAGCATAGAGTCAACAAGCTCTATGCCAAGCATACGTCTCCAGCAAAGATACATATTAAATACAACTGTGTGCATGTCTGCATGTGTGTGCATGCACACACGTATGTGTAGAGAGAGAAAGAGATTATTTATGTTGCGCACCTATTTTAGAGCCATCAAAAAGCTTCTTAAGGGCTGCAATATGCCCATCAGCCAGATCAACCACATGAATATAATCCCTTACCTGCCATCATGGTAATGTTTATAAGGAACAGAACTGTGAAAACAAATATTTTAGCAGTAGAAAGGTTCTAACCGCCAACATATCATAGCAACATCTGAGGTTAACCTAAAAGGGAAAAAAATTAGATCAAAGGTACTCTACATAAAGAACAACTCTTGGTAAACTAATATAATCCCAACACTACATTTCTCATCAATTCTAAGACATGAACTGCACTTGGCAGCAAAGCGAACTAGTCACCAGAGAGAGATGCACGATTTAACTAGAATAATTTGATGGCATGCTAAACACGCTCCTATTGGAACATGACTCTACAAATAATATATAAGAAGTGGCAGGCACAAATCAAGAATGCAACATCCATCGATGTAGGTGATTTAGCTTTGAAGCACAACAAAATAATAACATAATGCTTCTAGGAAATGCTAAAGTCACAAATAAGAGGTACTTGATGTTTAATACAGCCTAATGCCTTCCATTTTATACAACTTCAACTGCATAAAGAAACAAATCTTTTTATACCAGGACATTGGAGTCACCACCCCCAATTTGCAACAAGTTAAACCACATGGGGCACAGGTTGATAGAATGATGGATTTTATGTTTTGGAGCATTGAAATACTTTAGATGATAATATGACAAAAATAACAAACAGAAAACCAACAAACTAACAAAAAATATAGCTACGTTACCTATAGTTTTCCCACTGTTACGTCTGATGGTCTTAAGGGTATGTCTCACACAATATACTCAAGAAAAAATAAAGCAAAAAAATAAAAAAGAAGAAAATAAGGGAAAAAAGAAAAAAAAGGTGCATAAAAAGGTAGTCCACTCTGTAAACAAGGAAATACTGGTCTAATTCACTGATGCATAATATACAACTGCATATCTGAAAAAATCATTTCCCAGTACGTCAAAGGTATCATCACAATGCAAGCTAAACAAATATGTAAGTTAAATAACAATACCCCAGTGCCGTCCTTGGTTGAATAATCATTTTCAAAAACTGTAAGGGCAGGCCTCCTCCCAACTGCAACTTGCTGCACAAAGGGCATGAGGTTGTTTGGAATCCCAAGTGGATCTTCACCAATATATCCACTGGGATGAGCACCAACAGGATTAAATTACCTAAGCAATATTATCTGCCAATCAGAGTCTCCACAGTATATATCACGGCAAATCTCTTCGATGATAAGCTGCAAGAATCCATATAATTATATTAGTTCAAAACAGAAAGTGCCATGGAAAGACATAGGAAACAAGAAAAGAGCAAACCTTAGTTCGCCCATATGGATTCATTGCACATAGAGGGAATTCTTCTGTACAGGGGACTTCCTTTGGCCAACCATAAACGGTAGCTGATGACGAGAATACTAGCTGGGAAATGCTAAATCAGGTGAGACATATTTCAAACCAAGGGTCTAACCCAAGACCAATTACTAGAAGAAAATTGAAATATGGTTCAACCGCAAACTCATCCCAAGCTGTAACTCAATGAATCAAGGGAAAAAGAAAAATGAAGATAACAGGACGTGGCTAGGTTGACTCATACCCAATTACTGATTTGGTCGAGTTAGCAAACTTACTCAGAAAGCTGAAAGACTGAGATATCTCCTCTTTGAAAGAAAAAAGACTATAAAAAAGAAAATGCAACTTATGTTAATCATATATTCTGCATATTACTGGCCAGTGGAATACTTTGGGGATGATAATATGTGTAAACATCATAGACTAAACGTTGGAGGTAAGAATTCAGAAGCACTGCACCTTCTTTTCAATAACTTAAGCATCAAATGGGGTGCCCCTATCAATCCTAGCATGTTTACCTTATGAGTTACATCCTTGTAATGCAAACAGAGGATATGCTAATAATTGAACCAGACATGCAAGAACAGCACAGCATGAACTCATCTTGGTCACTGCAAGAATATTTATGTGAATGTGCCAGATGCATCTCACAGATGAGAAAACTATGCAATGTATAGATTGAGCAATTTTAATGTTTTGCACCTTTCTTATTTGCAGACATCCTAGTGGCCATCTGAGAACAAATATATTGGTCCAAAATTGAAGTATAATTCAACAATACCTTTTTGCATCCATAGGCAGCCATTACTTCCAAAAGAGTTATGGTGCCGATGAGATTATTGTCAAAATAAAGCAAGGGCTTCTGCACACTTTCACCAACAGCTTTTAAGCCAGCAAAGTGAATGACAGCATCGAACCTGCAGAACAAGATGACAGCAGAAAAACATTAAAGGGCTTAAGCAAAAGAGTAAATAGAAAGCAATTCACAAGAGCTGCCAATACAACAATTATTTCAATTTGCAAAGAAAAGGTTGCATTTTATGACCATGACAATACTTTGAACACTGCTTAGACTACAGTTGTCAAAAGTGAAAAGACCTTGATGTAAATATTCATTATTATAATTATAAGTCAGCCTCATCAATCTAGCAAATCTATTTTACAAATCCTATGCAAACGTATTAAGTACTGCGCCCATTGATAACCCTATACAACGTATTATAAGTACTGCTGTAGGAGGCATACTGATCATGTATTAGCATGGTTTGCTGACAAAAGGGCGGTACGGCAGACTATATATCACAAAATATATCTTGGCACAGAGAATATGGAGTAGCATATATTATGGTTATTGGAGGATGCTAGAAGCAATAAGGCTTTTTTGGTAGCCTACAGGCATCTAAGAAATTGACGGCGAAGGTAGCCCTTATGCAAATCAAACAAATGTAGATAATAGTAACCTAGGAATGCCAGCTATAACTATTGCAGAGAAGAAAATGTCATGAAATGAATTAAGATGCAAGACATGGAAAATGCCTTACTTTGCCGAAGCAAACACCTTGTCTAATGCCTCTTTATCTCGAAGGTCGATCTGCAGAAGCATACCGATATAGTACAAATCAAGTCCATCCAATAATTTTTGTCTGCATGAATACCAAGAAAACAACAGGACCTGAAGCAAATAACTCATCCACGCCAATGCCTTCCACTTTCCCATGAAAAGAGATATTTTAAAAAAAAAAACACACACACACACTACATTACAAGAAAAATTCAAAGGGAATAGTCAATGCAGCTTACCAGAGGAAACATAAATGACCCTGAAAATTGATCGGCACCATAGGGTATGGACAAAAGGATCATCACTGTCCATTTGGTTCCAGTGAACGCAGATGTCCCAGAATGCAGAAAATTAGAATGAAGAAAGTGACCAATGATGCTCATGCAATAATGTCCTCAAGACACAATTGATAGTCTTTACCTAAAAAGTGTGATGTTAACATGCAAATAGTGAGATTTGTTTGTAGAGTAATAGGGGAAGTTGTTAATGGATTAACAGGAAACTCATTCTTCCTAATAAAGTTGTCAAAACTTAATATTATCTATCCCATAAAATAATTGCCAGGTGACTAATTTTCTGATACATAAATTAAAGTGGCTCCATTTTAATTGAAGTTGTTTTTTGTAGCTCTAGAATTTCTCATAAGAATCCTTTTGTAGAACAAAGTGTTTCCTTTTTGCTTCACATTCTGCTTACCAAATTCATTTCCCAATCCATTAAGCGGTAAATGCAGGTTGTTATATGCACTAATGCACTTTGCATCAGAATGCATGGTATAAGTGCCTATTTTAATTGAATAAAGTGATTTGATCCAATTGAATATTATATGAAACTGAATACGTAAGTAATATAAAAGGGTATAAGCTGGTCCTCTGACTCAGATGGTGAACACCTAAACCCACCACTTTGGTTTCAAAATGGTTCTGATAAATATTCATCCACCAGAAACCATGCCCTAGCATCACAGAAACCCTAAAATTGCAATCATCAAAGGGGGAAAATAGATAACAAATATACTAAAAACAGGGTACCAAGAACATTTCAAAAGAAAATCAGCCAAAAACCCAGAAATTTACCATTAAATCGCTCTACAAAGAATAGGGAAAAAGCCAATCTTGAACCATCAAACTAAAAATCCAAAATAAAGCTGCACTTGAAATAGGTCATTGCAGTCCACTAGATTCCATATTAACGCCAATTTCCACATTAACGCCTTTTTTTTAAAAAAAAAAAAACTAGTTACCGACAGGCGTTATCAAAAAGGCATCCACAAAACCCCTAAAATCGCAACCACAAAAGGGAAAACATTTTAGATAACAGATACACTTAAAACAGGGCAATAAAAAGCCCGCAATGGAAAACCTGCCGAAAAAACAACTGTTTTACCAAGAAATCGCTAAAAAAAAAATCGTTAAAGAAAAATAAATCATTTGATCGTCAAACAAAAGGCCCAATCAACCCCCTGCACTTGAAACAGGGCAGCAATAAACTCACAATTCGCAATTCCTCGGATCAAATAACAGAAAAAACAATCTTTTTTAATAAAAAGAAAAACACATAGCCACCGAATGCCAAAGAACTACTCCTGTTCCATCAAAAAAACAACGAAAGAAAAAAGATATCGACACACATCCATTCCCATCCATCCACATAACGGGATCGATACCTTATGGAAGCTAAGATTCTTGCCGTACTCCCGGGCGAGCTCCGGAACCCTCTCGATGGCGACGTCCGAGGAGTTATCGAGATTGTCCACCACGATGGCCTTGAACCCCCCTTCGAGGAGCTGCAGCACCGTGCGGCTCCCGATGTACCCCGCCCCGCCCGTTCACCAAAATACTCTTCGGCATTGGAGAAGAACCGACCGAGCCCGAGATCGAGAGCACAACGACAGAACGAGAGCGAGTGGGAGGAGAGAAATTGGAATTCGGTTGTTCGGAATAGGAACAGGAATAGAAGTCACGGCGAGCAAGGAGTTCCACCGGACGGGAAGAGGAGGATGATGGGTATTTATATCCGGGGCCTACTCTCAACCGTTGAGATCATCGAGCACCGCGTCGTTCGGGAATAACTCAGAAGGCTCGAATAAATAAATATAATGCGAATAAATAATCGAAATGGTTGTACGTGTCAGATTCTGATTGAGGGAATAGAGGAATTTTCCAGCTGGTGCGATGCAGCCGTGGGAAATGGTGGATACACGGGTCCGGGAGGGGTGACTGCGTGCCACGTGTTATCTAAGTTTGTAATGTGGAAAAATCCTGGGCCGTTGGATTGGGGTGGGATTGGGCGGGTTACGTCATCAGGTGGAGAAGGGTGCCATGGACAGCGAAGGGCAGTCGCCATGGCTTTTGTTTATTATGGGCGGTTTCCGGCCACTGGAAGGTATTAATGCTGACACGAAGTCGGACTGCATGCCTGCCACGTTGCTGATGGTCTACGTTATGATAATATTTTTTTTCTTGACAGCTTCGAAAAGAATATATTTAAAGGTGTACGTCGGTGATCGTGAGTTGGATCGAAGAATGTCGCGTGCTCAATGATGAGGAGACAGAGATAGAGTTGCTTGGAAAAATTTCTACGTCAGGGTCATGCATGCACTTGATTAATCAAAGAGAGAGGTCTATTTTTCCAGCCGCATAAAACCTTCAGCCGTATTATTTATTTATTTTTTTGATAATGAGATGGGTAAAATATTTATCTGAGTACAAATTTTAAAATAATGAAAATTTTTAAATATAAATTAAAGATGGATAAACATAATAAATAAGTACATGTTTTGATACGTTAGATCAGAAAAAGACAATATTTTTAGTTTTTTTTATGTTTATTATTCTTAAAGAATGGATAAAATTTTATAGATTTCTAATCCTATAAGAGCTACGTAGGAAGGATAGAATAAGATAAAGAATAAAATATAATAAAAATTATTCTACCTTATATTTATGGAATGAATGATAAAAAGGATAATTATTAGAAAAAATAATAGCTTGCTAAACAAAAGGATAAAAAAAAAATATAGTAACCTAATATGATAAATATAAAATATATTTTTTATAGAATAAATTATCCTTCTTTCAATAAGGTTAGCCATTATATGAAATCAAAATTTATTATATTTTTTAAAAAATAAATGTAAAAAAGATTAAAAAAATTCTATGATTTTTTAATTCAATTCATCAAAGGCTCCCTAATAGAATAATCTATTTCATCAAAATAATTATTTTTATTTTTATTTTATTTTATTTTTTTATTATCCTCAATAATAAATAATATTTAATTAATATATTTTGTCATTATAATTAATAAATTAAAATAATATATTGCCAACCTTGACTAACATCGAAGATAGAATGGAATAATTTTTGCCTTATATATTTATTATTCTATCTACATCAAATACTATTTATACTATTTTAATTTTTTATTCTGTCTTATCTTTTATTCTATCTGGTCCTGTAAAAAGGCCTAAGAGGGATTTTTAAAACTGAACTGTGGATGATGGAGTTTTTGATTGCCACACGTCTCAAATCACATCACAGCATCTAGAATTAAAAATAATAATCTAATAGGAACCAGTTGCCAGTGTTGATTGGTGTGTTGGCAGATGGTGGCTACCTAATGAATCAGACTGAGGCTAGAGTTTCACTCTATGTCCTTAAGACAATTTCGTCCCGCAATGGTGCTTACGGTCAGTATGACGATTGTCTCCCAGGATACAACAGTCTCCTTTTGATGAAAGCAGCACTACAATTCACCAAAACTTTCGAACCAAGAATGCTACTCTCTTTTCAATGCACTATTGCTATACTATCCTTAGGAAAGTATGCAAATGCCTAAGAGAGAAGAAAACTAGAATTGATTCAAATTGAACTCAATTCGGAATGGCTTGGGATGAATGAAATGAGAGGGTCTAGTGATGCAGGGCGATATTCAAACGCCTGCAACTCAAGAACGATCTAATCTGCGAGAAAAGAATTTGTTCTGGTTTGGCTCGGATCTTGACAAGAAAAGAGAAAGAAGAACTTCGAATTTGATCACTCACAATCCGAAGTTTCAAAGGAAGATCAATCGAATTTTCAATTCAATTGTTTCGAATCAGAGAAATAGCATAAAATTTTCCTATTGTTCAATACCTCCGCGGCTGCCCCCAAACCAAGCTTAAATAAAAGAGACAAAACCCTAAAACCAGAAGTTAAATAAAATTACAACTATGCCATTAAAACGAAAAAAAGGCCTAAAACTCCTATCAAACGCGCCCGAATGGCCAAAATCCACTGTACCTCATCGCCAAAGGCGATGACTTTGAATCAGGAGTCCGTTTCCATATGACTAATCAAGTTTGGGCCCAATCCGACACAGTAACTGACCGGATTTTTGATTGACCCAAACATGGGATTTCAAGCTTGTTTGTTTTGCAACCTCTTGGATCTTCGTAGACTACCTGGTGCGGGCTTTCCTGACGTGGTCTGCTGACTCTGGGTTGCTGGAACAGGAACATTCAGGATCTGGTTTGGCTGATCCAAACCCTGGTCTGACTTGATGTCCTCATCACTCTCCCCTTCCTCTGAAAAGCTTGACCTCAAGCTTGAATTCTCTCCTGCATAAGGGGTCAGATGCCGAATGTTGAACACATCGAAATGAAGACATCATCTGGTAACTCAACCCGATAGGCATTGTCACCAAATTTCTCCAATACCTGGCATGGACCTATCTTCTTCGGCTTGAGCTTCGTAAAAGCTCCTTGTGGATACCGCTCCCTCGGTAAGTAAACCCATACCAAATCGCCCACTTCAAAGGACTGTTGCGACGCTGCTGATCAGCTTTCGCCTTGTATTTGGCGTAAGTCTGCTCCAATTTGGCTCTAACAGTCGCATGTATCTCCTGCAAGTCAGACACTCTATCTTCGACCTTCTGACTCACCTTCTCTGGTGGCTCAACTGGCAGAACATCCAAAGGACCTCTTGGCAAGAACCCAAACAGTATCTGAAACGGAGCAAACCCTGTAGAACGGTTCACTGAAGAGTTGAACTCAAACTCAATCTTCGGCAAACACAATCCCAGCTCCTGAATTCATGCACATTTGCCCGCAACAGATTACCCAAGCTACGGTTGACAACTTCAGTCTGTCCATCCGTCTGAGGATGATAAGGACTGCTGAATTTCAACTTTGTGCCCAACTTCTTCCACAGCTCTCGCCAGAAGTGT
Organism: Calamus simplicifolius; assembly: GCA_900491605.1. NCBI lineage: Eukaryota > Viridiplantae > Streptophyta > Magnoliopsida > Arecales > Arecaceae > Calamus > Calamus simplicifolius. Next base: position 1,047,582 of record UESW01004103.1, read on the forward strand.
CCCATAAACTTGCTGTCCCTGTCTGACACTATGGATGCCGGTATACCAAAATGCCGAACCACTGAAGCAAAATACAAGTCAGCAACCTTTGACGCATCAAAAGTGGTTTTGCATGGCAAGAAACACGCCACCTTACTGAACCGATCCACAATCACCATAATCGAATCCAGTCCCCTTGCTGTCCACGGCAATCCTACAACAAAGTCCATAGAAACATCTCGCCATGGTGCCTCTGGGATAGGTAAAGGCGTGTACATACCTTGGTTCGTGTCTGTCCCCTTCGACTCTTGACACAACCTGCACCTCTTCACAAAAGCCTTGACATCTCGGTCAAGACCAGGCCAATAAAACCGCTGCCGAATCAACCAGGCTGTTTTATCCCTTCCGAAGTGACCCTGGTTATGCAATTCCTGGATGATCAACACACGAAGAGACGTATCAGGAATACATAAGCAGTTACCTCGAAATAAATATCCATCATGGAGAACGAAATCAGTTCGCTCCCCAGCCTCAATTTCGGCCAGAATCCCCTTGAAGTGCTCATCCACACGAATGTCCTCCTTTACACTCTCAAAGCCGAGAGTATACACATGCATAGCGCCAATCAACAAGCTCCGCCTACTCAAAGCATCAGCCACTCTATTCAACGTACCAGACTTGTGCTTGATGCTGAAAGTGTATTCCTGCAAGGCACTCACCCACTTCGCATGCCTTGAACTCAGTTTATGCTGACCCTGTAAAAACTTCAGCGCCTGATGGTCTGAATACAGTACAAACTCCCGCTGAATCAAGTAGTGGCGCCAATGTTGCAAGGACCTCACAATGGCGTACAATTCCAGATCATAAACCGAGTAAGTCGGTTTAGCTCCTCTCAGCTTCTCACTGAAGTATGCAACTGGTCTTCCCTCCTGGCTAAGCACTCCTCCAATTCCAGTCTTCGAAGCATCACAATCCACCTCAAAAACTCTATCAAAATCAGGAAGAACCAATAAAGGAGCTTCGGTCAATCTGACTTTCAGCCCATCAAATGCCTCCTGTGCGGCCTCATTCCACCCGAATCGGGCTTCCTTCAACAATTCCGTTAAAGGTGCAGCTAGATCACTATACCCCTTGACAAACCTGCGATAAAACCCTGCAAGTCCCAAAAAGGATCTCAATTCTGTCAAGGTTGAAGGTACTGGCCATTCCACAATTGCATTCACTTTGCTCCTATCTGGGAGAATCCCTTCTCCAGTCACAACGTAGCCCAGAAAAATCAGTCTCCCAACCATCCAAATGCACTTCTCTGGATTAGCAACTAACTGGTTCTCACAACACTGACAAAATCTGTGCCACATGGTCCACATGCTCTTCTGCTGTTCTGCTGTATATCAAGATATCATCAAAGTAGACAACCACAAATGAGCTGAGAAAGGGACGTAAAACCTGGTTCATCACGCGCATGAATGTGCTCGGCGTTTGACAACCCGAATGGCATTACCAACCATTCATACAGCCCTTCCTTAGTCTTGAAGGCTGTCTTCCATTCGTCGCCAGGCTTCATCCTTATTTGATGGTACCCACTCTTCAAGTCAATCTTCGTGAAGACCTTAGCACCACTCAACTGATCAAGCATGTCGTCTAGCCTCGGTATCGGGAACCTGTACTTCACAGTAATTTTGTTAATTGCACGGCTGTCGATACACATGCGCCATGTCCCATCCTTCTTCGGTACCAAAAGGGCTGGCACCGCGCACGGGCTAATGCTCTCCCGTATGAACCCCTGGTCCAGAAGTTCTCGGACCTGCCTCCTCAATTCCTCATGCTGCTGCGGTGTCATCCGATAATGAGCCTTATTTGGCAACACTGAGCCCGGAATAAGGTCAATACCGTGCTGAATATCTCGGAGAGGTGGTAATCCAGCCGGTAGCTCCTTTGATACAACATCTCGGAATTCCTCCAAGACAGACATCAACTCCTCAGGAACCATATTCAGCCTTTGCTCCTCTTCCATGCCGAAGTCTCCTGACTTGCTCACCAAAGCAAAACAAACATCCTCTCCATCCAAACTCGCATCGAATTCTGTTCTTGGTAAACAAATTACTGTATTCTGTCCACTCACTTCCTGAAGCGGTTTCAGAATAACTTTCCTCCCATCTGGACGCAACATATAACTGTGGGTGTGCCCGTTGTACACTGCCCGGTTATCATACTGCCACGGACGCCCCAGTATGATGTGAGTAGCATCCATTGGAACAACATCCGCCTCAATAGTTATCTCGAAATGAGGACCAAAACACAGTGTCAACTTACACCTTCGGCTGACCTGAATGTCTGCATTTCGGTTCACCCAACCGAGCTTATATGGATGTGGGTGAGGGTCTGTCAGCAACCCTAGTTTCTTCACAACCTCCTCTGCTATCACATTCTCCCAACTGCCGGAGTCTATGATAACACGACATGTTTTGCCAGCCACAAAACATTTTGTTGTGAAGATGTCATGCCGACGCCAATCTTCATCTGACCTCGGCGCCAGACACATTCTTCGTATCACTAAGCTCTCTCCTTGAACATGGTCCGGATCAATAACACACAGCTCTTCATCAAATTCCTCATCCTCAGGGAACTCTCCTCCATGTTCGTCCTCCAAATTCTCCTCCATGTACAGCTGAGCTCGCGCCTTGGGGCATTCATTGGCATAGTGCCCCAAATTCTGACACCGATGGCAGCGAATGTTAGCCCTGTTGCTGCCCACTCTCTCCTGAGAACCTGAGGTTCCATTCGACCCTGTTGGCCTTGGAGGTACTGATGCCTGTGGCCTCGCCACTGGAGGCATAAATTTGCCCCCTGAATTCTGCCCTGAACTCTGGCCCGTAGAAAAACCTCCTCTGCCCTGAAAACCCCTGTTTCTCATCAAACTCTTTTCCACTGCCTGAGCCCTCATATGCGCATCCCCTACACTGTCAATCCGATGCACAGCCAATGCATCTTGGATTGGCAGCCGCAAGCCATGAAGATACATGGCTACCAATCTCGGCTCAGCCTCAATCAATCGATTTCGGGCAACCAATCGATAGAATTCAGTCGTGTACTCCTCGACGCTCCGACCTCCTTGCGTCAAACTATGTAACTTTGAGTACAACATCTGCTCATGATTCTGAGGTAAAAACTCCCTGTTCATCTCCTGCTTTAGCGCTGCCCATGACGCTAATGGTGGTCTCCCATCCATATATCTATGATAGTGCTGCGCATGCCACCAAGCAGCAGTCCTATCTCTGAATCGAATTGTGACAAGCGGTACCTGCTTGTCTAAGGGCACCTCCTTCAGACGAAAAACGTCATCGACCTGAAGGGTCCAATCCACATACTCGTCTGGGTTAATTCCTCCTTTAAACTCTGGAATTTCGACCCTGAAGCTTGCTTCCCACCGATTCTGATGTTCAAAATAGGGAGGTTGATCGACATACCTTGGAAGACCAACATCATGCCTCTGTTGCTCTCTTCGAATTGGCGGTGCCTCCAGATTTTCGAAACCCCTCTCCCTGCCTCCATCAATTCCGTCACGCTCCTCTACTCGAACGGGTTGGGCACGATTTTGCACCTCCATCCGCGTCATCATCGCCTGCATGGTTTGCAGCATCTGTTGCATCACCTGGTTCTGGTCTCGCATGGCGTCTTGCATAGCATCCCTCACGGCGTCTCTCAGGGATTGATCTTTGTTATCTTGCTCCATTGGATACGAATTTTGATTAGGGTTTGGCGGTAATGGAAGGGATGGATCAAGGAAGGACGGATCGGATCAAGGAAGGCGGATCAAGGAAGGGCGGATCAAGGCTCTGATACCAAGTTGATGCAGGGCGATATTCAAACGCCTGCAACTCAAGAACGATCTAATCTGCGAGAAAAGAATTTGTTCTGGTTTGGCTCGGATCTTGACAAGAAAAGAGAAAGAAGAACTTCGAATTTGATCACTCACAATCCGAAGTTTCAAAGGAAGATCAATCGAATTTTCAATTCAATTGTTTCGAATCAGAGAAATAGCATAAAATTTTCCTATTGTTCAATACCTCCGCGGCTGCCCCCAAACCAAGCTTAAATAAAAGAGACAAAACCCTAAAACCAGAAGTTAAATAAAATTATAACTATGCCATTAAAACGAAAAAGGCCTAAAACTCCTATCAAACGCGCCCGAATGGCCAAAATCCACTGTACCTCATCGTCAAAGGCGATGACTTTGAATCAGGAGTCCGTTTCCATATGACTAGTCAAGTTTGGGCCCAATCCGACACAGTAACTGACCGGATTTTTGATTGACCCAAACATGGGATTTCAAGCTTGTTTGTTCTGCAACCTCTTGGATCTTTGTAGACTACCTGGTGCGGGCTTTCCTGACGTGGTCTGCTGACTCTGGGTTGCTGGAACAGGAACATTCACGATCTGGTTTGGCTGATCCAAACCCTGGTCTGACTTGATGTCCTCATCATCTAGGGTCCTATTTATATGTTTTTAGGTGCCCCTTGAAAGCATCCCTACGAATTTAATTAAATTTAAATTCTAAAGTCAAAGGATGCGAGTGTTAAGGGCTTATCACCCTTGATATGCCCTTTAGCATTGTGATCTTTAGATCAGGCAATTGGATAACCCTTTTCATGGCTGTGATATGAAGATCAGCCGATCAGATAAGCCTATCCGTATCCTGATAAGCCTTTTCATCATCGTGATCTGATGATCACGTTATCAGATAGGCGGTTGCATGTCTTTGATATGCCTTTTCATGATCGGACCGTTGACTTATCTCCAACCGACGATCGAATGGGTGCCTTATCACCAACCAACGATCGGACGGATGCCTTATCACCAACCGTCCTGTTGACTGGTCAACTAGTCAACCAACCGTCCTGTTGACTGGTCAACCAACCATCCTATTGACTGGTCAGCCGTTGGATCGCGATCATGATCATGATTTGATCACCACATCTCGACCCTTCATCCGATCGATCAACGATCAATTGATCTCAGCCCCTTATCTATAAAAAATTTAAAGCCCGAAGTGCAAAGTGCGCCTACAAAGCGCCCATTGCGCCCTTCGCACACGCGCGTGCGCGAGGGTGATGCGTAGCATCACCCTCAAGCTCTCCACTTATTGTGAGCCTAAGGAACTTAAGCTTCAAGGAAGTGGTTTCCCTATAAGTAAACATTCCTTTCTTGTTCTTTCCGATACGAGACTAAATGTCCCCGTAATTTCTCATTCACACACTAAAAGGCGGTAATGGGCTTTCAAGGCCCATTAGGGTATTTAGGCGTATTTTGGCCCATTACTCAACAGCCAGTTGCATCAATTTTAATTTTACTTTGGCATTGATTATTTAAAGAAGGAATTATAAGAAGGGGTGAAAAAAAAAAGAGTACTGGTCAAATGTACAACATCTTTATCATCATTTCAGTAAATGAAGTCCACAGCGGTAGGGCTATGAAAGCGTTTGACACGGTAAAGGACCTTGATTTTTTTTTTTTTTTCGGCCTCTCCTTAAAATCCATGCTGGCCTTTTAATCCATGATGTTCTCGTCATGAGAATGACTTCAAATGCCAGAAATCTCAGATAATGAACAAATTCAATGATAAAGTCATGAGAAAATAAAGGATCCTGTGCTCGAGACAAATCAAGCCCCTGAGCAGTCTCCCTTAGGAGCCGAGAGCCCTTGCCTTTGTGGGCGATAACTCATGGACAAACTTTTAGGACCGCAATATGTGAGCTTAACTGAGGCTGACACGTTACTCAAAAGTTAAATATTTAATACGGTTTTGATATAGCAAAACGTAAAGATGACTATTTGGATAAAGTAAAATTTATTAAAAAATGGATCATTTATAACTCTTGGGTTATACTAATTGATTTGAATAAAAATTGATGATCTCTTTTTAGTTTCACATGAAAAGTTTTAAAAAGATAGAAGCACCTTGTATATATATGAAACTTTTTTTTTCATATTTATGCATTTGAGCTCATCATAAGTAGAGAGCTTGAAGGTGATACTATGTACTTTGCACATGATCGCGAAAAGCTTTAAAATTTTTTTCATAATTATGAAGATCTGACGATCAAGAATGATTGAATCCAAATCGTACGATGAGGGGTTAAGATCATCGTTGGATTGGTTGATCGAACAGTTAAAGAGTCAAAATTAAACGCTTGAGATCATCGTTGATCAATCGAATAAAAGGACAAGATCAAATGCAGAGATCAATCGGATGAAGGGTCAAGATCAAACGCTGAGATGCGGAGATTAGAGTGGTGTTGATCGATTGACGCACCCGATCGGCGCAATCAGTTAGCCAAACACGATCGCAACAGTGTAGATCGATCGACACGCACTTGTTCGCTTCTATCAACGCACCCGATCGCTGATACGCGCACCTAATTGTTGAAATGGGACATCAAATCGTGAAACGGTGTATGGATTTGACAAATCGACTTATCCATAAGCAGATGATCGCATGATCCTCATATCAAAATAATGAAACAATATATCAAAGGCCGATAAGCCCCTTCGCACACGTCTCTTGATTGTATCCGATCAAGTCATAATAATTAAATTCAAACCCGTAAGGATGCTTCCAACATCATAAATCAGTAAACATCTGTGCGGAACGAATTTGTCTTTAACTCTAGACTCGATCTTGTCATCTTATGATCAAGTTGGCCATCACATTCCAATTCCACCAATAGAATCTAGGCCAATACTACAAAATTTAATAATTTTAAAACTTTGGAAACTAGAACTAAAGGTTTGGATGTCTAATTCTGAAAATAATTAATCTATGAGGATAAGCTTATCTTACTGGATAAGAATAAAGTGATCAAAAGGACATCATTTTTATCTTGTTATCTTTGTTTGGCCCCGCTTCTCAGCCCCTTTATTTTACATGGGTACTTCATGATCGCCCTTCCTAGGAATGCCGATATAACTCCCGCTCCTATTTTTTATTTTTTCGTAACCCTGGGTTCAGCTTGCTCTCTCCTCATCTCAAAATAACTATTTTGCCCCTTGGTATACATTTTAAGTGTACACTACTAGCATAAGCATATACAAAGGTAGAATAAGTATATATAAGTATAGAAAAAATATGTGCAAAATAAAAATATAAATATAAATGAAAAGAAATTAAGTATATATGGTGATAATATAAGTATGTACATAAAACAATATAAGATCATTTTTAGATCATTGAATTAGATTGGATTGGGTTCGATCCAATTCAACGTTATATCATGAATTCCACCAAAATATTGATTTTCTATCCCTAAAAATCTTGGATTACCAAACCAGCACGTGAGATTGAGAAGTCGATGGGATTAGATTGCTAATCCAATTCCATCTCAATGAAATGTATATACTAAGCATTCTTTAAGTGTATGCTGTTGGAAATTGTATCCTAAAGCCAATCATTTGATAATTGTGCTAATATAAATTGCATATAAATTGATATATTAATAAAAGTTATTTTGGTAGTTTATTCATTATAAGAACATCTTCTTAAAACTCCTAATAGTAATAAAACCCTTAGAATCTTCTTTTACGAGGTCCTCAAAAGTGTTTGCGATCAAATGATATACTATGACATGACCATAGTACTATCAATTATAGAACATTGTATATCATATTTGTTGGTTGTCCTCTTAACCAAGGAGTGTAGAGATACTGGTATAACATACATGTTGGCCCAGATGGCAACCCAAGAGGGGGAGGGGGGTGAATTGGGTTCTTTAAAAATTTAAGCCTTTTGAAAACTATTTGCTTTAAGTTAAATGAAATTAAGTGCAATGCAAATTTAAAGCACAATCAATGAGAAAGAGATAGAGATAATAGAAGCACGGCAAACACAAAGAATTTATAGTGGTTCGGTGTATCCAACACCTACATCTACTCCCAAGATTCACTTGGGTCCACACTATAATCTCCTCGATTACAGCCGAGTTTTTTTACAAGCTCACAACCCAAACTTGTTGTTTTCCCCCGGGATCACAACGAACCCAGCCGGTTTTCCGGGCTCACCAGCACAAAACCCTAAACTCAAGCTTATCTAGCTTGACTCGAGGTTAACAACCTTCACTAGTTCAATCCCCCAGATTGAACCAGCACAAATAGGAATGAAATTATTTTAATTTAGCGACGCACTAATTACGTCGCAATTAGTTTTAATAAAATTAATTTTTATAAAATATAAAAAATGAGAAAATCGCAATTGGATCGATCGCAACCGTCGGATCCTCGACGATCGGACCGATCGCCACGGTCCGAGAGCGGTCATCGCCGATCGGGATCGATCAGGGCTTGGATCGATCGCAACCGTCGGATCATCGGTGATCGAACCGATCGCAATGGACCGAGATCGATCGTGGCCGATCGGGTTAGGGCTTGTATCGATCGCAACGGTCCGAGATCGATTGTGGCCAATCGGGATCAGGGCTTGGATTGATCGCAACCGTCGGATCCTCGATGATCGGACCGATCACCGCGGTCCAAGATCAGTCATGGCCGATCGGGATAAGGGCTTGGGTCGATCGCAACCGTCGGATCCTCGATGATCGGACCGATCGCCGCGGTCCGAGTTTGGTCGTGGCCGATCGGGATCAGGGCTTGTATCGATCGCAACGGTCCGAGTTCGGTCGTGGCCGATCGGGATCAGGGCTTGGATCGATCGCAACCATCGGATCGTCGGCGATCGGACCGATCGCCGCGGTCCGAGATCGATCGTGGCCGATCGGGATTAGGGCTTGTATCGATCGCAACGGTCCGAGATCGATCGTGGCCGATCGAGATCAGGGCCTGGATCGATCGCAACCGTCGGATCCTCGACGATCGGATCGATCGCCGTGGTCCGAGATCGATCGTGGCCGATCGGGATAAGGGCTTGGGTCGATCGCAACCGTCGGATCCTCGATGATCGGACCGATCGCCGCGGTCCGAGATCGGTCGTGGCCGATCGGGATCAGGGCTTGTATCGATCGCAACGGTCCGAGTTCGGTCGTGGCCGATCGGGATCAGGGCTTGGATTGATCGCAACGTCGGATCCTCGACGATCGGACCGATCGCCGTGGTCCGAGTCATGGCCGATCGGGATAAGGGCTTGGGTCGATTGCAACCGTCGGATCCTCGACAATCGGACCGATCGTCGCCGATCGGGATCAGGGCTTGTATCGATCGCAACGGTCCGAGTTCGGTCGTGGCCGATCGGGATAAGGGCTTTGGTCGATCGCAACCATCGGATCCTCGACGATCGGACCGATCGCCGCGGTCTGAGATCGGTCGTGGCCGATCAGGATAAGGGTTGTATCGATCGCAACGGTCCAAGTTCGGTCGTGGCCGATCGGGATCAGGGATTGGATCGATCACAACCGTCGGATCCTCGACGATCGGACCGATCGCCGCGGTCCGATATCGGTCGTGCCTAATTGGGATCAGGGCTTGGATCGATCGCAACCGTCGAATCCTTGACGATCGGACCGATTGCCGCAGTCAGAGATGGGTCATCGCCGACCGGGATCGATCAGGCTTGGATCGATCACAACCGTCGGATCGTCGATGATCGAACCGATCGCAACGGACCAAGATCGGTCGTGGCCGATCGGGATTAGAGCTTATATCGATCGCAACGGTCCGAGATCGATCGTGGCCGATCGGGATCAGGGCTTGGATCGATCGCAACCGTCGGATCCTCGATGATCGGACCGATCGCCGCGGTCTGAGATCGGTCGTGGCTGATTGGGATAAGGACTTGGATCGATCGCAACCGTCGGATCCTCGATGATCAGACCGATCGCCGCGGTCCGAGATCGGTCGTGGCCTATCGGGATCAGGGCTTGTATCGATCGCAACGGTCCGAGTTCGGTCGTGGCCGATCGGGATCAGGGCTTGGATCGATCGCAACTATCGGATCCTCGACGATCGGACCGATCGCCGCGGTCCGAGATCGGTCATGGCCGATCGGGATAAGGGCTTGGGTCGATCGCAACCGTCGGATCCTCGACGATCGGACCGATCGCCGCGGTCCGAGATCGATCGTGGCCGATCGGGATCAGGGCTTGTATCGATCGCAACGGTCCGAGTTCGGTCGTGGCCGATCAGGATCAGGCTTGGATCGATCACAACCATCAGATCGTCGACGATCGGATCGATCGCTGCGGTCCGAGATCGGTCGTGGCGGATCTGGATTAGGGCTTGTATCGATCGCAATGGTCCGAGATCGATCGTGGCCGATCGGGATCAGGGCTTGGATCGATCGCAACCGTCGGATCCTCGACGATCGGACCGATCGCCGCGGTCCGAGATCGATCGTGGCCGATCGGGATCAGGGCTTGTATCGATCTCAACGGTCCGAGTTCGGTCGTGGCCGATCGGGATCAGGGCTTGGATCGATCGCAACCGTCCGATCCTCGACGATCGGACCGATCGCCGCTGTCCGAGATTGGTCGTGGCCGATCGGGATAAGGGCTTGGGTCGATCGCCACCGTCGGATCCTCGACGATCGGACCGATCGCCGCGGTCCGAGATCGGTCGTGGCCGATCGGGATCAGGGCTTGTATCGATCGCAACGGTCCGAGTTCGGTTGTGGCCGATCGGGATAAGGGCTTTGGTCGATCGCAACCGTCGGATCCTCGACGATCAGACCGATCGCCGCGGTCCAAGATCGGTCGTGGCTGATCGGGATCAGGGCTTGTATCGATCGCAACGGTCCGAGTTCGGTCGTGGCCGATCGGGATCAGGGCTTGGATCGATCGCAACCGTCGGATCCTCGACGATCGGACCGATCGCTGCGGTCCGATATCGGTCGTGCCTAATCGGGATCAGGGCTTGGATCGATCACAACCGTCGGATCCTCGACGATCGGACCGATCGCCGCGGTCCGAGATCGGTCGTGGCCGATCGGGATTAGGGCTTGTATCGATCGCAACGGTCCGAGATCGATCGTGGCCGATCGGGATCAGGGCTTGGATCGATCGCAACCGTCGGATCCTCGACGATCGGACCGATCGCCACTGTCCGAGATCGGTCATCACCGACCGGGATCGATCAGGGCTTGGATCGATCGCAACCGACGGATCGTCGGCGATCGAACCGATCACAACGGACCGAGATCGGTCGTGGCCGATCGGGATTAGGGCTTGTATCGATCGCAACGGTCCGAGATCGATCGTGGCCGATCAGGATCAGGGCTTGGATCGATCGCAACCGTCGGATCCTCGACGATCGGACCGAACGCCGCGGTCTGAGATCGGTCGTGGCCGATCAGGATAAGGACTTGGGTCGATCGCAACTGTCGGATCCTCGACGATCGGACCGATCGCCGCGGTTCGAGATCGGTCGTGGCCGATCGGGATCAGGGCTTGTATCGATCGCAACGGTCCGAGTTCGGTCGTGGCCGATCGGGATCAGGGCTTGGATTGATCAGAACCGTCGGATCCTCGACGATCGGACCGATCGCCGTAGTCCGAGATCGATCGTGGCTGATCGGGATAAGGGCTTGGGTCGATCGCAACCGTCAGATCCTCGACGATCGGACCGATCACCGCGGTCCGAGATCGGTCGTGGCCGATCGGGATCAGGGCTTGTATCGATCGCAACGGTCCGAGTTCGGTCGTGGCCGATCGGGATCGGGGCTTGGATCGATCGCAACCATCGGATCATCGACGATCGGACCGATCGCCGCGGTCCGAGATCGGTCGTGGCCGATTGGGATTAGGGCTTGTATCGATCGCAACGGTCCGAGATCGACCGTGGCCGATCGGGATCAGGGCTTGGATCGATCGCAACCGTCGGATCCTCGATGATCGAACCGATCGCCGCGATCAGATATGGGTCATCGCCGACCGGGATCGATCAGGGCTTGGATCGATCGCAACCGTCGGATCGTCGGCGATCGAACCGATCGCAACGGTCCGAGATCGGTCGTGGCCGATCGGGATTAGGGCTTGTATTGATCGCAATGGTCCGAGATCGATTGTGGCCGATCGGGATCAGGGCTTGGAACGATCGCAACCGTCGGATCCTCGACGATCGGATCAATCGCCGCGGTCCGAGATCGGTCGTGGCCGATCGGGATAAGGGCTTGGGTCGATCGCAACCGTCGGATCCATTTTCAAAAAATATAATTTATATCAGTTATAATTAGTAAGAAAATATTGCGACGCATTTTTCTAAAAATTAATTCTTACGGAGAACACAATTTTTAATATTGCGACGCATGTATTGCGTTGCAATTTTTTTTGAAAAATAAATGTACTTTTAAAAATTTAAAAAATTATTGCGATGCACTATTTGCATCGCAATTATTTTAAGAAAAATATAAATTTATCAGTTACAAATATTTAAAAAAAATTGCGACTCATTTGCGACGTAATTTTTAATAAAATTAAAATTTATCAGTTAAAAATATTTAATAAATATTACGACTCAATTGCGACACAATTTCCTAGAATGTTTAAATAATTTTCCCAGAGAAAACAAAGTTTAATATTGCGATGCATTCATTACGTCGCAATGTTTTTGAGAAAAATAAATGTAAGAAAAAAATTTTAAATAAAATATTGCGACGCAATATATGCGTCGCAGTTATTTTCAGAAAATATAAATTTTATCATTTATAAATATATTAAAAATATTGCGATGTATTTGTGATGCAATTTCCTAGAAAATAAATATAATTTTACCAGAGAAAATAATTTTTAATATTGTGACGCACTTGTTGCGTCGCAATGTTTTGAAGAAAAATAAATGTAATAACAAAATTTTAAAAAAACTTGCGACGCAATATGTGTGTCGCAAATATTTTTAGAAAATATAATTTTTTCTAAATATTTTTAAATAATTGCGACGCATTTGCGATGTAATTTCCTAGAAAATAAAAATCATTTTCCAAGAGAAAACAATTTTTAATATTGCGACGCATTTGTTACGTCGCAATGATTTTAAGAAATTTAAATGTAATTAAAAAATTAAAAATAAAAATTGCGACGCAATAGGTGCGTCACAATTATTTTTTGAAAAATATAATTTTTTATAAGTTATTAATATTTCAAAAATATAGCGACGCAATTGCGACGCAATTTCCGATAAAATAAAAATTATTTTCCCGCCGGACATTGGCGCCCTAAGTTTTGCATAACAAAATAGAATAGATAAATCAGCGATGGATTAGCGACGCATTGTTGCGTCGCTAATCAATAATAATAATAATAATAAAATAGCGACTGATTAGCGACACATTTATTGCATCGCTAATCACCACTTTTTAAGCCTGCTCGGGCCGACCCACCCCACCCCCCTTCCCTTCTCTTCTTTTTCATTTGCCTACCCTAGCCGCCGCCTCCCTTCTCCTCCGGCTGCCCCTATCTTCTCTCCCGGCGGAAGGTCCCCCCACTCCGACGGCGTCCCCTCGCGACCGAGGTAAGCCCATTCTCCTTTTTTTTAAAAAAAATAGGCTCCGACCACGGCACCGGCCGTGGCCTGGCCACGGTGGCCAGGCCCAAATTTTTTTTTGTTTCGAGGGGGGGGGGTTTTCCCGACCCCTCCTTCGTCTTCTCCGGCCACGGCCGCTGCCGTGGCCGGACGTGGCCTGGCCACGGTGGCCAGGCCCAAAAAAAAAAAAATTCCGTTTTGGGGGGGGGGGGGGATTTCCCGACCCCCCCTTCGTCTTCTCCGGCCACGGCCGCTGCCGTGGCCGGCCGTGGCTTGGCCACGGTGGCCAGGCCACCAAAATAAAAAAATTTAACAGTTTGGGGGGGGGGTTTTCCCCAACCCCCCCCCCCTTCGTCTTCTACGGCCACAGGCACGGCCGTGGCCGTTTTCTTCGGCCACGGCCGCTGCCGTGGCCGGCGGTGGCCTGGCCACCGAAAAAAAAATAATGGGGAGGGGTTTTCCCCACCCCCCCCTCCCGTTCGTCCTCTCCGGCCATGGCCGCTGCCGTGGCGTGGCCAGGCCACCGTAAAAAAAAATAGTTGGGGGGGGGAGGGGGTCCCCCCCCCTCCCGTTCGTCTTCTCCGGCCACGGTGGCAAGAAAAAAAAAAGCGGCAATGGCCAGCCGTGGCCTGGCCACGGTGGCCAGGCCACCGTAAAAAAAAAACAGTTGGGGGGTCCCCCCCCTCCCGTTCGTCTTCTCTGGCCACGGTGGCAAGAAAAAAAAAACAAAATAAAAAGGTAACAGCTAGGGGGCTTTTCCCCCACCCCCGGCCCCTTAAATGTAAAAAAAAATTAACACTCATAAAAAAAATTTAAAAAAATTTAGATTCAATCATATTTTATTATTTTTAAAATTATTTTCAATTAATTTGATGATAAATATTAAAAATTATAAATATATTTTTAAAACATGGGCAACTTATGTTTTTTTTTAAAAAGTAACAGCTAGGAGGGTTTTCCCGACCCCCCCGGCCCCTTAAAAAAATAAAATTTAACACTCATGAAAAAAAAATTACTAAAAATTTAGATTCTATTATATTTTATTGTTATTAAAAATATTTTTAAATAATTTGATGATATATATTAAAAAAAATGTGACCACTCATATAATTTTTAATTATTTTATGTCATTAGTTGGAGCTCTTTGGATAGACTGATTGTTATGTCTTGATTATGCAATAATATTTGTAATGCTAGATAAAAAGTCTTGTTGTATTATTATTTAATTTGCAGAATGTTTATGCAATAATTAATTTAAGCAGAATGTTTATGCAATAATATTTGTACATTTGTAGTTATTGACAATTCTTATGTCTTGATTATTTACATTCTGCTTCAAATTTAATGATGCATTAAATTATGTAATGCTAGATAGAAAGTCTTGTTGTATTTTTATTTAATTTGAAGTAACAAATTAGTACTTTCGATGATTTATATTTTAGTCTTCACAAACAATTATATTCGACATAATAATCTTAAGAAGCTAGTGACTATATATAGAACAATATGCCTCTATTTATAGAATTGACAAGAATTTATGAATAACAAGCATAAGTTCGATTGTCTTCGGATTTTCATATTATTAATCACAGCACTATAACCTTTAGACCCGTTTGAGAATTTGTAAGACTTAGTCTTGCAAATTCTCAAATTATCCTGGTGGACAGTTTGAGAATATTTTTTACGATATGGTAGTCTGCTATTAATCATCTTCGGTTGAGATTGCGGTTTGTATTTGCTCATACGTTCTCCTAGTGTGGCATATATGCCACACATTTAGGAGAACATATGGGGAAATGCTGCTGAAATTTTAACGTAACCGATCGATGATAATCAATAGCAGACTACCATATCGCAAAATATATTCTTGAATGGGATAGGGCCTTACCTTTTAGACATGGAGTGGAAGTGTAATTAATTTAGGACACTGGAAAGCATGTGAAGTCTCTTGATTGAACGAACCGCCTTGCGGCCCGACCCAAACTCAAGCCCTAGCATTAGCCATGAACCTGTGCCTCGGTCCTTGCTAGCACGCCAAGGATCGTAGCCGTGGCCCGCCCTTGCATGGTAGGGACCTTAGTTGCCTAAAAGAAAATTTGTTTAGTTATAAATGATTTAAATGGTTGTTATTAACCTTAGTTGTGTAAATGAAATAATTTAGTTATATATTTAGTAATGCTAATATAGTTTTATTTTGTGGTTTCCTTTAATGGTTAACCAGAATTTGTATAAGTCGGTCAAAAATGAGCGGGGCTCGCTCGTGGATGTATGCAAGGATAAAAGATGGCTTGCTTAATTCAGATTTTCTGAATGGATTGAAAGAATTTATCGCATTTGCATGTAGGCAACCTGACTGGATGGATGGGCCTAGGATTAGGTGCCCATGCAACTTCCACAGGTGTCAGAATAAAGCCTATAGAGATGTTGACACTGTTAAGGTGCATTTGTGTAAGAAGGGGTTTGTTCCTGATTACTATGTTTGGTACTGTCATGGTGAACCAGAGGATATTTCAGCAGCTGTTATAGGCCAACAAGAGTCAATTCCCGTAGATGAATCATTTGTGAATTTTAACATATATGAACAAATGGTTATGGATGCATCGGGTAATGAATTCAATCAGAATACATTTATGAAAGAACCAAATCTAGATGCACAGCAATTTTACGATATGTTGCGTGCTGCAAATCAAGAATTGTATCCTGGTTGCGAGGGTCATTTCCAGTTGTCTACAGCTGCTCGAATGTTGAATATTAAGGCAGAACATCGATTATCAGAAAAGGCGTTCAATTCTGTAGCTGGGTTAATCAAAGAAATTTTGCCAAATGATAATGTTGCAACAGATAGTTTTTACTCAACAAAGAAGTTGTTGCGTGGGCTTGGGCTCCCAGTTAATAAGATCGATTGTTGCTTGAACAATTGTATGATATTTTGGGGTGAAGACTTAGAGCTGAGATGGTGTAAGATATGTGGGCAATCGAGGTACAAAAACAGTGAAAGAGGAGCTAGTACAAGTAGGAGGAAAAGTGTGCCTTACAAGAGGATGCATTACTTTCCTCTTACCCCACGCCTGCAGAGATTATACAGATCTGAGGCAACAGCTGCTGATATGAGATGGCATACCGAACATGAATCTAAAGAGGATGAAATGCGGCATCCATCATATTCAAAGGCTTGGAAGCATTTCAATGATAATCATCCTGATTTCGCTGAAGATATAAGGAATGTGAGATTAGGTCTTTGTACCGATGGCCTCCAACCATTTGGTCAAGCGGGGCAACGGTATTCATGTTGGCCTGTGATACTGACTGTATATAACCTTCCTCCATGGAAGTGCATGAAAGATACTGCAATATTTTTAACCGTTTTGGTTCCAGGACCATCAAATCCAAAGGAAAAGATTGATGTCTTCCTGCAACCGTTGGTGGCCGAATTGAAAATGTTGTGGGAAACAGGAGTCGTAGCCTACGACATTTCTATGAAACAGAATTTCATCATGAGAGCTGCTTTGATGTGGACAATAAGTGATTTCCCGGCATATGCAATGTTGTCTGGTTGGAGCACTGCTGGACGTCTGGCATGCCCTCATTGCATGTATGATTCGGATGCATTTACATTGCAGAAGAGTGGTAAGCAGTCATGGTTTGATAACCATAGGAAGTTCTTGCCCCCAAATCATCCTTACAGGCGTAACTTGATCGCCTTCCGGAAGAACAAAGCAGTCACAAAATTCACCGAACCGGTTAGGTCCGGCACGGATATATTTGATACTATAGAGCATTTGGGGTTGATGTATGCATGGGAACTGGATGCAGATAGAATAAATGGCCGTATATGTAAAGAACATAACTGGAAGAAGCGGAGTATATTTTGGGAATTGCCTTATTGGAGCACAAATCTCATCCGGCACAACTTGGATGTTATGCATATCGAGAAAAATTTCTTTGATAACATATTTAACATGGTGCTAAACATCCCGGGAAAAATAAAAGATACTGCAAAGTCAAGAGAAGAACTTAATCAGTATTGCAGAAGAGGTGATTTGAGGAGGAGTGCCGACGGGACCTATCCTAAAGCCTGTTACACTCTTGACAGAAATTCACGAGAAGTTTTATGTAACTGGCTTAGAGGGTTAAAATTTCCAGATGGTTATGCCTCAAATATCGGTAGGTGTGTGGACATGCATAAGCTCAAGTTGTTCGGCATGAAGAGTCACGACTGTCATGTTTTCATGCAACGGTTATTGCCTGTAGCTTTTCGTGAGTTGCTTCCGCAACATGTCTGGAAGGCAATGACGGAGCTCAGCTTGTTCTTCAAGGAGTTATCTGCCGCAGTCATTACTTCTGCATCCATGACAAGGCTTGAGGAGGAAATTTCGATTATTTTATGCAAGCTGGAGCGAATATTTTCTCCCAGTTTTTTTGACTCAATGGAGCATTTACCGGTTCACTTGCCATACGAAGCGAGCATAGCTGGTCCCATGCAGTATCGCTGGATGTATCCTTTCGAGAGGTAAATATATACATCATTAAGACATGTTGACATTTCAAATATTATTTCATTGCAAGAAAATTGATTAATTTTTGGTTTCAACTTTACATATAGGTACCTTAAGAAGTTAAAAAATAATGTGCGTAATAAGGCAAGGGTTGAAGGTTCTATATGCAATGCACACTTGGTCGAAGAAGTTTCAGCTTTTGCCTCGCATTACTTTGAGGGTCACGTCCACACGAGGAGCCAAAATCTTGGTCGTAACGATGACGTATGTATGGACGAAGGAGAACCTAATAACGGTAGAATATCAATTTTTAAAGGTATCGGCCGTTCATTTGGGGGGCAGAAGTCAAGAAATCTTAGCGATATGGAGTATAATGCAGCACATTATTACATCCTAATGAACTGTAGAGAAGTCGATCCATATATTGAGTAAGTGTATACTTCAATGCTTAATTGGAACTTTTAATTTAAATTAAAATATACCACAATATTTAATTGCTAACATCAGTTTTAATCCTTATCATCCCATAAGGATGTATTGTGATAGACAACGACAGATGAATCCCGACATCAGTCAAGTTGCAATTGGGCAGAAGTTAGAAACGGAGTTCGCTTACTGGTGTTATGAATTTGTGAGTAGTATCACTCAATCAATTTCAATAATGGCTTTTATTTTTTGAATTGGGTGTGAATAGCTTATTCATTTATAGGTAAACGGTCCATGGTCTACAACCGACAATATTTTCATTAAATGTCTATCGCAATAGCCATTGAACATCGTTACAACCTCTACTGACTATTTTGTAAATGGGTACAAATTTCAGATTGAACGATTAGCAGCTTCAAGAGGCACGCAGAACTAGGGCGTGTGTGTTAAAGGAGAAAGTGTTGGAGCAAATATGCAGGATTATTACGGAAAGTTAGTAGAGGTGGTTGAAGTTGAATATCCCGGTTGGCCTATGAAACGAACTGTATTGTTTCGTTGCGATTGGTTCGATCCGACAGTACCTATGGGCAAAAGGGTTCATAACGACTACAATTTGGTTGAAGTTAACCATCGACGAAGATTGCAGAAATATGACCCATTCATCCTTGCATCCCAAGCTCAGCAAGTCTTTTACTGCGGATATCCAAGTTTGCGCAACGACAAGCGAGATTGGTGGGCTGTTTTTAAAATTGTCCCACGTTCAACAATCGTATTAGAGGAGTGTTCATCAAGTCAATCAGCCGAGTGCCCTGCATTTCAAGAGGATGAGATGGAAATGCATGCAATTGAGGACGACACAAGGGCTCCCGAAACATCACTTAGAGATCCAAATGGTGATGTCCAAGAAATTGTGGATGCAAATGTTCGGTTTCCTTCCAATGATAATGAAACTGAATCGCAGTCCGATACGGCATCGGATGTTGAACCAACATTTCACGAAATAAATGACACCGATTAAATATAGAGGTTTCTTTAAATTCAACTTTTTTTATAAGTGTTAAATTTTTACATAGTCAATCATTAATCGTAATTTAATTGTATGAATCTTTAGTATTTTCAGTATGACGGGCAGAGGTAGATCTACCGACGACATACGGAGTGAGCAGCGACGTAGCCTTGCTGCATCAGATCACATGAGCGTCGGAGATGGAGAGTTTGGATCTCCAGCAGTCGGACAGCCTTCGATCTCTCCAGCAGTATTAGCATCCAGCCGATCGGCACATACCTCAGAGAGTTCTTCCACCATCGGCCACACCGTACTTCGACTTGATGCTCAGGGGCTGTAAGTATATACTAATTAAAAATATATGTTTATGTTTTTAAGTCAATTACTTATAAACATATATTTTTTTAATAGATTTATTGAGCAGCATCATGTATCCAGCCACATCAGCGCCGTATTTCAGAGGCGTGCAGATCCCAGTGGCTACGATTGGCGCCACGTATCTCCAGCCACGAGGGAGTTTTATTTTTCTGAGTTTCAGGTAAACTTATTAAATTCAATTTATCACTGATATAAAATTTCTTAATCTTAATAAATTCTGAAACTAAATGTTTATTTTAATGCAGAAAAAGTTTACGTGGGACCCTGCCAGCCATGATGCCATTAGGGCAGCATGGGAGGCTCTAACGGGACGCCGATACTCCGACATGCTTCATCGTTGGAGGTCATCGGGTCAGCGTCCTGCGCATGTGCCAGAGGGTATTTGGCACGAGTGGCAGCAGGCTTGGCAGTTCGATGGCTGGCGCAGGAGGTCCGCATCAGCCAGCACGAACCGCCGATCCGAGAAGGGCGGTCCTGGCACGGGCCTCTCCCGCCATACTTCGGGCTCCATTTCGATTCAGGAGCACAGACGGCGTATGGTAAGAAAACTTAAATAATTTAATTACTAATTTAGTTATTTACAACTATTTGTATTAATATCAATTTTTTTATTGTTATAGTCTGAGCAGGAGGGCGGAGATCCTGGTGAGTTTTGTCTATTCAGGGCGACATACACCAGGAAGGATGGTTCCTGGGTCGACACGCGATCACGGGAGGTTGCGGTAAGAAATTAGATTTATGTAGTATCTGTTTAATTTCTAAAATTTTATTTCGAGCATTTTATTAACTCATTTATTGTTGATTTCATAATTTAAAGACACGAGTCGAGGAGCTTCGCTCCCAAGCATCGCAGGTCGACTCGACTGATGGGGAGACGCCCGTCGAACTCTCAGCAGAGGAGAGTCGGCGTGTGTTTTTGGAGGCTGTTGGTGCCCAGCCGCGAGACCGCAGGGTCTATGGTCTAGGCACTAGAGCTTCTACATATTTTCCCCATCAGGCCTCCAGCTCGCGATTTTCTGGTGATATTCCTCCTGAGCGTTTAGACGACCTTCGGAGATCTATTGCAGAGGAGGTTCGACAGGAGGTCGAGCAGGATTTCGAGGATCGTTTGCAAGACCGGGAGCAGGATTTTGAGGAGCGTATGCGAGGCCGGGATCAGGAGATTGCAGACGTGCGAGATCAGATGCGTCATTTGCAGGATATGGTTAGCCGCTTGTCGCAGAGTCTCCAACCTCCACAGCCTCCATGTGATCGCTCAGATTTCTGATATATTTTTTTTCTTTTTATATGTTGTACATGAAAACTTTAAAATTTTAATATATTATCTATTTTTGCAAATTGAATGATTATTGTTTGGATCAATATGAGTGAAGAATGTTTCGATTAATATTTAAATGTAACGAAATTATATTAACCGTTATAATTTTTAAATTTTTATTTTTTAAAAAAACTTTATTTAGCGATGCATTAGCGACTCAAATTGCATCGCTAATATTTTCAAAATATTACTATTAAATTTTGCGATGCAACGATCTGGCGTCGCAATATTTTTTAAAAAATATATTTAGCGACGCATTAGCGACTATAATTGCGTCGCTAATATATCTAAATTATTATTATTAAATATTGCGACGCAGTGACCTGGCGTTGAAATATTTTAAAAAAATTTTATTAGCAACGCATTAGCGACTAAAATTGCGTCGCTATTATATTTAAAATATTATTATTAAATATTACGACGCAACTAAATGCATCGCAATATTGCGACGTAATTGAGTGCATCGCAATATTTAATAATAATATTTTAAATATTAAAAATTAGTTTTAAATTTAGCGATGCATTTGGTTGCGTCGCAATATTGCGACGCATTACTGCGTCGCAGAGAGTCGCTGTTTTGCGACGCAATTGCGATAAATTATGGTTGCGACGATATTCTCAGCGACGCAGTCGTTGCGTCGCTAATGCGTCGCAATAGCATGTTTAGCGACGCAATTGGGCATCGCAATATTTTTTTTTCTTGTGGTGTAAAATCTAATCTTATGAGAAATTAAATTTGCATGTAGTATTTAATGTATAATTTTTAATCTCTACCAAACATTGAAGTGTTAGAATTCATGTAGAATTAATGTGCCTCTTTGGTTTTCACCAAACGTTGTCTCTTTGGTTTTCACCGAACATCGAAATTCACGTCTGTTAGCCCAGATGACAACCCAAGAGGGGGGGGGGGTGAATTGGGTTCTTTAAAAATTAAACCTTTTGAAAAATTGTTTGCTTAGTGTGAGTAAAAGTGAATGCTGATGCAAATGCAAAATACAATCAATATAAGATAGAGATAGAGATAGAGATAAAGGAGACACGTCAAACACAAAGATTTTATAGTGGTTCGGTGTATCCAACACCTACGTCCACTCCCAAGAATCACTTGGGTCCACACTATAATCTTCCCTGATTACAGCCGAGTTGTTTTACAAGCTCACAACTCAAACTTGTTGTTTTCCCGGGATCACAACGAACCCAGCTGGTTTTCCGGGCTCACCAGCACAAAACCCTAACACAAGCTATACCAAGCTTGTCCCGAGGTTTAACCAACCTCCTCTAGTTCAATCCCCCTGATTGAACCAGACACAAACAAAAAGGAATATTGTTTTTCAAGTATACAGCTCCTCAATGAGCAAATAAACAAGTAAATGAACAAGGTTTAGAAAAGCCTGGTTTGCAGTTGGTTGGCTTTGAGCTTTTCTTCTTTTCTTCTTCTCCTTGCTGGATTGAATCAAGCCTCAGCTCCGATTCTTCACAGTAGAAACAGTTGAGAAGATTTGAAAAGCAAGAAACTATGCCTCTTCCTCTAATTTGGGAAATCCACCAAAACTTTGATTTGAATGCCTTGGATTCCTCTTGAGCCTTTTTGGAGTGGAAGGAATTTGAGCTAGAAGGTTTCTCTCTTGAGATTCAGGCTCTTTCTTTTTCGGATTGGGATTTCTCTATTTGCGTTTTTCTCTCTATTTTTTCGTTCTTGTTTTTGAATGATGGTCTTCCCTTTTTATAGATTTCTTTCCAATCATTTTTGGAAGAAAACTATCCGTTGGAGTGTACCTTGTACCAAAATATATCCGTTAGAAATAAGGTAAAATAGAAATATTACCGTTGGAGCTGATCTGGCAATTTGATTTTTCGTTCCAAGTGGATTGGAGTCGACTCTAACTTTTTGGAGTCGGCTCTAACTCGAACCACTTTAATCCGTTGATTCTGGAGTCGTCTCTGACTTTTCTGGGGTCGACAAGAAACTTTTCTGGAGTCGACTCTAACAGACTCGGAGTCGACTCTAAGTCGGGGCCAGAAAAACCAACGTTCTGTCTTTTCTGTTGGAGTCGGCTCTAACAGTCTCGGAGTCGACTCTAACTTCCATGCCGGATTCTGGAGTCGGCTCTGTGATTCTCGGAGTCGACTCTAATGTCTGCAATCTTACCTAGACATTAGATTCGATCCAGAACACGATTTAACTCATGATTTTGACCATTCAAATGTCTTATAACCTGAAAAACTTAATCAAAATCATTAGAGCATTCAATTGTTATACTCAAATTGTTTTGTTAACCATCAAAATCATCAATTGGGTCAACAATCTCCCCCTTTTTGATGATAACAAAAATTTTGAGTATATGCATTCAAAAAATTCATTCTAACTAAAGATTATAGTCATTTTGAAGATTTAACATTTTCTAATATAGAATTTGATGCCAATTTTCAAAATGAACTTCTTTTAAAATTATGCATGAGTTCTATGATTAACATTAATCATGAAGATTTAAAATATATATGAAAAATTGCAATTAAACTTGTTATTAAGCTCCCCCTGCATTGAATAGCTCCCCCTATCTATATAAAAACTGAATTTAATTGAACATATTGAGATTTCAAGATTTCTCTTAAATTTCTCTCCCCCTTTGTAAAAAAAATCTTGTATTATAGCATTCTCTTTTTCTCTTTATATAATAATCTCTTCCTTTTTCTTTCTTTCTTTTCTTTCTTTCAGTCTCTTTCTTTCTTTCTGCATATACAACCATCTCTCCCCCTTTTTTGTTATCAGCAATAGGGAGAGTATATAAAAAAATGTCGGTTTCAATAAGACATAGGGATTCAAGCAGTTAAGCATAGATAGATTTAAAAAGATGTAATTGCATTCCAAAGTAAGATATATTACAAGATACATTCCAAGATACATTCAATTTGATTCAAATACATCCCAAAGTAAAATACATTGCATACTCAAAATTCCTAAGTACAAGCTATCAAAGCAAAGTAAACTTGGTGAAAAATATCAAAATCAAGGTCAGATATGTTTGAATACAATTTTCTTCAAGTGACCTATAATTTCCATTACATCATCTTTTTGTGTTTTCTTAAAATTTTCAAGGCAAGCTTCAATTTGTGAGACTGCAAGGTCGATGTCCTTCTTTAGTTGACCAGTTGCATGAACATAAGTTCCCGAGCCATCAGCAATACCTTCCATCCTTTCAAAAATTTTATGAAGCTCAGCACCAAAGGATTCAACAGAATTGCTTATGGTGAAGGAAATCATGTCCAGTCTCGAGTTGAGTTCTTCTTTCAGTTGATTGAAGTCTTCTTTTAATTGATTTATCTCGTTTGATCTGTGACTGTCAAACTCAGCAAGTAAGGCTCTCAACTGACTGAGCTGCTCATCCGAAAATCTCCCCGAAGCAGTGACAGATGGATGTGAAGGAGAGGGAACTCTGCTAGGTCCAGCCTCTGAGGGTCCAGCTGTAGATGGTCCCGCAATAAATGAATCAGGGACTGATGGTCCCGCAGCAGATGGTCCAGGGGCATCCTCAGCTCTAGCCTCTTCAGCTCTATCTTCTCTTCCTCCTTTCATCCAGATGCCATCTATCTTCTTGAAGCCCATTCGATGAATAGTAGAAATACTATAATAGTCAGTGTGCCTTAACTTTCTTAAGGGTTCATTATCCATGATCAGCACACCTTGGCTTCTAAAAACTAAGGTTAGAACCATCCCATACGGCAGTGTAGATCTCTTCTTTGTAGCAGCCTCTGCCATATAACCAATCATCATGCCAGCTAGATTGACTGGCCTTCCAGTTATGATACAATCCATCAAAAGAATGTCTCGCTCCGAGACGTACTCAAATCTACCAATTTTGGGAAATAAAATTCTTCCACAAATATTGTGTAACAACCTGAGCTCCAGATTTAGTTGATTTGCAAGTATTTCTTCAAAATCTGTTACATCTCTTCCCAGCATTCTTGACAATGCTCCACTTCTATCATCATGTTGATACTCCATTATACCGATTGTGGGCATTTCTAGCAAATTACCAAGGGTTTTAGCAGTAATAACAACTCTTCTTCCTCTAACTATACTGACTAAACCTCCTTCTCCTCTGCTCAAATCATTATAAAACTCTCTTACTAGGGCAGGATAGGTGGGAATATCTAGTGAACATATCTTCTCCCATCCATATCTTTCAAACATCTTCCTATTGAAAATCCCTCCGACTCAAAGAAATCAAAATCGACCTTCCTTCTAGTTGTGATTGTCTTACCGGCTAAATGATCTACCTTGGTTGAAGAGGGTGAAGGAGAGGCATCATCTTGAGTGGCCGAAGAAGAGGATGGCGAAGGTTGTCTCCGGATTGTGCGCCGCCTCGTGGGAACGGACGCTCCTCCGACAAATCCACGCCGCTTGGGTGCCATTGATTCGATTGAAATGTGAAATCAAGTGTTTTGAGAGGTTAGGAAAGGTTGGAAAAATTTTGGAACGCCTTGGAGAGGTTTTGAGAGACGATAGAAATGATTAGGGGTCGACTCTGCCTTTTATTTTTAACCTAGTTCGACCTAGAGTCGACTCCCGAAAACTGGGTGTCGGCTCCGAACCAGAAAGTCTGTCAGCGCTCGAATTAGAATCGGCTCTACAGAAGCCGAGTCGGCTCTAATTGCTGAGACAGAACATCAAAAACAAAGGTGTCGACTCCACAAACTGTCAGAGTCGACTCTAACAGTTTCAGAGATAAAAAATCAAGTTTCAAAGATTTGAAATCATTCAAATTAATCATCAAACTCTAGATAAATGTTCCTTAGCAATTGGGGAAATAATGAATCAAGATCTAGATAGATTTCCTTATTGAATATTGAGATTTTTCAAGAAATTGATGAAATCTAGATAGATGTTCTTAAGAGTTTCAGAAAATTATTCTAAAGGATCACAAACTCCTAATTCTCCTCTAAGATAACAAAATCTCTCCTCACTTAAAGGTTTTGTAAATATATCTGCCAGTTGTTCTTCAGTATTCACATAATCAAGACAAATTTTATTATTTGCAACATGTTCTCTTATAAAATGATATCTTATTTCAATATGCTTTGTTCTTGAATGTTGAATTGGATTTTTAGTTAGATTGATTGCACTTGTATTATCACATCTTATGGGTGTCTTATCAAGTGTGATACCATAATCTTCAAGTTGTCGCTTAATCCATAGGATTTGAGCACAGCAACTTCCAGCTGCAACATATTCAGCTTCAGCAGTTGATAATGCAACTGAATTTTGCTTTTTGCTAAACCAGGAGATTAAGTTACTTCCTAAAAATTGGCATGCACCACTTGTACTTTTTCTATCTAATTTACATCCAGCATAATCAGAGTCAGAATAAGCAATCAAATTTAATGTTGAGTCTCTAGAATACCATAAACCTACATTTTTTGTTCCACTAAGGTATCTTAGAATTCTCTTAACAGCAATTAAATGTGATTCTTTAGGTTCAGATTGAAATCTAGCACATAAACAAACAGCAAACATAATGTTTGGTCTACTTGCAGTTAAGTAAAGTAGGGATCCGATTATACCTCGATAATACTTTTGATCAACCTTCTTACCTTTTTCATCTTTGTCCAGCTTGCATGAAGGACTCATTGGTGTTCCGAGGGGTTTGATTGATTCCATACCAAACTTCTTTAAAATTTCTCTTGTGTACTTTGTTTGGTTGATAAAGATTCCCTCTTTGCTTTGTTTGATTTGGAGTCCAAGGAAGAAATTGAGTTCTTCCATCATGCTCATTTCAAATTCTCCCTGCATTAACTTAGCAAACTCTTGACATAGAATATTGTTAGTAGCACCAAATACAATGTCATCAATATAAATTTGTACTACTAGTAAATCTTTATCTTTTCTTTTCAAGAACAATGTTTTATCAACATTTCCTCTTGTGAAATCATTTTCAATCAAAAATTTACTTAATCTATCGTACCAAGCTCTAGGTGCTTGTTTCAAACCATATAAAGCTTTGTGCAATTTGAAAATGTGATTTGGAAATTCATGATCTTCAAATCCCGGTGGTTGTTCAACAAAAACTTCTTCATTTATAAACCCATTTAAAAATGCGCTTTTAACATCCATTTGAAATAAATTAATATGCATATGACATGCAAATGCAAGTAATAATCTAATTGCTTCAAGTCTAGCTACAGGTGCAAAAGTTTCATCAAAATCAATGCCTTCTTCTTGATTATATCCTTTTGCAACTAATCTAGCTTTGTTTCTAATTACTATGCCATTTTCATCTAGTTTATTTCTAAAAACCCATTTTGATCCTATAACTGAATGATTTTTAGGTCTTTCCACTAATGTCTATACATTATTTCTAGTGAATTGATTTAATTCTTCTTGCATAGCTAACATCCAATTATTATCTTTTTCAGCTTCTTCAATAGATTTAGGTTCAATTTGAGAAACAAATGAAAGATGATTACTAATATTTCTCATAGATGATCTAGTTCTTATTCCTTGAGATGGATCACCTATAATCAATTCCTTGGGATGACTATAAGCATATCTCCAATCTCTTGGTAGATCTACATCATTATGATTAGTATTAATAGCATCAGCATTAGGTGAATCATTATCTTTAGTCTCATGTTCATGATCTGAAGATACATCAATATTTAGTTTTTCAATATCTCTTTCCAGAATATTTGTATCTTCCTCGTCATCAATCCTTTTGGAACTTGATGCTAAAGATTCATCAAAAACAACATGAATAGATTCTTCAACAATTAAGCTTCCTTTATTAAATACTCTATATGCTTTACTAGTTGTTGAATAACCTAAGAATATACCTTCATCAGATTTAGCATCAAATTTACCTAAGTTATTTTTACCATTATTATGAATAAAACATTTACAACCAAATGCATGAAAATATTTAATGTTAGGTTTTCTATCATGCCACAATTCATAAGGTGTTTTCTTTAAAATAGGTCTTATTAATGCTCTATTTAAGATGTAACATGCTGTGTTAATAGCTTCCGCCCAAAAATATTTTGGGAGTTTACTTTCACATAGCATGGTACGGGCCATGTCTTCTAGAGTCCTATTTTTTCTTTCAACTACTCCATTTTGTTGAGGGGTTCTTGGTGCAGAAAAATTATGATTAATACCATTTTCAGTGCAAAAACTTTCAAATAAGTGATTTTCAAATTCAGTTCCATGATCACTTCTTAAAGACACTATGGTAGTGTTTTTCTCATTTGTCACTTTCTTGAAGAATTTCAGGAATATCGAGAAAGTCTCATCTTTGTGAGCTAAAAATATTACCCAAGTGAATCTAGAGTAATCATCTACTATCACAAGACCATATTTCTTTCCTCCTAGACTTGTGGTTCTAGTTGGTCCAAAAAGGTCCATGTGAAGTAGCTCTAATAGCCTAGAAGTTGAAACAATGTTTTTAGATTTGAAAGAACTTCTCGTTTGTTTTCCAAACTGACATGCATCACATATTTTGTTATTTTCAAAATCTATTTTAGGTAGCCCTTTTACTAAATCCATTTTAATTAATTTTGAAATTAATTAGGTGTGTGCTTGCATGACCTAATCTTCGATGCCATAACCAACCAATCTCATTCATATTAGCATTATCAGCAACTAAGCAATGATTATTAGTAGACAAATTGTCTAAGTTAATCAAGTATACATTGCAATTTCTATTTCCAATAAAAACAATGCTATTATCAATGGGATTAGCAACTGTGCATATAGAAGATTCAAAAGATACTTTAAAACCTTTGTCACATAATTGACTAATGCTAATTCAATTATGTTTTAAACCATTAACATATAAGACATTTTCAATATATGTAGAGGGAGTTATTTGAATGTTACCAAATCCCAAGATTTGGCCTTTGCCATTGTCACCAAATGTAACTACTCCTCCTCTTTTGCTTTCGAGGGTGATGAATTGATCTTTGTCACCCGTCATGTGCCTTGAGCAGCCGCTATCAAGATACCACTTTCGCTTTGATCTCTTGGCCGCAAGACACTCCTGCAAAGATGATCAAGTCTTATGTTTAGGTACCCAAGCTTTCTTGGGTCCTTCATGGTTAGTAGCAATAAAAATTATTTCTTTCGGAACCCATATTTTCTTTCCTTTGAAATTCAAGTTTTTATTAGGTTTTTAAATTTTACATTCATAGGATTTATGTCCCTTTTGATTACATTTAAAGCATGTAAAGTTACTTTGGCTAGCATGCACAAAAATATTTTTCAAAGATTTTTGTTTCCTAAATGTGTTATACCCTAAACCGGCTTTGTCAAAAACTGCTTTTTGACTATCTAATAACATGTTCAGTTTAGTTGAGCTTAAGGTAAACTTATCAACTATGTTCTTATATTTTTCAACCTCTTTCTTTAGATTGTCATTTTCATTTATACTAAGTCTTTTTCTTTTATCAAAACTTCATTTTCAGATTTAAGTTTCTTAATTTCAGAATTAATATCTTCCTTTTCTTTGATGAAATTTAAATTTTCATTTTTCAAAACTTTATGTTTCTTTTTCAAAATCTTGAAATCATTAACAAGTTCATTGAAAGCATCAAATAATTCATCAAAAGTAAATTCATCGCAAGGGTTATCGGAACTTACCTCGTCGTCGTCATTCGCCATGAAACAAATGTTGGCAACCTCTTTTTGTTCTTCTTCTTCGAAGAAGATTCATCACTGTCGCTCCATGTCGCCATATAAGCCTTCTTTTTCTTTTTGTAGGCTTTCTTCAATTTAGGACATTCATTTCTAAAGTGCCCCGGTTTATTACACTCATAGCAAGTCAAGGGGTCTTTCTCTTTTTCTTTGTCCTTGTCCTTATTCTTATCCTTTTCTCCTTCCATTTTAATTCCAAATTTTCTTTTGTGGAAGGGTTTATTTCTTCTCATGAATCTCTTGAACTTCTTTGCTAAGAGAGCAGTCTCCTCATCATCATCATCATCATCATCGCTGCTGCTCTCTTCTTCTTTTGCAGCTTTGAGGGCAATCATCTTCTTCTTCTTTGTGTCCTCCTCTACATGCTGCCTCATTGTCAGTTCATGGGTCATAAGTGATCCTAGAAGCTCCTCTAAGGGTAGGGAGTTGAGGTCCTTTACTTCTTGGATTGCTGTCATTTTGGCTTCCCATGATCTTGGAAGTGACCTGAGAATTTTACGAACAAGTTCAGAGTTAGTATATGTTTTTCCCAAACTTTTTAAACCATTTACAATATCTGTAAATCTAGTATACATGCATGCTATGGTTTCAGATTGTTCCATGCTAAATAGTTCATATTTATGCACAAGTATATTAATCTTAGATTCTTTAACTTGGTTGGTTCCCTCATGGGTAACCTCTAATCTATCCCAAATCTCCTTTGCGGAATTACATGTGGAGATTTTATTAAATTCATTTGCATCTAAAGAGCAATACAAAACATTCATGGCCTTAGCGTTAAGTTGTGCCATCTTCCTATCATTATCATTCCAATCCCTTTCGGGCTTAGGAACAATAGTGCCATCAATAACGTGTGTGGGTGTACTAGGTCCATTAATTATAACACCCCAAAGTTCATAGTCAGAAGCTTGAATGAATATCCTCATTCTAGCTTTCCAATATGAATAATTTGAACCATTAAACAAAGGAGGTCTATTCGTAGAATGACCTTCAGCAAATGATCCAACTTGAGCTGCCATTTGGATCTTTAACTCTTGATCGTGTGATCAAAAACTAATGAGCACAAGCTCTGATACCAATTGTTGGCCCAGATGACAACCCAAGAGGGGGGGGGGGGGTGAATTGGGTTCTTTAAAAATTAAACCTTTTGAAAAATTGTTTGCTTAGTGTGAGTAAAAGTGAATGCTGATGCAAATGCAAAATACAATCAATATAAGATAGAGATAGAGATAGAGATAAAGGAGACACGGCAAACACAGATTTTATAGTGGTTCGGTGTATCCAACACCTACGTCCACTCCCAAGAATCACTTGGGTCCACACTATAATCTTCCATGATTACAGCCGAGTTGTTTTACAAGCTCACAACTCAAACTTGTTGTTTTCCCGGGATCACAACGAACCCAGCTGGTTTTCTGGGCTCACCAGCACAAAACCCTAACACAAGCTATACCAAGCTTGTCCCGAGGTTTAACCAACCTCCTCTAGTTCAATCCCCTGATTGAACCAGACACAAACAAAAAGGAATATTGTTTTTCAAGTATACAGCTCCTCAATGAGCAAATAAACAAGTAAATGAACAAGGTTTAGAAAAGCCTGGTTTGCAGTTGGTTGGCTTTGAGCTTTTCTTCTTTTCTTCTTCTCCTTGCTGGATTGAATCAAGCCTCAGCTCCGATTCTTCACAGTAGAAACAGTTGAGAAGATTTGAAAAGCAAGAAACTATGCCTCTTCCTCTAATTTGGGAAATCCACCAAAACTTTGATTTGAATGCCTTGGATTCCTCTTGAGCCTTTTTGGAGTGGAAGGAATTTGAGCTAGAAGGTTTCTCTCTTGAGATTCAGGCTCTTTCTTTTTCGGATTGGGATTTCTCTATTTGCGTTTTTCTCTCTATTTTTTCGTTCTTGTTTTTGAATGATGGTCTTCCCTTTTTATAGATTTCTTTCCAATCATTTTTGGAAGAAAACTATCCGTTGGAGTGTACCTTGTACCAAAATATATCCGTTAGAAATAAGGTAAAATAGAAATATTACCGTTGGAGCTGATCTAGCAATTTGATTTTTCGTTCCAGGTGGATTGGAGTCGACTCTAACTTTTCTGGAGTCGGCTCTAACTCGAACCACTTTAATCCGTTGATTCTGGAGTCGTCTCTGACTTTTCTGGGATCGACAAGAAACTTTTCTGGAGTCGACTCTAACAGACTCAGAGTCGACTCTAAGTCGGGGCCAGAAAAACCAACGTTCTGTCTTTTCTGTTGGAGTCGGCTCTAACAGTCTCGGAGTCGACTCTAACTTCCATGCCGGATTCTGGAGTCGGCTCTGTGATTCTCGGAGTCGACTCTAATGTCTGCAATCTTACCTAGACATTAGATTCGATCCAGAACACGATTTAACTCATGATTTTGACCATTCAAATGTCTTATAACCTGAAAAACTTAATCAAAATCATTAGAGCCTTCAATTGTTATACTCAAATTATTTTGTTAACCATCAAAATCATCAATTGGGTCAACAACGTCTCTTTGGTTTTCACCAAACGTCGGAATTCTAAGTGTTGGAATTCAATGGGCTAAAGGCTGAATTGAGCCTATAAATAGAGGATATTCTTCACCAGATCTGATATGGATTAAAATTCAAAAGAGTCAGAACAAAATGATATAATTCTCAGAGTTAGAACAGAAAATTCTAGTATGATTCTAGTGTTAGCAAAAGTTTGATGGATCTTGGAGGAAGATTAAAGTGGAAGGATTCAAGATCAGCAAAGTTGTTCACTTTCAAAAATTCAATCATTCGGGGACTTCGTGTGGACAATTCTAGAGACCGGACGATTGAACGGCTGCAGAGCACAACGAATTTACCTATTGTTCTTAAGGTAAGTGATACAAATTTACCTATTGTTCTTAAGGTAAGTGATATGATACCTAGATCTTAAGGTAGGCTTCAAGACAAGTAGTATGACTTCTTATCTTGAAGATCAAGATATGATCTTGATGATTTTATTTATATGCATAATTTAGATCAAACAATCCTATAATATAAGGCAAAGATATGATCTTGATGCATGTTGGATAGATTAATATTTAAACTTTAAGCTTTCGCATTGATAATTGTTACCAAAATTTTAAAATATGCATGCCATGGAGATCGTATAATAATGAACAAATCCAATGATAAAGTATAAGGCAAAAGGGCTAGGATCAATGATAAGAACAAGAACATAATAATGAACAAATCCAATGATAAAGTCATGAGAAAATAAGAGATCCTATACGCGAGACAAATCAAGCACCCAAGTAGTCTCCCTTAGGGGCCGAGGGCCCTTGCCTTTGTGGGCCATAACTTATGGATAAAGTTTTAGGACTAGAATATGTGAGCTTAAATGTGGCTGTCATGTTGCTCAAAAGTCAAATGGAAAAGTCTTTGTGCACCACCTCCAGTGCATAAAGATGCATTGTCAGTGCACGCATTGGCCATGCGCCCGTGGCACCCGTGCTCTCGGGTGCACGCCTTTGTGCATCGGAAGCAGTGCACAAAGATATTTTCAAGTCAAATAGTTGATGCGACTTTCAGATAGCAAAACATAAAGGTGGCTGTTTGGGTAAAGCAGAATCTATGCCAACCCTACCAAATTTAATAATTTTAAAAATTTGGCAACTGGAACTAAATGTTTGGATGTCTAATTCTGAAAACAATTAATCTATTTGGATAAGCTTATCTTACTAGATAAGAATAAAGTGATCAAAAGGACATCATTTTTATCCTGTTATCTTTGTTTGGCCTTGCTTCTTAGCCCCTTTCTTTTACACAGGTACTTGATGATCGCCCTTCCAGGGATACCAATATAACTCTCAGCTCCTATTCTTTTTCTTTGTAACCTGGGTTCTGCTTTCTCTCTCTCCTCATCTCAAAATAACTATTCTACCCCTTGTATACATTAAGGCAGTGTTTGAACGTCAAAAAATTATTATAGAAATAGAAATACGAATTTCCTAGAAATAGCTTATTCTTCTTGTTATTTCAGATTTTTGTTTGATTTGAATTCCGGTATTCCATCTTATTCCAATGCAAATAATACAGCCCTTGAAATATGGTAAATGAAAATAGGACTATTGCATGGGAGAGCATGGAATACGAATTTCAGCATACAGACATTTGATTGGAATACCGATTTCTGGGGGGCCACCACCTTTTTTTCGCCTGTTTGGGGGAATAGCATAAAATAAGGCCTTATTCCATCCAAACACTACCTAAGTGTACACTACTAGCATAAGCGTATACAAAGGTAGAATAAGTATATATAAGGATAGAAAAAATATGTGCAAAATAAAAATATAAATATGAATGAAAAGAAATTAGGTACATACGGTGATAATATAAGTATGTACAGGAAAAAAAAGATCATTTTTAGATCATTGAATTAGATTGGATTGGGTTCGATCCAATTCAACTTTATATCATGAATTCCACCAAAATATTGATTTTCTATCCCTAAAAATCTTGGATTACCAAACTAGCACGTGAGATTGAGAAGACGATGGGATTAGATTGCTAATCCAATTCCATCTCAATGAAATGTATATACTAAACATTCTTTAAGTGTATAATGTTGGAAATTGTATCCTAAAGTCAATCATTTGATGATTGTGCTAATATAAATTACATATAAATTGATATATTAATAAAAGTTATTTGACAGTTTATTCATTACAAGAACATCTTCTTAAAAATCCTAATAGTAATGAAGCCCTTAGGATCTTCTTTTACGATAAATGAGGATTTATCTTTAAAGGTCCTCAAAAGTATTCGCGATCAAATGATATACTATGACAGGGCTATAGTACTATCAATTATAGGACATTATATATCATATTTATTGGTTATCCTCTTAACCAAGGAGTGTAGAGATACTTGTATTATATACAGATGAAAGTGTAGGAGTACATTTCACCGAACGTGACTCATTTTCGGACACTTTACTGTCAAGAGTTAATCCAAGAAGATATGGGTATAAGTATCCTTAAGACCCGAAGATCACAATCGGTGACTTGCAAGCAACTCATTGTACTTAGGTGCCAGACCACCTTGATTTTTAATCCAGTTACGAAAGGTTACTGAGTGCAGTCAAGTACTTATGGTAGTCAGATGTGGATCAAGATGGAATTTGACCTATCCTGTTAAAAGGAGAAATGCTTGTGTTTCAACTTAGGAAGACCTTGGCCAAGGTACTTCATGTGAAGGTCACATGATCACTAAAGTTGAAATCACTTTATGGATTTGTTCGAGTTGATAGGCTCTTAAGCCATCCTTAGCATTTGTGGTCAAAAGGATGAATTATACGGTAACTATTTCTTAGGGTTCTTGAAGTTTGCTCGGCAACTCTTCGACCTATCCGGACGTCGGGTTCCATTGCTAGATGGGCAGATCGATTAGTATAGAAAGTTGTTTCTATGCTACCGGCTTAGGTTCGAACCTAGAGAGTCACACACATTGAAGTTTCCGAGAATGATATATTTGCTGATCAACGATTGAGAATCGTATCTAATTTAATTAATTGATTTGATTGATTGAATTATTTCAATTGGGTTAAGTATAAGTGAATAAGATTTAGTTGGGTTTAAGTCTATTAGAAGGACTAACCGATTTCAAATATTGATTTGAAATTAGACTTGATTTGGATTTAAATAGATTTAGTATTAGCCAATTTTGATTTGGACTAGGATCATGATCTATGTGGGTTCAATCCAATAAATTCAAATCAGCTTAAATTAAAATCCAAACCTAAACTCCATGTGTGAAAAAGGTTTTCTTGCATGAGGATTTCACATGATGAGATAACTAAAATCTCGAAATTAAATTCACATGCAATATTTAATGTATAATTTTTAATCTTCTATCAAACATTGAAGTGTTAGAATTGATGTGAAATTAATGTGCCTCTTTGGTTTTCACCAAACGTTGAAATTCTAAGTGTTAGAATTCATGTCTCTTTAATTTCCACCAAACGTCGGAATTCCAAGTGTTAGAATTCATGTCTCTTTGGTTTTCACCAAACGTCGGAATTCTAAGTGTTAGAATTCAATGGGCTAAAGGCTGAATTGAGCCTATAAATAAAGGACATTCTTCACCAAATCTGATATGGATTAAAATTCAAAAGAGTCAGAACAAAATGATATAATTCTCAGAGTTAGAACAGAAAATTCTAGTATGATTCTAGTGTTAGCAAAAGTTTGATGGATCTTGGAGGAAGATTAAAGTGGAAGGATTCAAGATCAGCAAAGTTGTTTTTTCACGAGCTAGCAGTTTCGAAAATCTGATCAATCGGGGACTTTGCATGGACGATTCTAGAGGCCGGACGATTGAACGGCAGCAGAGCACAACGAATTTACCTATTGTTCTTAAGGTAAGTGATATGATCCCTAGATCTTAAGGCATGCTTCAAGACAAGTAGCATGACTTCTTATCTTGAAGATCAAGATATGATCTTGATGGTTTTATTTATATGCATAATTTAGATCAAACGATCCTATAGTATAAGGCAAAGATATGATCTTGATGCATGTTGGATAGATTAATATTTAATCTTTAAGCTTTCGCATTGGTGATTGTTACTAAAATTTTAAAATATGCATGCCATGGAGATCGTATAATAATGAACAAATCCAATGATAAAGTATAAGGCAAAAGGGCTAGGATCAATGATAAGAACAAGAACATAATAATGAACATATCCAATGATAAAGTCATGAGAAAATAAGAGATCCTATACGCGAGACAAATCAAGCGCCCGAGTAGTCTCCGTTAGGGGCCGAGGGCCCTTGCCTTTGTGGGCCACAACTCATGGACAAAGTTTTAGGACCAGAATATGTGGCTGTCACGTTACTCGAAAGTCAAATGGAAAAGTCTTTGTGCACCACCTCCAATGCATAAAGGCGCATTGCCAGTGCATGCATTGGCCATGCGCCCGTGGCACCTACGCTCTCGGGTGCGCGCCTTTGTGCACCGGAGGCAGTGCACAAAGACATTTTCAAGTCAAATAGTTGATGCGACTTTCAGATAGCAAAACGTAAAGGTGGCTATTTGGGTAAAGCAGAATCTATGCCAACCTTAACAAATTTAATAATTTTAAAAATTTGGCAACTGGAACTAAATGTTTGGATATCTAATTCTGAAAATAATTAATCTATGAGAATAAGCTTATCTTACTATATAAGAATAAAGTGATCAAAAGGACATCATTTTTATCATGTTATCTTTGTTTGGCCCCGCTTCTTAGCCCCTTTCTTTTACATGGGTACTTGATGATCGCCCTTCCAGGGATGCCAATATAACTCCTGGCTCCTATTCTTTTTCTTCGTAACCTAGGTTTCGCTTGCTCTCTCTCCTCGTCTTAAAATAACTATTCTATCCCTTGTATACATTAAGGTAGTGTTTGAACGTCAAAAAATTATTATAGAAATAAAAATATGAATTCCCTAGAAATTGCTTATTCTTCTTATTATTTTAGATTTTTGTTTGATTTGAAATCCGGTATTCTACCTTATTGCAGTGCAAATAATGCAGCCCTTGAAATATGATAAGTGGGAATAGGACTATTCCATGGGAGAGCATGGAATACGAATTTCAGCATACGAACATTTGATCGGAATACCGATTTCTGAGGAGCCACCACCTTTTTTCGCTTGTTTGGAGAAATAGCATGGAATAAGGCCTTATTCCAGCCAGGAATAGGGCATCCAAACACTACCTAAGTATACACTACTAGCATAATCATATACAAAGGTAGAATAAGTATATATAAGGATAGAAGAAATATGTGCAAAATAAAATTATAAATATGAATGAAAAGAAATTAAGTATATACGGTGATAATATAAGTATGCACTATAAGATCATATTTGGAGCATTGAATTAGATTGGATTGGATTCGATCCAATTCAACGTTATATCATGAATTCCTCCAAAATATTGATTTTTTATCCCTAAAAATCTTAGATTACCAAACCAGCACCTGAGATTGAGAAGTCGATGGGATTAGATTGCTAATCCAATTTTATCTCAATGAAATGTATATACTAAACATTCTTTAAGTGTATACAACAATGGATAAACATGTATTAAGGCAAGCGTGTATAGAAATGATATAAGTATGTATAGCAATAATATAAGCATTTATGGAGATTAAGGCAAGTGTATACAGCGATGGATAAACATGTATTAAGGCAAGTGTGGATGGAAATGGTATAAGTATGTATAATGATATAGCCAT
This sequence comes from Calamus simplicifolius, assembly GCA_900491605.1. Taxonomy (NCBI): domain Eukaryota; kingdom Viridiplantae; phylum Streptophyta; class Magnoliopsida; order Arecales; family Arecaceae; genus Calamus; species Calamus simplicifolius. Next base: position 1,085,591 of record UESW01004103.1, read on the forward strand.
GCTTCCATGTCAGCCCAGCTTCCATTTTAAAAAAAAATCATCGCTCGCAGAAGAGCACCGAATCATGAGCATTTTTAAAATAGATGGCCGTTGAAGAGGGCCGGATCCCCTGGATATCCCTTCTTATCCCCAAAAGCTATAACTATAGGGGATAACTCTGAAAAAGGTTAATCAAAGGAATAATCCATGTTTAAACATGGATTATCCCCTAAACTTATTCTCTAGAAAATTCAAGAATAATTAAAGCTATTCCTTGATGATAAAGTTGTTATTTAAAAAAGATAGTTATTCTCTCAGTTATCCCTTGAATAAATGCTATCCTATACATTTATTCAGAAATAGCTTTTTGGAACCCAACACTATTTAAGGGTAGAATGTTTTTTTTATTTTTTTACTGAATTTTAACGGGACTTAGGGTACCGTTTGCTGAGACAAGAAGGGGCATGGGATCGAAGCTTCAAAGAAAAGGAGGGGGGAGGTGATCGTTCGTTGAGTTCCACTTCTTTCTGATGGTACCCCATGGCCAATGCCTGCGGGCTATAACCACTGGCGGTGACGATCTTGATATGTTGTCCTATGATATTTCAATTGGTACTGTGATTTTATCGCGGTGTTGTTGTAGGCATTTGATATATTTTTGTTGAATGGTTGGGCTGTCAACAACTCTAGTCTTCTCTCATTGTAGTTTCCATGCTCCTCCTATTAAGTGCATAGGTTGGTTTTGTTCTTGATCACCAATGGGTTTGTTAGAGGTGTTTAGAAGGTGTCTATCTGAATGGTTAGGTGGCTAGTGCTTTTCTTGCCTTCTGCTATTGGGGCTGCGATTGCTCCCAAACTCTTTTATTAAATGGTTATAAGTATTTCAATTAATTTCACGTTTAACCATCGGCACATTTCTTGCTCTTGTGACTTATGTGGCTGGTTTATTGGTTGATTTTGATGGTTTAGTGAACATTGTTCTGAAAGTCTGATTAAGGCTTTCTTCTATGATAGATTGAAGGTGCTTGAACCATCCTTGTGGTGATTAACCATGGCTTTCTTTCTTCTAGATGTTTAGGAAAATTGGTGTGAATGGTTGGTTGCTCCTCTCTGCTCCCATTATAGTGAATTTGTATAATTGTTCAATATTAACCATTTGATGATCATCTGACTAATTTGTTGTACCTTGATGATCATATGACTAATTTGTGCACGTTGATGATCATAAGACTAATTTGTTGCACCCATCAAGGTGTTAATTTGAATTACTTTGCTGCACTAATTTGAAACTTTATTTAACACAATGATTGTTAGCTTAACCCAGTGTACTCGGTGTAATCCTAAGAGAGGAAGGAAAGGGAGAAAGAAGGGAGGAGGAACGCCAGTTTATTTGCCATCCATCCAAACATAAAATAAGATCAATAATGTCCAGATTTTTCCCCCTTTTTTTTTCCAAAGAAGGTTTCATATAAAATCTTATAGGATTAGAACCCCGATCCCAATCATAAATTTTATGATAAGGTTAAATTAAGTACTGAAGCTGGGCCTTAATGATTACTTTTTTTAATGCAATTTTTAAAATCGTTCTAATTTTTTAATGCAATTTTTAAAATCGTTCTTATTCGTCCCAAGCTTTAAGAGAAGAATATAGTGTGGATGAGGTCAATAACAAATTATAAAAAATATATTGAATAAATTATATAACGAGTCCAAATTTATTGGGTTGTAGATGCGGATCGATAAAATCGAAAATATTTATAATATATATAAAAGTTGAACTTGACTACATTTGAATATACTCAACACAACACAGCTAAGCCTTTTCCCAACTACATGGGGTTGGTACTACATTACATTTGAATATAATTAAATAAAAAAATTTTACCTTGGATTTGATGAGCTAAATTTGTGTGGAGCTCAACCAACAAGAGAAGACGCAGCCTAGCATTTCCAGCATCTTCTTACAAATACCAAGTCGCTTTAAAAAGCATAGTTATAATTTAACAACATAGTTAGATTTTGCTCCTTTCCCTCTATTTCAAAAGTCAACAGAAAATTAAGACCGAGCAATGACAGTTATATAAGGATGTACAGGGATTAAAATTTAGAACCCAAATACATGAGAAAAATGTTTCAAAACATTCACTGAATGAACTTTTTAATCCACTTCGGACTCAAAACATGCATTGGTCTTGCCCTGTTTGCAACAAAGCCTGTAGTGCTGGAGACTGTAATGTAGCTGTCTCATGCGGTGCCTTTTGTCATTGTACTTATTGGTTTAAATAGGTTAATTTGATCACAATCACTTGGGTGTGCCTTCATTTCTTGCTTGAGCAAGATGATAGCAGCAGTCATTAAGCCACATCATGAGAAGCCCACCAATAGAATTAGTTGTGCCACTCTTCTTGCATAGCATGGTGTCATTGAATAATTGTTGAGTCGGTTCTGTTGACTAGAAGAGACCAGATACTTTTAATTTTGTTTCAGCTAATAAAAGCTGCATGACTCAACGAACTAATTGATGCAAGAATCATACATTAAAACTGTAAGTTACTAAAATTATCTAAAGAAATGGTGGAAAATAATTAGTAGAAAAAATAACTGCAGTCACCAAAATGTTGATGCAATACCACTGCATAAAATTGCAATATGTAGAGAATATAAACAGGTTATTTAGTGCAATGGTAGATATGATAGACCTGAGCCCTGAGTGTTAAAAAATAGAATTTCATATATCATGGATAAGAATTCAATCAATCACTAAAAGATTTTGTGTCGAAAGGTTGCCGCTGCACCTATTCTTTTTGTTGTTGTTATTGTTGTGTTTTTCTGAATTTTATGCCAGAGTTCTATCTCTTGTAAAGTCAGTCGATTTGTTAAAATTTATGCTGAATTTTCTAGCTAGGTGCACAGGTGATATTCATGCCGGTCATGGTCTTGGGTCTTGTATTTGTTTTCTCATGCTTTTGTTGTTTCTCATTTGACTTGTCTTCACCTCCCATGTCTTCCCACCCGGCACACTGATAAATTGTGGGTGAGAAGAAGAATGAAACATCATATTCTATATTCACTTTAGATCTATTTAAATTCAAGGGAGTTGACCCTTGCCCTCTTGTTTAGAACACAAATCTTCTCCCGTTGCCACCATCATGCTCATTCACTGGCTCTTGAACTACTGCATTTCCCAAGTACCTTTTCTAGTTCCTCCATGACATCGCATGAACAAATTAACTTGGTTGTACCCTACGTTTTACGAAATGATTTTCAACAAAAAGGCTATAGTCAGTATACCTAGTCGCCCTTCAGTTTAATGTGCTTAGCCATGTTTACTTTTTAGGAAAACATAGTTGCTCTTGATATTCCTTGCATTGTACATCCATTTCCCCTTGGTTCTTTAGCTCATAATATCCTTTTTACCCCTTACCATTCTCCTCCATAACCGCCTCAACTTGCATTGCTACAACTTATGTTTCACAGCTCCTTGATGTTCTGTTCCGTTTCTGTCTCTACATATGCGTGTGGTAATACCATTCATGCGCTACAACTCCTCTCTGATCCTTTAAGCATCATCTTCTTACCATGTTTACATGACTAAAAGCTACTTTTCATACTTCTATGAGACCCAAGTTTCCTTTAAAGTCTTTAATGTTTATGAACAAAAGCAAGAATAATGCCCATAAGGTGATACAGAAGCTATTTTAGTGTCATTGGACAACTCTACATCATTAAAACAAGAACCCAAACTGACGGACAAGGCGTCCATAGGTCAATAAAATTGTCAAGCATTTAAGAATGAAATATAATTTATTAAGAAAAGCTCGTCATGGCAAGTGTGCTGCGCGGGCGTGGGTGTGAGTATGTGTGTGTGTGTGTGTGAGAGAGAGAGAGAGAGAGAGAGAGAGAGAGAGAATGTGATATCAGTCTATTACCACAATATGACTACACAGGTTCAGCAGACAAGATCTGAGAATTGAGAAGCCTTTCCACTTCGTCATTTGCCTCAGCTTGTAGACGCCATCTCTTTACGGCACAAAAGAACAATCAGCAATAATATAAGCAAAAAGATCGAATTCAAAGTTCAAGACACAATTTGAGTGCAAGGAACACTTGCCTCTTCAAGATTTTCTATCTCCATGATTTGATGTATGTGTCCCGCAATTCTCTCCTGCAAGGTTAAATAATAGATCAAGTTTAATATGTCATGCTTAAACAAGAAAAGAACATATAACTTCTTGAGATCAGGCTGACAAACAAAAATTCCAATAGCTACTCACTGCATTACTCACTGCCTCAGCAGCAAGAACATCAAAGTCCATTTCCACTTCAATATCAATCATTGAAGATATCTGGAATGCAGATGTTATCATATTCCATTATAACAAAAATAGATAAACACTGACAAATTGAAGTGGAAAGTGTATTATTCTTGGTGGAAACCTACTTTTGCGTAGCTATTGATTAACTCGATCCTTGCTATGAGGGAGTTTTCCAAGCTTTCACGTACCCTTTTGATCCTACCTCGGCGAGCACTGGAAAAAGATGTGTTTTAACACAAGCAGACTTTGAACAAGACTGTCAAAATTTGCTTTCTCTTATGGTTTGAATCGATTACAGGCTAACAGGTTTCTCCCAAAACCATAATATTTCAGGTATTACTACAAGAGATGTTTAGGTGAAGTTACCGGTAAGATGGCTCCCCTATAGCTACAATTTTATTCACCAATTGATGCATGCGAGCCAGCATCCAAACCAGAGAGAAAATGCCACAGAATTTAGGTGCACTTTTGTAGTTTCATTCAGTATTTTGCAGACAAGTCAACACTTTATAAGAACACTCAAATTCATAACTAGCGAATTGAATCCAAAAAAGCTAACCTCTTTTTCAGCAGCTTGTCTTAGGTCCTTGATGCGAATCTGCAGCAGGTCATATTGAGATAGAAGCTGCTGCTTGAGAGCAACTATATCCACTGTCCTCTGAGGAAGCTGAAAAACCATGAAGGGAAAGGCCGAGCATAAGCAAAGGTCTGCATCAAGGTTTCATGTCTCAATACGGCATAGCAGGGTACAGCACTGTACCAACACATAGCAAAGGTGCTAAATCAACACAACACCCATACTATACGTCAGTATGGTACTGTATCAAATTCCTATACCATATTGGTCAAGAAAATTAGTGTAGACCGGTACATCCAATACATTAAACCAAGGTTAGTCGTACTGAGAACTTATACCGTTTCGATAATGAACTAATACGGTTCAATACGAAGGCGCTCCGTACCGAACCGATTGTGTATCAGTCATTCCGTACTGAATCGATGGTACATTGGTTGGATGAATTGAAAGATTCTAACCATAAACTGTCCCATACCAAGCCAAATTGAATGATTCGGCATGGAATGGTACGAGGTCATGAGGTTAGTATATGGCAGTTCTGGCTATATATGACGATTCGAGGTGATACAGGCCCTGTGCCATTTAAAAATGGTGTACTATACCGGTTCCACACCTGTATAGTTTCGTACGCTCCGTACTGGACGATTTGGTATGGTTCGGCATGGCTTGTAAAAAACCTTAATCTGCATTCAATTAGCCTTTTTGAGCTTTCGCATCTAAGGAGCAGTTGTTCAAAGGAGGAGGAAAGCTAGTTACGAAGGAGGTTGAAGAAAATGATGAAGATGAACAACTCTTTTCTTTTTTTTCTATTGGTTTTGTTACTCAAGATATGATCTAATAAAACCACATTTTGTTTTTTGTTTTTTCTGAACAAAAATGATCAGCACCCCAATCCTTACCGATTCATGTAAAACATATTTAAATGGTGACTCTTTCTACTTTCTCTTAGAGCACCCCAATCTTTACAGATTCATGTAAAGCATATTTAAATGGTGGTGACCCTTTCTACTTGCTTTCACAGTTTCACTTAGGTCCAACTTTATGGATGAAGATAATGGTGAACCGAAGCAAGAGTGATGGAAAATTATATGAATGGCTCTCAGCCTGACATCTGCCCTTTATGAATTGGTGCCAGATTTTCAGCCAAGGCAACTTTATGCAAGAGAGAAGATGAACTAAAAAATACATGTCCTGCATTAACAAAAATAAATAAATAAAACAGTTTAAATCTACCCTTTGTGTTTCAGCTATTCTAGATACACATGCAACCACAATGTATACAACATTGAACATATAATACAAAGAAAAGTTGAAGACAGAAGACATTACATAAATATTAAACAAACAAGTCCACTAGATAAGTGAAGCTGTAATTATGTAAAACAAACAGCAGATGTTATCAAGATTAGGAATAAACATTATAATAGCTCAATTAGCAAGCATGTTCAATTAACATCAAAATATTTCGATAAAGGGATAAAAAAGATCACCTTACGTAATTATGGGAGAACTACACGGTTCATAGTAGTTCCCACAGCCAATGATGCAGCAACAGCTGCTGAAATAAGTCTAGGAAGGCTGGGGTCAATGATTATAGAGGCAGCATCTCCAGTTGCCAGCAAAGCAAGAGTAGGGAACAGAACATATGGATTGAGGAAGAATGAATCCCCATTCTTAATCGGAGCTCTTAATAATTGTGATACCTGTCCACTAGTGTGGTTTGTGAGACACATGGGTTCCCCTGGATCAAACCCAGGAGATCTCGCACTTAACCTTAATGGACCTATTTCCCGATAAATATTTGATGGAGCTGCTAAAGAAATGGTCACTCTTTCTCCTTCTTGAGCAGGAAGCTCCACGGTCTTTGTAGCAAATCTATGTGTATGAGCTACTCCCGAAGGAGTGCGAATCTGTGGCATCATAAAAACATGAATATATGTGATGAAATGCTTGATGAAAATCAACTTTTCAGTTATAGAAGGATGACATTAGATATATATATATATATATATATATATTCCCCCTGCTTTTTTTTCTTTCCAAATCTACTTACAGTTAAATGAGAAGATTCTGACTCTAGTGTTACAATCACCATTATAGTCTTAAAATTAATCATACTTCTAACCAATAACTCTGGCTGCTCAACAGTTTCCTCATGTCAAAATAGATGGTATGGCAGGCATATCTTTTTGTTAACTGAGGAAAAAAAAATGCTATCTAAAATGCAAAAAAAAACCATAATCGAATTATGTAGATGCTTCTTCTCTAGGAATCAGATGCTAAAATTGGTTCACGTGATTACTACTAGATACAAAAAGTATCATAAATGGTGTAGATTTGTATCTGATGCACCACTAAATAAGGAAGCAAGTGATCAATGGAAACATTAATACTGTAGTTCTCTAAGTCAAATGTGACTAAACTGATTACATTGAGATTTTCTATTAGTTACAAAAATATATGAATCAATATATTACAAATCTTAGATGTAATAGTTCTTTAAATGCTCTTTCTTACAGATACAGTACTTGTTCTTGGTTACACTCTTCATGTTGCATCACACTTTTCTTGTCATTGTGAACATAAAATCCTCAAATTGCCATCCAGTATTATTCTCCATAATATCCAAATAAAAATAGAAAATAGATCAAAATTTGGTGCAAGACTAATTGATCTGATGGAATTCTTCTGAAGCCTTGAAATCATGATATGTTCAAAAATCACGCCGAGTCTACAAGGATGTGAATGCTGAATAAATGCTCTGTTCTAATTGTTGCAAACTTACATGGCTCAACAAAGACTAACCAGAGTTAATGACTTGCGTTCAATTATTCCTGGATGTCAAAGGCACAAGGCAGTCAGAAAATCAATGACCTTCATATAGCAATTTTCTTTATAACTCAACACACCTCTGCAGAGTCAAGTTCTTTGCAATTAAACCAATTCAAGTTGCCATAGCTATAGATTAGTTATATCAGATTATTTATATTCTTATCATGGATTTAGATGCTGGTCAATGCAGCATGACATGCATAATATGAATGAGGTCAATGACCAAATGAATGCAGTACTGGCATTGTATCCTTGCATGCCAATGCTTCACACGCTACCCTGCAAATGCATGCCAAGCACTGGTACAGCTGGCATGGCATGGCATAGTACGCACCGTGCCATTTCCAGGTCAGCATAACACAGGTGCTTGATACTTGATCCTTCTTGCTGATATGAGCTGTGTCTTACAAGATAGAGATCCTCGCTGTAAGCAACATGCCTTGGCTATCTGGTGTTGGCTTCATGAATATTTTGCAGTCAGCCATCCCAATCATGGCATAAGGTTTCCACCTATCCTGTTCTGTTAATAAAATTCCGAACCCTACTTTTTCTATGGTGCTCCACAGACTTGTCATGTCTGGCATACTCATTTCTAATTTTGCTCTTACTGTGTTCATGATTTTGAAAGTCTACGAGATACTCCACATGGTAAACTCTTTGTTGAGCACCCCAATTTTTATTGGATAGAGATTTGAGTATTTCATAGCGTAATTCTTAATTAGTTATCTTTTATATAACCAGACTACCTTGGGATGCATGAAATCTCAATCTAAGAGAAAAGCACTGTTACACATGGCAGTAACAATGAAAAGAGCCTTATAATATCATTTCCACTGTAGGTATATGGGTTTACAAACACTGAATAACCATTTCAATTTTGTAGGCACAGCAAATAAGTCTTTTCCCATCATAATCAACCTTCAGTATGCTTTGCTATTATTTCAAGTTTAAGAAGTATGGCTAATAAAATTCACTAATTCAAATTTGACTTTAATTTTTTCTTCTAATCTGCAACTTAGAAATAGGGAGACGTCAGTAAGATTTCATACTAGATAATTAGATTTTGATTCTCTAAGGTCTCAAGGTCACCCATGTTTATCTTAGGTAGTCTTTCGAGTTCCTGTTTGATACTTTATAGTTTATAGGCTTATTCATGTTTAAAAAAGTACATCATATAGGAAGCTGTTTGTTATATAGGGTGTGAATTTATAAGACAAGTGCTTTTACCATGTATGAAATGTTCAAAAAATGTAATGGCTCATCACACAGGTTTTACTGTTGTCTCTATCACAGTCAAATTTTCCCTGTAAATTTCTGTATATCACTATGAATCAACTTTGAGAAGCTTGCAGGAATTTTTTTACTTAAAAAAATGCATATCGCATAACTACAAATAAAAATTTGCATCTAACTATTATTGGACCTGAAGATGCATAAATATGCCTTTATAGGCCATCCAACTGTAGATAAGTAAAAAAAGCTGAGCTTAAGAATTACTAATTTTAACCAAATATAGAATTACAATGGTAAGAAATATATGTATTCTCAAGGACATATTAATACAAGAAGTGTACCACAATGGAGTGAAGAGCAGCAGGAATACTTGCTTTCATTATTTGTAGGAATCTCAAAGCCTTTTCCCAAGCTGAGATATCCATGCTGCGTTCGGCAGGAGTAGATCCTTAGAAAAAGTGAATATCCGAGAATCAACACCATAATATAATAGCCAAATATTGCTGTCCTTTTGCAGAGATGCATATCATAGCCTTAATAATGAGCAGAAAAACATGATTGTGAAAATAGATATGAATAAATTGAAAAATATTCAAGGCAAGTATAAGCATCAAGAATTATCTATTTTAAGAATGCACCATGCATTCCTTGCATTGTGGGGGAGCAACTGGAAAGTATTTGAGGAAGTGAAATGATAAAAAGAAAGAAGTGAAGGGCAAGAAATTATTAATCAAAGATATCAGCCGTGAAGAACCTTTTTTCCAGCTGCCTATGAATGGGTGTTTCAAGATAATTGAGACTACTAATATATCATCAGTTTGTAAAAGTAAATATTTCTAAGGCAAAATTAGTTTTTCTTTCTTTCCAATTTCCATTTCTTTCTTTCTTTTTCTTTAAAGCGAGGCATTTATTTTCTTTTTTTAAATCAAAAGCTGTGAAATCTTTCACCAATGATGACTATCCACATGCAGAAATTTTATGGCATCATTTCCTGACTTGGTGTATTAATCAAGAACATATTATACTATAGTATGGTATCTTGCCACCCATGCACAGCACATTATATTTCTTGCGTTTTATAAACAAGGCACCTATTCCTTTATATTGGCTTTCCTCGACTCTTCCACACCCTCCTCTCCTCTCTCTTTCATCCCTCTCAAAATGTCCAACATCTTAATCCCCCACAATGAGCACTCGGAGGAAGAGGACCTCCAAAGATGGCCAACTCTCTCCGAGGTAACTAGCCTGCAATCAGTTCTTGTGCTTAACTTAGGCTGTTATATATATATACTTGTGCATAACTTAGGCTCTTTTATATATATATATATATATGAAAGCCATATGGAAACGAACTTTTACTTGGAAGTAGTAGATAGAAACTATATCGATCCTCTCCTGATCGATCATACGGATTGGGTTCATCAGGTTGTGGAGGAAATGAGAGCCATAGGAAAGATATCAATCCCCACAGCTGTTACTGGGCTGGTCCTCTACTCGCGTGCCATGATCTCCATGCTCTTCCTCGGCTACCTCGGCGATCTCGAGCTCGCGGGTGGCTCCCTCTCCATCGGCTTCGCCAACATCACGGGCTACTCCGTCCTCTCGGGCCTCGCCATGGGCATGGAGCCCATCTGCGGCCAGGCCTACGGCGCGAAGCAGCGCAAGCTCCTCGGCCTCACCCTCCAGAGAACCATCCTCCTCCTCCTCTCTGCTTCCCTTCCCATCTCCTTCCTTTGGCTCAACATGAAGAGAATTCTCCTATGGTGCGGCCAGGACGAGAACATCTCCTCCGCCGCCCACACCTTCACCACCTTCGCCCTCCCGGACCTCGTCTTCCTCTCCTTCCTCCACCCTCTTAGAATCTATCTGCGGTCGCAGAACATCACCCTCCCGGTCACCTATTGCTCCCTCATCTCCGTCGTCCTCCACGTCCCCTTAAACTATCTCCTCGTCGTCTACTTCGGAATGGGCATCTCCGGTGTGGCCTTGGCAACGGTGTGGACCAATATGAATCAGTTCCTCTGCCTCCTCCTCTTCATACTGATCTCCCGAGTGTACAAGGACTCGTGGGTGAGCCCCAGCGCCGACTGTCTCAGAGGGTGGTCGGCGCTGCTCCGGCTCGCTGTCCCGACGTGCGTCTCGGTGTGCCTCGAGTGGTGGTACTACGAGTTCATGATAATGCTGTGCGGCCTCCTGGCGAATCCCAAGGCCACGGTGGCCTCCATGGGGATCCTCATCCAGACCACGTCCCTCGTCTACGTCTTCCCGTCGGCGCTCAGCCTCGGGGTCTCCACCCGGGTCGGCAACGAGTTGGGAGCAAGTCGGCCCACCAAGGCCCGGAGAGCCACCATCGTGTCGCTGGCCGGCGCGGTCGTGCTCGGGCTGATGGCCATGGCATTCACCACCTCGATGCGGCACCGCTGGGGGAGGCTGTTCACCAACGACGAGGATATCTTGGAGCTCACCGCGGTGGCTCTGCCCATCGCCGGGTTTTGCGAGCTCGGGAACTGCCCGCAGACGACCGGGTGCGGCGTGCTGAGAGGCAGTGCAAGGCCGAGCACGGGGGCTAACATCAATTTGGGCTCCTTCTACTTGGTCGGGATGCCGGTCGCCATCCTGATGGGGTTCGTCGCCGGCATGGGCTTCGCCGGCCTGTGGCTGGGCTTGCTCGCGGCGCAGGCGTCCTGCGCGACGTTGATGGCATATGCGATCATTACGACAGATTGGGTGGTGGAAGCGGAGAGAGCTAAAGAGCAGCTGACAAAGGCTTCTAATTCTTCTTCTTCTTCATCATCATCTTCTACTGCTATCCTTCCGATAACTAATGATTCTAATGGCAATGGCGGTGCTGTTCCCGCTTCTAATCAAGCTAGCAAGAGCGCAGCTAATTTAATGGAGGAGATTCTGTGCACTGGTGATGATCATGATGGCAAGAGTACTGCTCCTCTGGAGACAGATCCTCTCATTTCAGTGAAATGAATGGAAGTTCAAGAGCTAGCTTCTCTCTCTCTTGATGCGGATTTTTACCCCTTATTTATTTTTCAGTTTGTTTTTAGTACTCTAATCTGATGTACTTTTCAGTTGACGCTATGGAGGAAAACTTGCTCTATATTTTTCCATCTCAGCAGTGCTCCTTTAAGTTCCTTTTTCTTTTCTTTCTTTCTTCCCTTTTTTTTTTCTTTTTTTTTTTCATCTATTGATTGGGGTGGTAATGGAGATGCTAATTATTTTATGCCATTCCTTGTGTTTCGTACTATTCTAAGCTTGCTTCAGGATGAGACAGTGGCTCACAACAACCATCACGTTAAAAATGAATCCTTTTTATAGTTTGATAATATTCTTTTAAGTGCCTGTTCCTATTACAAAGTAGATGCCCTTTATCACTTTAGCATTCCTTTCCTCCACTCTAGCTGCTAGTTTTTCTTAATATGTTCGGATGGAAGGGAATGAAGGAAAGGAGAAGGGCAAGAAGGTAAAAGGTCATAAGTTATCTTGTTTGAAAAAAGGGTGAAAGAAAGAGGGAAAAGAGAATTAGAGTATCCGGCCCTCCTTTGAACGAGGATAAATTTATTAACCCCCAAATCGAGAGGTAGGTAAGCTGGAAAAGAGGAAAAGTTAAGTCATACTTTCTTGAAAGACCAAAATATTCCTTTATTTTCTATTCTTCATTCTTTCACTCCCACCCCCAAATCGAGAGGTAGGTAAGCTGGAAAAAAGAAAAAGTTAAGTCATACTTTCTTGAAAGACCAAAATATCTCTTTTTTTTTTTTTCTTCATTCTTTGACTCCCACGATTTATTCTTATTCTGAAGGGATATAATTGTCACATAACTCTTTCCCTTCTTTTCTCCCTCTCTATCCAAACAAGATAATTGATCATTACCATTCCTTTTCCTTTCATCATTTCCAAACAAAAGAAAAAGAGTAATCCTTCCTTCCCCTTTTTTTTCCTTCCATCCCTTTCCTTCTTTTTACTCTCCCTTTCTTCCCCTCCAAAAATCCAAACAAAGCAGGGTTTTCACTTTAGAAAAAAAAAAAAAAACCAGCTCAGCTAGCTACGTTGTCTTCAATATTTCCTCCAATCTAATGACTATTCTAGTCACCACATGATGACTTGTTTTCTAGTGTGCTTTTAAGCCATATTCCATTCTTTGATGGCCGGTGCCTTGGTTTCAAAACGCCCACTGCATAAACTATATATCCTCCACAGTCCCAAGACTTTTCTAAGATTAAACATATTGAACTATATTAATTTATTCACATATTTTAGTATTGTCCAACATTCTATTCCATATAGCATGACTAGCCTAATAGTAGTTTTATAGAATTTTTCTTTCAATTTTAATGGAATGAGTCGATTATATAATATTTCCGAAAAACTCCTCTACTTAATCCATCCTACTTTAATTCTATGATTCACATCTTCACATGTTTCACCTTTTTGCTAGATAATTGATCCCAAATACTTAAATTTTTTACTTCTTGGTATTTCTTGGCTCGCAATCTTCACTATTTCTTCATTTATATTTATACTTCCACTAAAATTACATTTAATATATTCAGTTTTAGTTCTACTAATCCTAAAACAACATTTAGATTCTAAAGCCTCTTTCCGAATCTCTAGCTTAGCACTTACTCCAATTTTGGTTAATTCAACCATAACTAATACAAAAAGATATGGACTTAAGGCAGATCCTTAATGTAACCCTACAATAATTAAAAAATTACTAGTTTCTATATTGTTTTAACAATAGCTATTGCTCTATTGTACATATTTTTTTATCAATTTTATATATATTTTGGTAACTCCTTTTTTTTTTCTAAAATCCATCATATTATATCTTTAGGTACTCTATCATATGCTTTCTCTCCATTACTCATTATAATAAATAAATAGCTTCTATGATCGATCTTTTAGGCATAAATCTAAATTGATTATTTGACACCAAAGTTTCAGCTCTTATTCGATTTTCTATTACTCTCTCTCATAATTTCATTGTATAATTCATCAGCTTAATCCCTTTATAATTTGCATAGTTTTAAATATCTCCTTTATTTTGTATACGAATATTAATATACTTTTCTCTAATCTTCTGTCATTCTTTTAGTTATTACAATCCTATTAAATAAATTGGTTAATATATGACTCCAATTTCTTCTAAGCATTTTAAAACATCAATAGGATTGCATTTGGCCCTAATGTCTTTACATTTTTTCATTTTATTCAAAGCATTTTAATCTTAAGCATGCTAAATTTATAAAAAAAATATTTTTATTTATCTACTCTTTTCATATTTATAAAATATCATTAAATATGATATTTATAAAATATCTTTTAAAAATATTTTAAGAAAAATAATTTCATCATCACAAAAAAAGTTTCATCTCCCCTTTCTTTATGTATATCATTATCTACTTCTTTTCCCAATTAAAATTAATAATTTTAATTTAAAAAATAATTTACTTTTAATATGATGGGGTGTTACGCCCTCTTTGACCTCCCGAATCATGCACATCTAAGCTCTCAAAAGTTATATATATATTTTTAAAAAGTCAAAGATTAATGATACTTTCATTAAAAATACTTCTCAAAACTTATAATTAATTACAATATTTTCTTATATTAATCCTTTAGGTTTCGCCATTGTCCTTTTTAAAGCAGTAAAAAATTTTTGGACTACATTAACATCATTTCAAAACTTTCCACTCTTCCTCTGTCCCGTCAATGGATACAATTCTTACAAAATTCTCGCTACCTCCATTGATGGATACTGTTTTTTTTTTTCTCTCTGCATTAGTCACGCACATAACTCAACCAATCACCAATGATACCTTTATTATTTTTAATATTTTTTAAAATTAAATATTACCATAACAAAACCCTTTTTGGTTCTCAAACCATGCTTGCTATTCACACTTTTGGAAGCCATTTTTCTGTTCATACGTTGCAAAAGTTGTGCTATATTTTATTAGTTTATCTCAATCGCTCCATATCATTTCACAAGAAGAAATATGATATTCTACCAGAAAAGTTTGACACTGAGGAAATTGGGACCATTGCTGGGGCACTTGCAAACCATCGTCGACTTCCCTTCGGAGTAGAGCACCAAGTACCCACTGGTGGCCTATAAAAATTATATGTCTGACTCATACATCTAAAAGTTATGTCTCTCACGTAACATTAGCGTATTTATTTGTACAGCAGATCGTTAAACAGGAAAGGATATTAGCTAGACTCATACCCCAGATTAGCAATTAATCTTTATGGACTAAAAAACTGATGTTATTGGAATTGTACTGTTCCTTACGAGAAGCCCACAAGTTAACAATTCCTCTTTATGAACTTGAAAAATTGATGCTATGGGAATGAAGAGTTTCTTACAGAAGTCCATAAATTAGCAATTACTCTCCCCAGGGGTTCTTGCTAGCCCAGTTCCACTGATCCCGACACATCTCATCAATGCCATACTTTGCCCTATAATCAAGACAATTCACACTTTCAGTTGAAGAACTCCTAGCATTATGCAATGAATAAAACGATTCCCTCAAATGAACAAATGGAAGAATCTAGGAACCAAAAAAATATAAATAAGAACAATTCTACAAGGTTCACATATGCATATGCCAGTAAAAATAAGTTCATATAGTAATTGTGTACATACTTCCAATTCAGCTCTTTCTCTGCTTTAGTAGTTGATGCAAAAACAATTTCAGCATCACTAGGTCGCCTTCCAGCCATAACTAGAGGGATTTTCTGAAAGAATTTCTAGAATTAGTAACTACTAATACATATGTCTGCTTAAATAAATTTTAAAAATAAAAATGATTATAAAAAATTAGGAAGACTTGCATGGCTAATAGAACTAGCAAAGTGTATCCATTCTCTTCGATCATAGCAGGAGGGGAAAAAAAGAGAGAGTGATTCATCAATTTTGAAGTATTTTACTCTTTGAATATATGCATTAAGCATCATAAGAGAAAAAGGTCTCATCTCCACAAACAAAAATTTGAGTGGCCACTTAAAATTTAACTACCTTTCCGGATGCCTTGTCAAATGATGCCACCATTTTCAGCACAGAGGTTCCTTTCCCAGTCCCAAGATTATACACTTCACAGCCTATCACTTATAAGCAACTTAATCAGAGCAAAGACAGTAAGACAATAACTAATTTTTAGTTTATTAAAGCTTAATTATAAAATAATTGTGCCAAACCATCCAAATAGAACATCGTCGATGACAACTGTACTAAAATATATAAGTTAGGGACAAAAATAGATGGCCAGACTATTTAGTGAAGACGGTTAGTAAAAGTGTTAGTAAAAGATATTAATGATTTCAACATTGAAATTAGCAAAACCGGCCGCGTTTTCTTTTCTTTCCTTGCTACAGCCGTTAGACATGCACATCCACATACATTACACAAAACTACACAAAAAAAGGAAAATTTTAGGCATATCCTGTCAAATTCATTGTATGAAGAGTAAAGATATATTTTAAATTGAAAAGACTTTATAGTGTTAAATCCTAGCAAACTTTTGAAAAGACTGTATGGTGTAAAATCCTAACAAACCTTTTCACATTCTCATCATGACATCCAGATTTTCTTCTCTCTCCCCTTTCTTGACTGTTGGAGACAAACTCAACCGCCATTCAATTTTTGTGAGAGTTTTATTTTTTTCCCCTTCTTTTGGAGAGAGTGCTGAGCAGGCACAATTAATCATACAATCTCAATACATCCCCCTCATCATCCAATGTCAATTAACTCTTAAATTTCCTCTACATGTTCAACAACAAGTTCGCAAATCTAGATTCCTCACATCCAACTCAACAATCTTTATTTGATAAGTTCATCTGAATTATGAAACATAACAGTAATACAACTAAAATCAAAAATGAACAAAATGGATGCTCCTATATTTTATATGCAATCATTATCAAAGTATGATTTTTTGGACTCACCAATTTCTCTTAAAATTGGCTCAATCTCATACAAAGGTCAAGAGTGAATTTTCATATATATATATATATAGAGAGAGAGAGAGAGAGTAGGGAGGAAGGGAGAAGTGTTAAAATTGGCTACATTCAAATATAGCCAAGCCTAGATTCATCACATCTCTCATCTTTGAATTCAATTCATGGATCCCAAAGATGAAAGGGTAAGAAAGATGGAGTGACTGAGAGGTAGCCAGATTTGAACTTAGATACATTTAAATATAACGAAATCTACCTCTCTCTATATATATATATCCAAATAGGTTACAAAAGTCAAATATAAGTTTCTGGTGCATGTCTTAGTGAAGGTTAGGGGCATGGGAGATACTTAAAAGGAAGACCATAATGTAAGGATGGCAAAATTGCACTTCGGCTTGGGACGTATCAAATCAAACCAATGTAGAAACTGGTTGGTTTGTTGAATGGGATCGGTCTGAATTGAACAAAATCTTCCAGTTTTGCAGAGTACTGACCAGTAATGTTCCAGTACAGGCTGTGTGAACTATATCAAACTGATTGTATTTTGCTAAACCAGTAACATACTCATACAATACTGCGTACCGAGATGGCGGACATTGTCATAATGAGTATATATTCTGAATAATGTCATTAAATATATAAAGTTCTACAATGGCAAGTATGCTTTGTAATGTACATGAATGTCTCATTTAATTTAATAAGCCAATGAAAAACATTAAAATGAAAAACATGATGCTTTGTATGAAAACAAGCGTGAAAGTATGAGCCATTTGCAACACACTAATCAAATGGGGAAGGCTTTGCTTATTTCTATCTTTAAAACATGAGAACAAGCACTGAACTCAATATTTTGTTCCGAGATACGTTGCCTCCAACATAGTCACTTCTGCAAGTTCATGCATTGCATGTCACAGGTAGATAGATTTTGGAAATGTATTGTCACATAAGCATTCAATCAATAAGCCTATGTCAAGCATATCTCTAGAAATGATAAATGTCAAAAAAGACTATAGGTGTGTAAGTTCATGCATTGCATACGATGAGTAGAAAGATTTAAGAATTGTACTATTATAGAAGCATAGAGTCAACAAGCTCTATGCCAAGCATACGTCTCCAGCAAAGATACATATTAAATACAACTGTGTGCATGTCTGCATGTGTGTGCATGCACACACGTATGTGTAGAGAGAGAAAGAGATTATTTATGTTGCGCACCTATTTTGAGCCATCAAAAAGCTTCTTAAGGGCTGCAATATGCCCATCAGCCAGATCAACCACATGAATATAATCCCTTACCTGCCATCATGGTAATGTTTATAAGGAACAACTGTGAAAACAAATATTTTAGCAGTAGAAAGGTTCTAACCGCCAACATATCATAGCAACATCTGAGGTTAACCTAAAAGGGAAAAAAATTAGATCAAAGGTACTCTACATAAAGAACAACTCTTGGTAAACTAATATAATCCCAACACTACATTTCTCATCAATTCTAAGACATGAACTGCACTTGGCAGCAAAGCGAACTAGTCACCAGAGAGAGATGCACGATTTAACTAGAATAATTTGATGGCATGCTAAACACGCTCCTATTGGAACATGACTCTACAAATAATATATAAGAAGTGGCAGGCACAAATCAAGAATGCAACATCCATCGATGTAGGTGATTTAGCTTTGAAGCACAACAAAATAATAACATAATGCTTCTAGGAATGCAAAGTCACAAATAAGAGGTACTTGATGTTTAATACAGCCTAATGCCTTCCATTTTATACAACTTCAACTGCATAAAGAAACAAATCTTTTATACCAGGACATTGGAGTCACCACCCCCAATTTGCAACAAGTTAAACCACATGGGGCACAGGTTGATAGAATGATGGATTTTATGTTTTGGAGCATTGAAATACTTTAGATGATAATATGACAAAAATAACAAACAGAAAACCAACAAACTAACAAAAAATATAGCTACGTTACCTATAGTTTTCCCACTGTTACGTCTGATGGTCTTAAGGGTATGTCTCACACAATATACTCAAGAAAAAATAAAGCAAAAAAAATAAAAAAGAAGAAAATAAGGGAAAAAGAAAAAAAAAGGTGCATAAAAAGGTAGTCCACTCTGTAAACAAGGAAATACTGGTCTAATTCACTGATGCATAATATACAACTGCATATCTGAAAAATCATTTCCCAGTACGTCAAAGGTATCATCACAATGCAAGCTAAACAAATATGTAAGTTAAATAACAATACCCAGTGCCGTCCTTGGTTGAATAATCATTTTCAAAAACTGTAAGGGCAGGCCTCCTCCCAACTGCAACTTGCTGCACAAAGGGCATGAGGTTGTTTGGAATCCCAAGTGGATCTTCACCAATATATCCACTGGGATGAGCACCAACAGGATTAAATTACCTAAGCAATATTATCTGCCAATCAGAGTCTCCACAGTATATATCACGGCAAATCTCTTCGATGATAAGCTGCAAGAATCCATATAATTATATTAGTTCAAAACAGAAAGTGCCATGGAAAGACATAGGAAAAGAAAAGAGCAAACCTTAGTTCGCCCATATGGTTCATTGCACATAGAGGGAATTCTTCTGTACAGGGGACTTCCTTTGGCCAACCATAAACGGTAGCTGATGACGAGAATACTAGCTGGGAAATGCTAAATCAGGTGAGACATATTTCAAACCAAGGGTCTAACCCAAGACCAATTACTAGAAGAAAATTGAAATATGGTTCAACCGCAAACTCATCCCCTGTAACTCAATGAATCAAGGGAAAAGAAAAATGAAGAAAACAGGACGTGGCTAGGTTGACTCATACCCAATTCTGATTTGGTCGAGTTAGCAAACTTACTCAGAAAGCTGAAAGACTGAGATATCTCCTCTTTGAAAGAAAAAAGACTATAAAAGAAAATGCAACTTATGTTAATATATTCTGCATTACTGGCCAGTGGAATACTTTGGGGATGATAATATGTGTAAACATCATAGACTAAACGTTGGAGGTAAGAATTCAGAAGCACTGCACCTTCTTTTCAATAACTTAAGCATCAAATGGGGTGCCCTATCAATCCTAGCATGTTTACCTTATGAGTTACATCCTTGTAATGCAAACAGAGGATATGCTAATAATTGAACCAGACATGCAAGAACAGCACAGCATGAACTCATCTTGGTCACTGCAAGAATATTTATGTGAATGTGCCAGATGCATCTCACAGATGAGAAAACTATGCAATGTATAGATTGAGCAATTTTAATGTTTTGCACCTTTCTTATTTGCAGACATCCTAGTGGCCATCTGAGAACAAATATATTGGTCCAAAATTGAAGTATAATTCAACAATACCTTTTGCATCCATAGGCAGCCATTACTTCCAAAAGAGTTATGGTGCCGATGAGATTATTGTCAAAATAAAGCAAGGGCTTCTGCACACTTTCACCAACAGCTTTTAAGCCAGCAAAGTGAATGACAGCATCGAACCTGCAGAACAAGATGACAGAAGAAAACATTAAAGGGCTTAAGCAAAAGAGTAAATAGAAAGCAATTCACAAGAGCTGCCAATACAACAATTATTTCAATTTGCAAAGAAAAGGTTGCATTTTATGACCATGACAATACTTTGAACACTGCTTAGACTACAGTTGTCAAAAGTGAAAAGACCTTGATGTAAATATTCATTATTATAATTATAAGTCAGCCTCATCAATCTAGCAAATCTATTTTACAAATCCTATGCAAACGTATTAAGTACTGCGCCCATTGATAACCCTATACAACGTATTATAAGTACTGCTGTAGGAGGCATACTGATCATGTATTAGCATGGTTTGCTGACAAAAGGGCGGTACGGCAGACTATATATCACAAAATATATCTTGGCACAGAGAATATGGAGTAGCATATATTATGGTTATTGGAGGATGCTAGAAGCAATAAGGCTTTTTTGGTAGCCTACAGGCATCTAAGAAATTGACGGCGAAGGTAGCCCTTATGCAAATCAAACAAATGTAGATAATAGTAACCTAGGAATGCCAGCTATAACTATTGCAGAGAAGAAAATGTCATGAAATGAATTAAGATGCAAGACATGGAAAATGCCTTACTTTGCCGAAGCAAACACCTTGTCTAATGCCTCTTTATCTCGAAGGTCGATCTGCAGAAGCATACCGATATAGTACAAATCAAGTCCATCCAATAATTTTTGTCTGCATGAATACCAAGAAAACAACAGGACCTGAAGCAAATAACTCATCCACGCCAATGCCTTCCACTTTCCCATGAAAAGAGATATTTTTAAAAAAAAAACACACACACACACACTACATTACAAGAAAAATTCAAAGGGAATAGTCAATGCAGCTTACCAGAGGAAACATAAATGACCCTGAAAATTGATCGGCACCATAGGGTATGGACAAAAGGATCATCACTGTCCATTTGGTTCCAGTGAACGCAGATGTCCCAGAATGCAGAAAATTAGAATGAAGAAAGTGACCAATGATGCTCATGCAATAATGTCCTCAAGACACAATTGATAGTCTTTACCTAAAAAGTGTGATGTTAACATGCAAATAGTGAGATTTGTTTGTAGAGTAATAGGGGAAG
The DNA here is from genome assembly GCA_900491605.1 of Calamus simplicifolius. Lineage (NCBI taxonomy): Eukaryota > Viridiplantae > Streptophyta > Magnoliopsida > Arecales > Arecaceae > Calamus > Calamus simplicifolius. Next base: position 1,107,122 of record UESW01004103.1, read on the forward strand.
TTGTTAATGGATTAACAGGAAACTCATTCTTCCTAATAAAGTTGTCAAAACTTAATATTATCTATCCCATAAAATAATTGCCAGGTGACTAATTTTCTGATACATAAATTAAAGTGGCTCCATTTTAATTGAAGTTGTTTTTTGTAGCTCTAGAATTTCTCATAAGAATCCTTTTGTAGAACAAAGTGTTTCCTTTTTGCTTCACATTCTGCTTACCAAATTCATTTCCCAATCCATTAAGCGGTAAATGCAGGTTGTTATATGCACTAATGCACTTTGCATCAGAATGCATGGTATAAGTGCCTATTTTAATTGAATAAAGTGATTTGATCCAATTGAATATTATATGAAACTGAATACGTAAGTAATATAAAAGGGTATAAGCTGGTCCTCTGACTCAGATGGTGAACACCTAAACCCACCACTTTGGTTTCAAAATGGTTCTGATAAATATTCATCCACCAGAAACCATGCCCTAGCATCACAGAAACCCTAAAATTGCAATCATCAAAGGGGGAAAATAGATAACAAATATACTAAAAACAGGGTACCAAGAACATTTCAAAAGAAAATCAGCCAAAAACCCAGAAATTTACCATTAAATCGCTCTACAAAGAAATAGGGAAAAAGCCAATCTTGAACCATCAAACTAAAAATCCAAAATAAAGCTGCACTTGAAATAGGTCATTGCAGTCCACTAGATTCCATATTAACGCCAATTTCCACATTAACGCCTTTTTTTT
>UESW01004103.1:1112650-1185596 GCA_900491605.1 Calamus simplicifolius
CCCTTCCTTAGTCTTGAAGGCTGTCTTCCATTCGTCTCCAGGCTTCATCCTTATCTGATGGTACCCACTCTTCAAATCAATCTTCGTGAAGACCTTAGCACCACTCAACTGATCAAGCATGTCATCCAACCTCGATATCGGGAACCTGTACTTCACAGTAATTTTGTTAACCGCGCGGCTGTCAACACACATGCGCCACGTACCATCCTTCTTCGATACCAAAAGGGCTGGCACCGCGCACGGGCTAATACTCTCCCGTACGAACCCCTTGTCCAAAAGTTCTTGGACTTGCCTCCTCAATTCCTCATGCTGTTGCGGTGTCATCCGATAATGAACCTTATTCGGCAACACTGAGCCCGAATAAGGTCAATGTCGTGCTGAATATCTCGGAGAGGTGGTAATCCAGCCGGTAGCTCCTTTGATACAACATCTCGGAATTCCTCCAAGACAGACACCAACTCCTCAGGAATCATATTTGGCCTTTGCTCCTCTTCCACGCCGAAGTCCCCTGACTTGCTCACTAAAGCAAAACAAACATACTCTCCATCCAAACTCGCATCGAATTCTGTGCTTGGTAAATAAATTACCGTATTATGTCCACTCACTTCCTGAAGCGGCTTCAAAATAACTTTCCTCCCATCTGGATGCAGCATATAACTATGGGTGTACCCGTTGTACACTGCCCTGTTATCAAACTGCCACGGACGCCCCAGTATGATGTGAGTAGCATCCATTGGAACAACATCCGCCTCAATAGCTATCTCGAAATGAGGACCAAAACACAGTGACAACTTACACCTTCGGCTGACCTGAATGTCTGCATTTCGGTTCACCCAACCGAGCTTATATGATGTGGGTGAGGGTCTGTCTGCAACCCCAGCTTCTTCACAGCCTCCTCTGCTATCACATTCTCCCAACTGCCAGAGTCTATGATAACACGACATGTTTTGCCAGCCACAAAACATTTCGTTGTGAAGATGTCATGCCGACGCCAATCTTCATCTGATCTCGGCGCCAAACACATTCTTCGTATCACTAAGCTCTCCCCTTGAATATGGTCCGGATCAATAACACACAGCTCATCATCAAATTCCTCATCCTCAGGGAACTCTCCTCCATATTCGCCCTCCATATACTCCTCCATATACAACTGAGCTCGCGCCTTGGGGCATTCATTGGCATAGTGCCCCAAATTTGACACCGATGGCAGCGAATGTTAGCCCTGTTGCTGCCCACTCTCGCTGAGAACCTGAGGTTCCATTCGATCCTGTTGATCTTGGAGGTACTGATGCCTGCGGCCTCGCTACTGGAGGCATAAATTTGCCCCCTGAATTATGTCCTGAACTCTGGCCCGTAGTAAAACCCCCTCTGCTCTGAAACCCCCTGTTTCTCATCAAGCTCTTTTCCACTGCCTGAGCCCTCATATGCGCATCTCCTACACTATCAATTCGATGCACAGCCAGTGCATCTTGGATTGGCAGCCGCAAGCCATGAAGATACATGGCTATCAATCTGGTTCAGCCTCAATCAACCGATTTCGTGCAACAAATCGATAAAATTCAGTTGTGTACTCCTCGACGCTCCGACTACCTTGCGTCAAACTATGCAACTTCGAATACAAAATCTGCTCATGGTTCGGAGGCAAAAACTCCCTGTTCATATCCTGCTTTAGCGCTGCCCATGACGCTAATGGAGGTCTCCCATCCATATATCTATGATAGTGCTGCGCATGCCACCAAGCAGCAGCCCTATCTCTGAATCGAATTGTGACAAGCGGTACCTGCTTGTCTAAGGGCACCTCCTTCAGACGAAAAACATCATCGACCTGAAGGGTCCAATCAACATACTCGTCTGGGTTAATTCCTCCTTTAAACTCTGGAATTTCGACCCTGAAGCCTGCTTCCCACCGATTCTGATTTTTAAATAGGGAGGTTGATCGACATACCTTGGAAGTCCAACATCAGGCCTCTGTTGCCCTCTTCGAATTGGTGGTGCCTCCAGATTTTCGAAACCCCTCTCCCTACCTCCATCAATTTCATCACGCTCCTCCACTCGAATGGGTTGGGCACGATTTTGCACCTCCATCCATGCCATCATCGCCTGCATGGTTTGCATCATCTGTTGCATCACCTGGTGCTGGTCTCGCATGGCGTCTTGCATAGCATCTCTCACGGCGTCTCTCAGGGATTGATCGTTGTTCTTCTGCTCCATTGGATCAAGGCTCTGATACCAAGTTGATGCAGGGCGATATTCAAAATGCCTGCAACTCAAGAACGATCTAATCTGCGAGAAAAGAATTCGTCCAGGTTTGGTTCGAATCTTGACAAGAAAAGGGGAAAATTTGAATTTTGATCACTCACAATCCGAAATTTAAAGGAAGAGCAATTGAATTTTCAATTCAATTGTTTTGAATCAGAAAAAAAAAAGAAAACATTCATCTCCATTCAAGAAAAAAAAAGGAAATCTAAAAGAGTGTCTTTCTTCTCTCCCTTCTGACGGCCGCCCAAACCCAAGCCTAAATAAAAGAGATAAAACCCTAACATCATAAGTTTAGAAAAATTACAACTATGCCATTAAAAACGAAAACAAGCCCAAAACTCCTATCAGACGAGCCCGGATGGCCAAAATCCACAGCAGCTCATCGCCAAAGGCGATGACTTTGAATCAGCAGTCCGTTTCCATGTGACCAGCCAAGTTTGGGCCCAGTCCGACATAGTAGCTAACCGAATTCGATTGACCCAAAGTGTCAAAACGAAGTCGGGTCAATTCCGTACACTCGGCCCAAACATGGAATTTCAAGCCCGTTTATTCTGCAACCTCTTGGACCTTCATAGATTACCTGGTGGGCTTCCCTGACATGGCCTGCTGACTCTGGGTTGCTGGTACAGGAACATCCAAGGACTGGTCCGATGACCTGAACTCTGGTCCGAATTGATGTCCTCATCAGCAGGGCTCTCGCATACAAAGCCCTACGGCAGGGATATTACTGGCTGACAATGAAGGAGGATGCATCTAAACTTATTAAGAGGTGTGACAGCTGCCAGCGCCATGCTAATATTCAACATCAACCGGCGTCTCAGTTGACCCCCTGGCCGCACCCTGGCCCTTCGCCCAGTGGGGCATGGACATCCTGGGATCATTCCCTCCAGCCTTCGGGCAACGCAAGTTCTTAGTGGTAGCAGTTGACCATTTCACCAAGTGGATCGAGGCTGAGGCTCTCACCAAGATCATCAAGGGCAAAGTAAGATCTTTCTTTTGAAAGTATATAATGTGCCGGTTCGGGCTGCCACACACCCTTGTTACTGATAACGGTCGATAGTTTGACAACACGGCCTTCCGAGAATTCTGCATCGACCTAGGCATTCATCAACGATTCACCTCTGTGGGGCACCCCAGACCAATGACGTAGTCTAGGTGACCAACCACATTATCCTCCAAGGGTTCAGGGCCCGGCTAGATGGCTGCAAAGGGCGTTGGGTGGAGGAACTCCCTAGTGTATTGTGGGCATACCACACGACGCCACAAGCCCCCATCGGGGAAACTCCTTTTAGCTTGGTCTTTGGGACCGAGGCAGTCATTCCGGTGGAGATAGGTGTCCCCAGTGCCTGGACAAAGTTATACCACGAAGAGAGCAACCCAAATCAGCTGCGAGCCAATCTAGATTTGGTGGAAGAATTGTGAGACCAGGTGCAACTTCGCATGGCAGCTTTCTGTCAGCGAGCAGCCAGATACTACAATGCTCAAGTATGGTCCAAGACGTTCTGCCCTGGAGATCTCATTCTGCGATGAGCTAAAGTATCAAAGCCGATGGAGGGGGGCAAGCTAACACCGAAATGGGAAGGACCATACCATGTCAAGGAGGTACTTCATCATGGGGCATACAAAGTTAAAGAGCTAGACGGGAAACCGCTTCCTCGCACCTGGAACGCCGATAATTTATGCCAGTATTATCAGTAATGTGCTAACTTCATTAATTTGAACCTGCTTGACAGATTGCTATTCAAAATATTTGCATTGTTTTTCGAGTGATCATGCTTTGCACTAAAGATTAGCTCCGTGTTGGCAATTAAGCTCGGCTCCGCATCGGCACCAAAGACCGGCTCCGCATCGATGTTGGGAATTGTATCCTAAGCCAATCATTTGATGATTGTGCTAATGTAAATTGTATATAAATTGATATATTAATAAAAGTTATTTGGCAGTTTATTCATTACAAGAACATCTTCTTAATACTCCTGATTGTAATGAAGCCTTTAGGATCTTCCTTCACGATAAAGGAGAATTTATCTTTGAAGGTCCTTAAAAGAGTTCGCGACCAAATGATATACTATGACAGGGCCATAGTACTATCAATTATAGGACGTTGTATATCATATTTGTTGGTTGTCCTCTTAACCAAGGAGTGTAGAGACACTAGTATGACATACAGGTGAAAGTGTAGGAGTACATTTCACTGAATGTGACTCATTTCCGGATACTCTACTGTCAAGAGTTAATCCGAGAAGATATAGGTATAAGTATCCTTCAGACCTGAAGATCACAACCAATGGCTTACAAGTAACTCATTGTACTTAGGTTCCGAACCACCTGGATTTCTAATCCAGCTAAGAAAGGTTACTGGGTGCAGTCAAGTACTTGTGGTAGTCAATTGTGGATCAAGATGGAATTTGACCTATCCCGTTAAAAGGAGAAATGCTTATATTTCAATTTAGCAAGACCTTGGCCAAGGCACTTCATGTGAAAGTCACATTATCACTAAAGTTGAAATCACTTTATGGATTTGCTATTTAGAGTTGACAGGCTCTTAAGCCATCCTTAGCATTTATGGTTAAGAGGATGAATTAGACGGTAACTATTTCTTAGGGTTCTTGGAGTTTGCTCGGCAACTCTTCGACCTATCCGGATGTCGGGTTCCATTGCTAGATGGGTACATCGATTAGTATAGAAAGTTGTTTCTATGCTACCAGCTTAGGTTCGAACCTACAGAGTCACACGCATAGAAGTTTCCTAGGATGATCTGTTTGCTGATCAACGATTAAGAATCGTATATGATTAATTAATCAATTTGATTGATTGAATTATCTCAATTGGGTTATGTACAAGTGAATAAGATTCATTTGGTTTAAGTCCATTAGAAGGACTAGTCAATTTCAAATATTGATTTGAAATTAGACTTGATTTGGATTTAAATAGATTCAGGACTAGCCAAATTTGATTTGGGCTCGGACCATGATCTATGTGGGTTCAGTCAAATAAATTCAGATCAGATTAAACTATCACCTGAACCCAAACCTCTCGCATAAGGATCTCATATGATGAGATGGCTAAAATTTCATCTCATGAGAGATTAAATTCTCATATAGAATTTAATGCCTAACATTAATTTTCACCGAACGTTGGATTTAGCCATGACTCTTTGGTTTTCACCGAACCTCGGATTTAGCTACGTCTCTTTGGTTTTCACCGAACATCGGAATTAAACCAAATGCCGCATCTCCTTGATTTTTGCTGAGCGTTGGAATTAACCAAGCACCGCGCCTTTGGCGTCTCTTCGTTTTACCAAACGACGGAATTCTTAATGTCAGAATTCAATGTTAAGACTAAATTGAGACTATAAATAGAGGGTATTCCCTCACCAAAAAACATAGAACAACAATACACGATTTGTCGTGGATTGTAATTCTTAAAAGGTAAGAATAAAAAGTTATGGTGATTCTGGTTTTAGCGGAAGCGTAGTGGATCTTAGAGGAAGATTCAAGTGGGAGGATTCAAGATCAGCAAAGCTATTTTTCCATGAGCTAGTACTCTCAGAAATCCGATCATTCGGGGCTTCGTGTGGACGATACTAGAGGCCGGACGATTGAACGGCTATAGAGCAATAAGGATTTACCTACTGTTCTTAAGGTAAGCGATTTGATCCCTAGATCTTAAGGTAGGCTTCAAGATAAGTAGTATGACTAGTCATATTGAAGATCGAGATATGATCTTGATATTTTTATTTATATGTATATTTTGGATCAATCGATCCTATATACAAGGCAAAGATATGATCTTGATTCATGTTAGATAGATTAGTATGTAATCTTTAAAATTCCGCAAGGTTAATTGTTATCAAAATTTTAAAATATGCATGCCTTGGGGATTGTTTCTCCCAACAAATGGTATCAGAGCGATGGTTTCATATTGATCTAATTTATTGCATTTAATTAATGCTTCTATTAATTATGTAATCAAGGCTAAAACAAATCTCAGGTCTATTCGGTCCAGATGGATTGAAAATCCAAATTACCCATTTAACGAGGTATTCTATGACATATTGCCGTGATAATTTAAATTGATCTTTGGCTTCAAAACACTGATTACACACACTCTCAAAATATGTTTTATATTTGATACGTGTTGATGTTATATAAAACATGATATTTGCATGTTTAGTATAAAACATAAATATGATTTATGATGGCATGATGTCTATGTTATGAAACATACAAATATTTATGAGAGTCTAATTTGAATGTCAAATGTTAATTCATAATCTCTTTAGATATGATCTAAATATAGGAATTATAAGTAGTAACATAATAAATATGATGCTTGATTGAAATATATTTAATCCTTTGGGTTAGCTAAATCGGGTCCATAAAGGGTTAGACCCTAAGGTTTAAATCAACTGGAATGTAAGAGTATTTGATCAAATCTAATTAGATTAGGTTAAGAATGCTCTAAATCAAACAATAGTTGTAGTTGATCATGTCCTTCTCTTTGATTAAACCAAATGGAAGTAGATTAGGCTCCGTGGTTGAGCATGAATCTCTTAGATGATCAAATCAGAATTGGTTAACCATATGATGTCAAGGTGGGTTGGCAAGTTGCTCTAGGATCAACGATCGAATGGTTTTTAATTGGGAGCTACTCATATTGATACGTCTTTAACGAGTTAATGACATATCCCTCCCATCGATCTCACTCACCTGGTCAATGTGGTGAACCATTTATGATTCAGATCATTTACCTGATTCAGGTTGACCCATGCCTATAAGGAAATCAGTCTGACTGATTCAGGTGTCACTTAACCTGACTTAATCTTGTTTCATTCTATCGATTTCATATATTCAGTGGGAGAACTTGATTAGTCAATTTATCTTCATATTATTAAAATCCTCTAAAATTATTAGGTCCTTAAAATGAAATAGTTATATGATAACTAGATCATAGCCTCCCATTAAGGTGGGTGATAATGAGTCCGATGTCTTGATAATTATTAGATCCATGCCTGGTGCTTGTCAACCATCAGAATTATCATTCATTTTACGATAAGTCAGCGTAACTATTAAATAAACAGTCAGGTGAGCCAAGCTTCACTCAGGCTTGGTTGTCTATTGATAGGTTACACTGATTATATCATTTAATGGTTGGACCTAACCAGAACTTTCAGTGGAGGCACTTCATGCCTGCTGAAGAGGTATATGGGGCAAAACTGAACACTAAGAATTGTTTGGGGAAACAATTAGTTTTAAACCTACTCTTAGATGCATATGGGTTAGCCAAGCTTCACTTGGGCCTGTATGTAGTTTATGTAGATCTTTCCTTGAAATTAATTTTCTTCCATTAGGGACAATGGAAATTAAGTTGGGGGGGAGGAAAAAGAATAAGTAAATCCTAGAGTAAAAATATAATCAGATGTGTGTACCAAATTCTGTCTCAATTGAAGTTAATCAAGCAGTCTATTAATGAATTAATGGTTAGATTATTTTTTGAATACTGAGGAATAAATTATTAAGAAAACCTAATAAAAGGTTGGGTTTAGCCCAAAAAAAATTTTAGAATAATTTAGACCCTTCTAACCACTAATCTTAATAGTACAATCTACTTAATAAGGGTATGGGTGAAAATGTCATTCAAAAAAAAAGAAAAAAAATCTCTCTTAAAGTTAATAAATTAGGTTTTTAAACATTTTTACTAAGTAACCGGGCCCCGTCACCTAAGAAAGTGATATTGTTCGCATAAAAAGGTGAGAATGTAAAAGAACCTAAGTAGAGTCAGTCCTACCTAAAGCCTTTTTGACTTGAGTAAGTAAGTCCGAGGGGTGTTTTACACCTAATACCCTAAAACCAATTGGTTTGGGAGCCATTAGCCTAAAGCTCGCTACAATGGTTAATTAGAAAGCAAGGGGTTAGGACATTGCACTGACTTTGCACATAAATAATAAATAAATAAATAAGGGAACCAAATTACAAAAGACATTACACCCAATCCAAATTAAGTTAGAAGACTTAATTAGAGAAGTGAAAAGTTGGTGAAGGAAGACTTCTATAAATTCTTATGGACTACCCTTTATCACTAAATGGGTAAGCTTAATAATTCAATGAAGTACCTCTCTTATGATCTAACTAGAAATTTTTAAGAAGAACTGTAAGATAACTATCAATTCTTGGACTAGCTTGGTACATATTTCTAAATTTCTTATTTGCTCAAGGATGAGTAAGATTCAAATTGGGGAGAGTGATAAACGCATAAATAATTATCACTAAACCTATTAATTAATAATTTAATGTACCTATTATTATTTAATATTTTAATAATTTATATAATATTTTAGGTAAAACTTTATCAATTTGAAGATCTTGATTTTAGGAATTTAATTACGCAAACGACACTCGAATCGGACTTAAAACGAGCTCAAAATTAATTTTATAAGGATTTAGCATGAATTTTAAAGCAAAGTCGATAAACCCAGTGCCGACTTCATCGTCTTCTCAGCAGAAATCTATTCTTTTCGCACTATTCTTCTCCTAATCAAATCTAATTTTCCTTCACCAATTACAGAATAAATTGGATAGGAGGTTATCAAATTGGTAGAATTAAATTCATCTTGAAGGAATTTTGATTTTATTCACGATTTCTCCGGGATTTTCTCGCGCCGCTCGTTGCTTCTCCGCATCCTCTGTTTTGGCAACAGTTGCTTCACCGCGTCTAGGCCGTGTCCGGGCTTCTATAATATCAGTAGGGAGAAGTCTATGGAGGGATCCATCCATGGTTTGTGAAGCAGCCGTTCGTGGGTTCCGCATCCGTGGACGTTGCTCTATTCCATGGAGCAAGCAGCTATTCCTACCCTATTGGCCATGAATAAGTTCTGCTCGTGCCCTGTTCGTGCCGTGGAGGAGATCCGCTCGTGCATCCGCTCATCCTCTGTTCTGTTCGTGGATTAACGGAGTCCTGTGCATGCCTTCTGTTCGTCCGTGGCTTTGAAGGAGCTCTATTCCCATGACGAGTTGGTGATTCGGGAGGCATATGCAGAGGAGAGAGAAAGTCTTAATCACCAGTTCAACCCGGTTTGATTTAGGAGAATTTATTGCTTTTTGTTGCTTCTTAATGATAGAAAATAAAACTCTTCTATGCACTCTTGGATGTTATTAAAATAAAGTTTCTATTCATGTTAAATTGTTATTAAATTCTATTTAAGTGAAAATAATTTAGACTGATTTATTCTTAAAAGGGACGGGCCGTGATCTACGGGTACGAGCTGTGCTCTAATAAGATAATCCATATCTTATTATTTTGCACTACTAATTATCTACTTCATTATCTATTTAGTTAAATTTATAAATTTATTTCAAGATAATCGCTAAAGTCCCTGTGGAATCGATCCCTTACTCTCGCTATTCTAATAGTGAAATTAAGGTGTTTTCATAGTTGCGCTACGACACGCATAATGCATTCAGCATTTATTCTTCAATTCTATACACATTCTCAATGGAAGTAGCAGTGCTCAAACGCTAAATAGTCACTTCTACTATCATTTGTATGATTCACATATCTTGTCGCCATTATCTGAAAAATCACATCTTGTACCAATGCAAGCAGCCCTCCCTCTCCCAATAAATCACCAAATAGTAGCATCACGTGGTGAGCTTTATAATGGAATCAAACTTTGACATTTCACGTAGCATGACAACACTACCAACCAACAAAAACTCTTTTCCTCCTTTATTTTTTATTTAAATATTTTAAAGGTACCAACTTACTTCATTTACACCTTTATCATAGACATTTCATTTCCATTAATCAAGTCAGGCAACTTTTTGTATGAACCTTTAAATTTCTACTTTTAACCATTTTAAAAGTCTTAATTTGAATTTATCTTACTCTATTAATTAATAATTTAAACTATATCTAAGTGCTAGCAAATCAACTAGGTATACAAATAATATTACAAAATACTAACTTTTTCTTATGTAAATTAACTTATAAAAATGAATAGGCAAAAGCACGTATAAAAGAAAAAAGTAAAATAATTTAATACTTATTTCCATAATGATTTATCACTTTTAAGAATAAATTATTTTACTTTTTTTAATGCTATCTGAATCTGTGTCAAATTTTAAAGCATGAAATAAAATCGATTTTATTTTTTAAAAGGGTTAAATCGAAAAACATAAATGAACTAATTTATTAAATCTATAACTTAATCGTATCCCAACCAATTATAAAAATGAACAGATAAAAACTTATTATTTTATCTAAATCTGATCCAAAATTAAAATAATTTATTTTATAAAAAAAAATAAATTAAATAAGTTGTATTTATATTTTTAAAAAATAAAAGTATAATATAAATTATAACAGTTGAAAATATAATAATTTGTATAGTCTTTAAAAATATATTTTAATTCAAATTTGATTCAATTTAAATTAAATTTTAAAATTTAAAAAACTAAAATGAAATCGTATCTGATTTTTCATTGTTCAGTGGCGAGGTTGGGTGGGGCAAGGGAAGGTAGATTTAGTTTAATCATCACACCATTGGAGCATGGCAGCATGTGGTACGTCTCCACTGTCATCTTGATTTATTATGATATGATGTAAAATCGCTACCGAGAAAAGGACGGTAAAACATGGCACCTGTTGTGCCATCTTCCAATGCACTGTGCTATAGGGGGAGAGAGCGAGTATATAGGAAGCAGAAAGACCGGCTTTTTGAAGGGTCTCAGAAGCTTTTTGATTTCCACCTTCAAAAGAGTAGGGGCCCATGGTGGGAGGAAAAGAACGGCTTATGTCATTCCTGACGCGATAGGCGGTGGTCCGCTTGCCCGTATATTTCGGCGAATAGTCGGTAGTCGGGGATTTTTTTATTTTTAATGCAGAAGCCTCCAATTAATCAGGAAAATATCTATTTGAAGATTACTTCTGATATTTTCTCCCATATTTACACATTAAATATTTTTTATATTTATATTTTAATTTCTAAAATTTTATAATTATTATTTGCACATATGCTAGATTACCTAAATGTAAAAATAAAATCTTTAGATATTTTTATTTCCTCATCCTCAAAATTATTAATCTCTTAACATGTGGCCCTTCGTATTTGATTCTCCAATGGATATATTATAATGAAATAAGGATTTTTTATCTTTTTATGATCCTAGTTAATCTTAAAATCAATAAAAATTATGGAAAGATTAATTTATACAAAAATGTGCCTTTACGTTAATTTTTATATAAATATTAAAAAATGTGCCTTTACGTTAATTCCAATTCATGTTCCAATCGGCATCTCTCACGTCGTAGTTCCATTATAGAGCAACATGAATGCCTTAAAGCATGTTTGTCTTCTAGCTCTTGCAGGATATTATTTTTTTGCACATGCGGACATATATGATCATTATAGAGCAGCATGAATTCCTTAAAGCAACTTAAATTCAAATTTTCATTCAACATTTTTAATTTCATTCAAGTAATTAATCTCATCATGCCTGCCTTTACTTTTTAACAGTCGAAAACACTGCCAACCATATGTTATTTCAGAAATTCTATCTTAAAAAAAGCGGAGTTATTTTAGTCTCAAGCCAAATACAGCCAAAATGTTCGGGCTGGGCACCTTGATCACTAGGATCCACTCGATTGTAACACTACTAGATCTCTGGAGGGTGCCTAAAGAAACATCGATCTGGTTTTATATCCACAAACAGTTTGGGATAAAAGTAAAACAGGGAATACATATAGCTGTCTTGAGAGAATGCCCATTTTCAATGTAAATTGGAGTATATAAGTGCTTAACAAGACCAAAGATATATTTCTAGATCAACAAGTGACGTTCTCGTATTAAAAATATCCATGGAATTGAAAGCGATTCGCTTTGACTGCACTCTCCATATCAGAGAGGAGAGATGCCCTTCCATGCCAAATTTTATGGACGTCATCAGCCACATAGTTATTAGAAGACTGGACATCCCTCAACAACTATACCTGATTCCGTCAGGCATTGAGCTAGAGGACAATGGTCATCCACACTCAATCCCCACCAATTGATCCTATATATAAATGATGATATTAATAGCTTTTTTTTGAAATAATTAGTTTTGGCTAACGTGACTTGTCTCTTGCCTAACATTATTCATGCTTTATTTTCTGACCATATGACAGGGACACCATAGCTAAACTTATTGGATTCTCTCTACATCGACGAAGAAGCCGGAAGAAGATGAATACGCAAAACAAACGCGCAAAATGAAAAACTACAAAACTACGAAAGGCTTCCGATCGGCCAACTTCACTCCATTACAAACATCTAATGATCACTCGCACGACAGTCGATTGGGGACCGATTCCATCAATCACTTCACATTGGAGCAGGCCAATCTTTCCTGCCACTGCCCTGATTCTTTTAAAATATTGCAATAACCGACTTCTCTGACCATGAGCGTTAACCACCAGCAACTTCACATGGGCAAAGAGCCAAAGACAGCAGACTTGAGAACAGCTATGGTCACCAAAATCAGAGGAGAGGTGCATATATATATATAACCAATATTGAATACGGAAATTGGCAAGGACGAGCCATCAATAAAATGATACAGATGTCTCATCGAGTTTTTTGCTTCCCTCTTCGTCCTCAAGATATATAGAGATGCTGTCAAAAAAAAAAACCAGCCACAATAGTACCAGGACTGGTACAAAATAGTTTTAAAAAGGGTTCAATGATCGACTGCAGCACTGAAACTATGCATTAAATGATGCAGGCAGTAAACATCACATTAAATGCCAGCACAAGGAGTAAGCCTCCAAATTTTCCTTTGCATTCTAGGCATTTTAGTCAGGGACATGGTAGAATTTTATGGAATTGAACAGCTTCCTGGGCTCAAGGAACTTAAGCTCGATCAGGTCCCAAGTGATGTTGCATCTATGCTAACTTTTGCTCCATCAATTGCAGAAACACTGCCACATCTCACACAGTGATTGTCAAAGGAACAAATAATTCAATCTATCTTTTATATGTAAGAACAAAGGCAAGTGGATATCACAGTTCTCCACTCCCTTCATTTAGATTTGGAAACTTCGTATTTCATTAAGATTGCACTATCTGAAATACGACCTATCCCAAAAAAAGAAGAAGGAAACTAAATCTAAGGCTTGGCGGGTCCTGGCCCGTCCTCATCCTCAGGTTGAATGTCTTCAAGGCCACTTAATTTATAGGCTTGGGAGATCTTTTCCTTCCACTTCTCAAAACCCGAGCGTAGGCGTTGATGGCCAGCGATTGAATTCGAGTGGAAGCTAGTGTTGGCCGTTTGCAAGCGAAGGGCGTTCGGCGTGAGTGGTGAGAGCCAACGGATTAATTCATTGCATGGGTCGGGCCAGCATGGTGGGACCGGAAGCGTTACTAAATTTATTGACGGTGAATCACCAATATATCCTCAAATAAATGACTAAATCCGTAAAGATTTAAAAAACTGAAATTTAGAGTCATGCCCTTTGTTGACTGCAATTTAAGAATTGTATCCATTAGTTTTTATATATAGATACAATCTTACCCAATAAATCTAGAAAAATTAAGAAACCAACCTTTGTTTGACTATAATTTAACAAATGGGTCCAACCCATGAAATATGAAATAAAAGGAAACAAAATCGATATCTTTAATTATATTTTTTATTTTTAATAAAAAATTATGATTTTATTTTATTATTTAAAAGGAAACTTTCAAGCAATGAATAAGGCTCCATTAAAACTTTTTCGGTCTAGAAAAAAAAACATTGCTTATCCATTTCCAGGGCATGTGTATTGCATGTGCTGAGCTCTAATCTACTGCTATGTAAAGAGAATTATTAGAATTGGACACACAAACTACTCTTCAACAACGAAACCATTAAAGCATGCCACGTGCTTTGCCGGTAGGGATTGAAGCTGAAAACACGTACAACGAAACCATTAAAGCATGCCACGTGCTTTGCCGGTAGGGGATTGAAGCTGAAACACGTACGTCTGTTTAGCACCTTGCCCGTAGTTACCGCTCGCTGGATGTCCGGTGTGGCATAACGCGATACATGCTCTCGTGACCTCCGAATCATAAAACATCAAAGGAGGCAAATTAACATAAATAATGATATTAATAGCTTTTTTTGAAATGATTAGTTTTGGCTAACGTGACTTGTCTCTTGCCTAACATTATTCATGCTTTATTTTCTGACCATATGACAGGGACACCATAGCTAAACTTATTGGATTCTCTCTACGTCGACGAAGAAGCCGGAAGAAGATGAATACGCAAAACAAACGCACAAAATGAAAAACTACAAAACTATGAAAGGCTTCGATCGGCCAACTTCGTACTCCATTACAAA
Source organism: Calamus simplicifolius (assembly GCA_900491605.1). Lineage (NCBI taxonomy): Eukaryota > Viridiplantae > Streptophyta > Magnoliopsida > Arecales > Arecaceae > Calamus > Calamus simplicifolius. The sequence continues at coordinate 1,127,272 of UESW01004103.1, forward strand.
TATCTAATGATCACTCGCACGACAGTCGATTGGGGACCGATTCCATCAATCACTTCACGTTGGAGCAGGCCATTCTTTCCTGCCACTGCCCTGATTCTTTTAAAATATTGCAATAACCGACTTCTCTGACCATGAGCGTTAACCACCAGCAACTTCACATGGGCAAAGAGCCAAAGACAGCAGACTTGAGAACAGCTATGGTCACCAAAATCAGCGAGGAGAGGCGCATATATATATAATATAAAACCAATATTGAATACGGAATTGGCAAGGACAAGCCATCAATAAAACGATACAAATGCCTCATCGAGTTTTTTGCTTCCCTCCTCGCTCCTCATGATAGAGATGCTGTCAAAAAAAAAAAACCAGCCAATAGTACCAGGACTGGTACAAAATAGTTTTAAAAAGGGTTCAATGATCGACTGCAGCACTGAAACAACTATGCATTAAATGATGCAGGCAGTAAACATCACATTAAATGCCAGCACCGAGGAGCAAGCCTCCAAATTTTCCTTTGCATTCTAGGCATTTTAGTCAGGGACATTGTAGAATTTTATGGAATTGAATAGCTTCCTGGGCTCAAGGAATTACTTAAGCTCGATCAGGTCCCAAGTGATGTTGCATCTATGCTACGAGGGTCTTTGGAAAGACATCCCAACCATCCCAAAGAAACTTTTGCTCCATCAATTGCAGAAACACTGTCACATCTCACACAGTGATTGTCAAAGGAACAAATAATTCAATCTATCTTTTATATGTAAGAACAAAGGCAAGTGGATATCACAGTTCTCCACTCCCTTCATGTAGATTTGGAAACTTCGTATTTCATTAAGCTTGCACTATCTGAAAAATGACCTATCCCAAAAACCTGATATACAACCGGGCATTGAGCAATAATAGTTTTTAAATTAAACTGGGCATTGAGCAAAAATAATTTTTAAATTCTCTCTCCTTTATTTAATTAATATTTAATACGTTACATCATAAATTCAACACCATACCTATTACATGCTAAAAATTTAAACATAAGCACCTAGATCCAAACCGTACAAAAATACAAGAAAATACAATACAAATTACTTAAATAAGATGGAGAGAGATGTTGCCATAAACTAATTGCAGTAGGAAGGATATTTCTTACAGCACAAAGGATTATTAGGAGGACAGCAAGCTTCTTTCGCAACTATTTTAAGAATAAGCAAGAAGAAGATGATGAAGAAAATCAACGTGCAGATCGGTTGAACGTTCTTAGCCATGGTTGCTCTATGCTTAATTCTAACGAATCGGATGAGTATTTATAATCTCATTGTTTTGGACTCATCCCTCTCTTTCCTGGGCCCTCTTTTTTTGGTTGTCATTTTCGAAGCTCTTTCCCGGGCATACACTTTAGTACGAAAGAAAAAGCTCCTCCACCCATTTCTGCCCGTAAAGCCCTCCAGCTGATGCTCACATGGGGGTGGGGGGGGGTGGTGGGCCTTGGCCTCTATATATTTTTCAGTCATTACCAAAGACACTGTCTGCGCAAATGACAAATGAATGCTGTCATTGATGATGAGCTCCACTGAGACAGCTCTGCGGCTTCACAGAATAGAGAGAAGTTTAATCAAATAAATAGCCTTATCATTAATTTAAGTGTACACATTAGCATTAATTAATGAGCAAAGCAAGTTCCCTTTCAGTGCTCCTGCAGAACATGACTTATTTTAACTTTTCTATCTTAATATTTATTATGGATGTAGTTATACTGAGTTGATCACCCTCTTATTCGGCTGCCTGGTCTCCAGTGACAGGTATTAATTCCAAAATATACTGTAGCTGACTACGATCTGGTCCTGAAATCGTCTTCAGCTACCATGGATCCCAAATGACCAGGAAACACCTCTCTTATCATCTACAATGCGGTCAGAAAGTTGGCAGCCTTATTCATGCCATGCTCGTGACCCCTACTGGTGTTCTTTGAGAAGACGTAAGTCATAGTGTGAACCCATGGAAAAGGATCTCAATCAATCTCTCTCTCTCTCTCTCTCTCTCTCTCTCAATCTAGGGCATGGCTTTTTCTTCAAGCTAGGTCCACATAATTTCAAACTCTAGAGTCTCTGCTTGTCGATCCTGCTGCAACCTGCTTCCATGTGGGAGTGGCCAGAGTAATCATGCAAGAAGCACATGGGAGCCAATGGGTTATCTTGGATATTGGTTAGGGGCTTGCAAAAAGGTAAAGGAAAAGCTAGACTCTCAGCATCATCACGGATGCGCTTGATGCGTGTTTTCTGTACCAAAGGATAGTACAGTGAAACTTTTCTAGGATAAAAGAAAGTAACATAGACTTTATGTAGGAAAAAGAAATATATTAATGCGGTGACTTTTAGATTCAGCATTTTGGGCATTGCAATAAGGAGGTGGCGATTGTTAAGCCTGCAGCACCACCATGGGGCTCCAGTGGGAGCATGACAGGAGGCAGCATTAAACCAACCAGAGAGGCTGATGCAACCTTGGCCACACAAAAACCATTGCACGCAAACGTGGGCTCCATCACGGGCGCTCCAATGGGTTTTTTTGATGACAAAAGAGGATGAAAAAATAAATACAATATCTCTCACATTTATTTTTTGATGAAATAGGAGAAAAAAATACGTTGGCTTCCTATATAAAGTTTGTTTTTTCTAACCGAATTAAAATTACCACATCACGTTGTTTTTCTGGCCGAGTTATAACAACCACATCACGTTTGTCTTTTTGGCCGAGTTATAACAACCACGTCACCTTTTTTTTTTCTGGCCGGGTTAAAAACTTAAAATAACCACATTATACATGATGCTTTGATATTGACACAACATTTTATTTTTTTCTACTGCCTTTTGCTATTGTCAATTTCACCCACCCACATCCATCGTCACGACCATGGGGCACTGAAGACTCCTACACGTTTGTCTTTTTCACTGTTGCTCTTGACAGTTTTGTGTCATGTCAATATCACTAAAAAGAATCGATAACCCTACTAAGAGTGATAGCATATATAAAACGGAAGCCTAGGAGCTAAAGTGAGGAAGCGGGGAATACACATTGTGTGATGTGCCTCCAGTGGATGCCACGAGGGTTCATCAATATTTTAAAAATTAGATCACACAATAAATTGACTTGACATTTAGACTGTGGGTGAACCAATTCGGCTGAATAAATTGAATTGGATAAAATATCTTTCTAACTTTGTTCAATTTTTTTTTTCTGAAATAAATGAGTTATTGCTATCAAGTTTCTAAATTAATAAATTACTGATAGAAAAATTGAAGGTCTTGTTCTTTTTTCTGATTAATTAATTTATAATATTTTTTTAAAAATAATATTTTATTAAAATAAAGAATTTAAAATTATCAATTATTTTTAAAAAACTTTTTCTTTTTTTACTTCTTTTCTTATTCTTCCTCATCCGATTAATTAATTATAATATTCTTTATAAAACATGATATCCTCATTAAAATATAGGATCATAATTTAAACCGATGACTTCTCAACAAATTAGATGTCCTGAGAGACACAATGGGCTCTAATTGAGATGGTTTTGTGAGCTTGAGAGAGGTTGTGGAGAAGCTTTAATGGAACAATGTGTTGTCAGATCTTTATTGTCTTTATTCATCTACTCATGCCAACCATGTCAAGTAAAGCAAAACGTGGCCAGATCTTTATTGTCTTCTGATTTTTTTTTTTGTTATGTCACTTCATGACAATAAAATCTGCATCTACGAAAGCTTGAATTTGGCACCGAGGCTACAATATACTCGATAGGCACAACATCAATGATCAAAAGGAACATGTGGAGCACTGTCATTGGCACTGGACAATCCCATCGTGCCACCACCATCTCTCATGCTGTTAAGTGCCCGAGAGGCAACGGCCATGTGAAATGATCCAGAGCTGGTCCCCACTCCCCACGCCCATGTTTAGATTCACAATGTTTAAATTCACAAAAGTTATAACTTAAATTTATTTACTATCAATACATTTATGCTTAAATTTTTAAAATTATATAAATTTAATTTGTTAATAAATTAATTAAAATCTCAAATAGACTTGATATTATAAAAAGCATCTAGCTCAATTCAATCCCGAATTTCAATCCATTCGTGCCTGGGCCATCATATCACCATCAAAAAATGCATTGACAAAAAAAAGATAAGTAGGGGAAGCAAGCTGCTGCTTTCAAATGGTTGACGTGAAAGGACATTCAAATGGCTAACCTAAAAGGATAAGGAGAGAAGCAAGCTGCTACTTTGATATCGATTGTTGGCCATCCTTCTCAACCCTCCCTTATTAAATCCGTGGGACCGATGGGCCATCAATCTGACACTCGCAATTTCTTCTGGCTACTTGGCCAATCGGATGGCAAATGGTTGACATGAAAGGACAAGAAAGTAAGCAAACTGATGCTTTCAAATGGCTAACCTAAAAGGACAAGGAGAGAAGCAAGCTGCTGCTTTGAAATCGATTGCTGGCCGTCCTTCTCAACCGTCCCTTCTTAAATCCATTGGGACCGATAGGCCATCAATCTGACACTCGCAATTACTACTTAACATTGACTGCTTGGCCCACCGGATGGCATTGGTACGAAAGGATGCTGGGCATGTCATTGCTAAAGGTGGCACTGGATCATGTCTGACACGGCATGGCTCAGACTCGTCGTGCCACTCATGGGCCATGCTCGATCTGGCATGATTGGATCATGTATGGCACAACCCACCAAAAAATATTTTAACATGGTGAATGTACAAAAATGCTGAGATGGGCATAAGATGTTAAGAGTAATGGGCGATTGACAAATAAATAAAAAACTCATTATTTGCCTTATCCCACCTTCTATATTTACATGAATTATGTTTCAAGTTAATATAAATTTCTTAAAATTAGAATTATTTTTTAATTCTAACAATCTTGTTCTTGAATAGTAAAAATTAGTTTATTTTAACAAATTTTATATTTCAATGGCAAAGATTAGTTTTTAATCCTATTAAGTTTTGGCTTAGTATTGTTCTTAATATGCATTTTTTTCTTTCTTTCTTTTCATTATTATTATTTATTCTATATTAGGATTGCTTATATCCAATGCATTTGATCTAAATTGAAAACGTGTTATTCTATATATAATCTCCCACCATCATTTTTTAGTTTTTACTGCTACCATCTCAATGCTTTATAGCACCATCTTAAATTTTTTTTCTTATCTACGATGCCAATTAGGATAGTTCATCAAATTATCCTTAACTACCAATAAAAATGTATTTGAGTTTCCATACATACTATCATCTTAGCATTTTTTTTCATATCCATCGGGCGAATTAAAGTTTTCTATGAAGTCATTATATATTCAAATGAAATTTTAAATAAGTTCATTTGTTTCTTTCTTATATAATTATCCTGTTAGAAATTTGTCACGCCCCAGACCCAAAATTTGTCATGCCCTAGACCCAAAAATTTCTTATATAATTATATAGTCATAGCCAGGCATGCAAGGCGTCTTGCACTTATCACATAAATCAATATAAATCAAATTCCATATCCATAATTTGTTACAAACCAGAATTATGGGTCTTGGGCTATCTGCCCTACAAAATAAATTTGAACTAAATCAAAATGATAAAACTAAATCTTCTTAATGGAAAACTCCTTCTATCTCAATTATCCATCTTCATTCCTGAGGCTCTGAAAAACATTATGAGAATTTTGTGAGCTCACACTCAATAAGTAAGCCTAATATAATTTCAAAATTTCATTTATCAGGCTATCAATAGGTTCATATCATCAGATCAATTAGCTTAATTCAATAACAATAACATTGTTTATACTGTCATTATTTATGTATTTCTACATTACATATCATGTGTAGCCCTCTTAAACATCCCCTAAGAGGAAGGGTCCTGGTACCAGTGTCTGTCATCTGTCATCTGTCATGTACACATCATGTGTAGCCCTCTTAAACATCCCCTAAGAGGAAGGGTTCTGGTACCAGTGTCTGTCATCTGTCATCTGTCATGTACACATCATGTGTAGCCCTCTTAAACATCCCCTAAGAGGAAGGGTTCTGGTACCAGTGTCTATCATATGTCATCTGTCATGTACACATCATGTGTAGCCCTCTTAACATCCCCTAAGAGGAAGGGTTTTGGTACCAGTGTCTGTCATCTGTCATGTGATAATGTGATAATCTGTCATGTGGGAATCTATTTTGTGAGAACCGAGGTGACACATAAAGTTTTACTGTCATTATCATGATTACATATTATCATAGTAATAACATGATTTTTGCCAAATTAACATAATTACATTTAACTGTAATTTCACAGTTCAATAATTAATAAAATATAATACTTGACTTACTTACCACAGTACACGAATTTCACTTGATAACCCAGCTAATTGGACTCCTGGGAACCTACATAATCATTTTTCATTATTAAATTCCTAAAATCGGAATTATAACATAATTCTTAAATCCTATCCAAATCACTTCACGGGCCCAACTTTGGGCTTGAATATCTCTCAATGTATACACCCAAATAGGGAAATAAAATTATTCCCAGAAACTAGAATAAATTCTGATTCGGGCCATATTTTTATTTTATCATTCTCGGCCCGATACAAAGCCCAAAACGCTGCTCAAACTGGGCTCAGAAACGGCCCAACAGGGCCCAAACATTTAACGGCCCATTCGGCCTATTAATTTAATCAACCCAGCTCCTCTGTTTCAAACGAAACAGAGGAGCCGAGATTTGTGCTGGCGGCCAGGGCCGCCGCCGGCCAATTGAAGGCGGTCCGGCCGCCGTTGGCCGACCGTGGCCGGTCGCCGCCGCGGCCATCCTCCCCCATGCTCTATCTCTCATCAATTTGGACTTTAACTAACCTTCTCTCTATCTCAATCGCGGCGGCTCGAACTCACGCCGGCGACTTTGCCGGCTCAATCCGGGGTGGTCCGGCCTCCGGTGGCCGGGCCAGAGCCGGCCACCGCCGTGGCCGGCCTCCCCTCTCCTTCTTTCCCTCTAATTTCCACTCTTCTCTCTCGTTATCACCCGCGGCTCACGGATTACGCCGGCGGCACGGCCGGCCACCATGGCCGGCCGGACCTCCACCGGACGCACGCCCGGCGCCGGTGGAGGTCTCCGACCAAGGCCCAGGCCCGGCGAGGCGGCGAGCACACCGCCGGGCCCGAACCAAGAGTCGGACCGCCGGTGAATCCATCACAGGTTGCTTCTTTCTTTCCTCCTCCGCCCACCTCTCTCTCTCTTTGTTCTCCGGCACCCCACCGGACGCCGCCCCCGGTGCCGGTGGGGTCGTCGGCCGGGGCTCAGGCCCGGCGAGGCGGCGGGCACGCCGCCGGGCCTGAACCAAATTCACGGAGAAGGGAAGGGAGAGAGCTGGGTTCTGTAACCCGGCTCCTCCCTTCTCTTTGTTTCCTTTTTTTTTTTTAACTTTCTCTCTCTCAATTCTTCTCTCTCATGCATGGTTAGAGGACTTACCAGAGACAAGACGCTGGGGAAGAAGTCCGCACGAGGAGATGATGAGAAGGGGGCACCCACGTATGGTGGGAAGGAGGGTTCTACCCATCTTTTATAGGCATTGCAGAGTCCCCAAATCAAGGGACTCTGTAATTAGATATACTTGAAGTTTTAAATATCTAGAGTCTATCATATCATCTGATCGTGATAACTCTCACGAGCCATTCAGATATACCTGGAATTCAATATCTGGAGTCTATCATCTGACCTCGTGATAATTCTCACGAGCAATTAAGATATACCTAAAATTTAATTATTTGGAGTCTATTATCTGACCTCGTGATAATTCTCACGAGCAATTGAGAAATCTAGGGGATTACATTCTCCCCTCCTTATAAAATTTCGGCCTCGAAATTGATAACTTTTATTATAAAAATAAAGGTCCAAATTTCTGTCCCAAGGACTAACAATCAACTAAAGTTAACAGTTTTCAATCATTAACTATTTTAAGATACAATAGTCGTGGATACTTTTCTTTCATTTCTTCTTCCAGTTCCCAAGTAGCCTCTCTTTCAGAATGATTATTCCATTGCACCTTGACATAGGGAATGGTACGCCGTCTTAGAACTTGATCTTTGCGGTCTACTATACGCAAAGGATGCTCTTCATATGATAAATCTTTCTTCAACTGTATAGGCTCATATGCTATGACATGGCTGGGGTCAGAGATATACTTCCTCAGCATAGATACATGAAAAACATTGTGTACCCCAGATAGAATCGGAGGCAGTGCCAGGCTGTAAGCAACCTCTCCAACTCTGCTCAAGATCTCAAAAGGTCCAATATAACGTGGACTCAGCTTTCCTTTAATCCCAAATCTCATCACATCTTTGGTTGGTGATACCTTTAAGAAGACATGATCCCCAACCTGGAATTCCAATTCCCTTCTTCTGACATCAGCATAACTCTTTTGCCTGCTCTGAGCTGTACGAAGACGCTCCCTGATCAAATGCACCTTATCTACTGTTTGCTGAATCAGCTCAGGGCCTAGCAACTTCCTTTCCCCCACGTCATCCCAACATATAGGAGATCTGCACCTCCTACCATACAGAGCTTCAAATGGAGCCATCTGGATGCTAGCTTGGTAACTATTATTATATGCAAACTCCACCAAAGGTAAGTGGTTATCCCAAGCTCCACCCAAGTCCATCACAGGCTCGCAACATGTCCTCCAGAATCTGTATGGTCCTCTCTGATTGTCCATCTGACTGGGGATGATAGGCTGTACTGAAGTTTAGTTTGGTTCCCATGGCCTTATGAAGGCTCTTCCAAAACTGGGACACAAACCTGGTATCTCTATCTGATACAATAGATACCGGAACACCATGGAGTCTCACAATCTGTTCAATATACAAATTAGCCAATCTTTCACTAGAGACCCCAACTCTGAAAGGTAGGAAATGAGCTGATTTTGTTAGTCTGTCCACAATGACCCAAACTGCATCGTTGCTCTTAGGAGTTTTGGGCAGACCAGTCACAAAGTCCATTGTAATCTTTTCCCATTTCCACTGTGGAATCATTAGAGACTGAAGAGGCCCTGCAGGCCTTTGATGCTCGGCTTTCACTTGCTGACACACCAAGCACTTGGCCACATACTGAGCAATCTCCCTCTTCATGCCTTTCCACCAAAAATTTTCCTTTAAGTCTCTGTACATCTTAGTGCCACCTGGATGCACAGTATAGGGGGAGTAGTGAGCCTCTTTCAAAATTTCAGCCTTTAGCTCTTCACTGTTTGGCACACAAAGTCTTCCTTCAAATTTCAGGGATCCATCATCCATTATATAAAATTCATTCTGAACTCCTGATTGTACTACTCTTTAATCCTTTGTAGATCTGGATCTTTCATCTGAGATGACTTGATTCTGTCAACTAAGGTCGGCTGGAGTACAAGTGCTGCAATAAGTCCATCAGACTGCTGTACTCTCAGACCAACCTCCCACTTCTCAGATCTCTTAATACGTGAGGCTGGGAGGTAATCATAGCAGCTAACTCAGAAGAGGATTTTCTGCTCAAGGCATCAGCTACTACATTGGCCTTCCCAGGATGATACTGTAGATTCAGGTCATAATCTTCAATAGTTCCAACCACCTCCTCTGCCTTAAATTCAGCTCCTTCTGTGTGAAAATGTATTTTAAACTCTTATGATCTGTATACACATCACACGACACTCCATATAGATAATGCCGCCAAATCTTAAGAGCAAAAACCACAGCAGCCAATTCCAAGTCATGAGTAGGATAATTTTGCTCATAAGGTTTCAGTTGTCTGGAGGCATAAGCTATCACTCTTTCATTCTGCATCAAAACACATCCCAATCCTTTTCGAGAGGCATCAGTGTATATAGTGAAACCTTCAGATCCCGTTGGAAGAACAAGAATGGGAGCTGACACCAGGCGCTGCTTTAACTCCTGGAAACTTTCCTCACACTCCACTGTCCAGTCAAACTTCACTCGCTTTTGGGTTAAGCGAGTTAGGGGTAGAGCAATGCGAGAAAAATTCTCCACAAATTTTCGGTAATACCCGGCTAATCCCAAGAAGCTTCTGATTTCTGCCACATTGGTAGGTCGGCTCCAGTTAGTGATAGCTTCAATCTTTTTCGGGTCCACAGATACACCATCTTTAGAGATTATATGACCCAAGAAAGCTACTTGATCCAACCAAAATTCACACTTCTTCAGCTTGGCATAAAGCTTCTTCTCTTGCAGAATCTGTAGCACAATTCTCAGGTGGTCCTCATGCTCCTTATGGCTCTTGGAATATATCAGAATATCATCAATGAAAACCACCACAAACTGATCCAGATATGGTTTAAAAATTCTGTTCATTAAGTCCATGAATGCTGCTGGGGCATTAGTTAACCCAAACGGCATCACCAAGAACTCATAGTGGCCATATCTGGTTCTAAATGCTGTCTTTGGTACATCCCCTTCTTTGACTTTAAGCTGATGGTACCCGGACCTAAGATCAATCTTTGAGAATATCCGGGCTCCTTGAAGTTGATCAAACAAGTCGTCAATCCTTGGCAGAGGATACTTATTTCGCACTGTTACTTTATTGATTCCCCGATAATCAATGCAGAGTCGGAGACTGCCATCCTTCTTCTTAACAAATAGGACTGGAGCACCCCAAGGAGAAGCACTGGGTCTAATAAATCCTCGGTCTAGGAGCTCTTGCAGTTGATCCTTCAGTTCTTTTAGCTCAGCCGGGGCCATACGATAAGGGGCCTTTGATATAGGCCCAATTCTAGGAACTAGATCAATAGAGAACTCAACTTCCCGATCAGGAGTAAATTAGTCAAATCCTCAGGGAAGACATCTGGAATTCTTGAGCTATGGGAATATCCTCCAACTTGGTATCTTCTTGCTGAAGGTCCTTGACTACAGCAAGAAATCCTTGACCACCACTCATCAAATACTTTCCAGCCTGCTGATATAACACTGAGGCTAGGTGATTATGACCACCAATAAAACTGAATTCAGGTTGGCTTGGAATTTTGAAGTTGACAATCTTCCTGAAGCAGTCTACTGAAGCATGATTGGAAGCCAACCAATCCATTCCAAGGATAACATCGAAAAACTTTAGTGGAAGGACAATAAGATCAGCATTCAACCTCCTATTCTCAAGATAATTGGGCAAGATTTGCATACTGTATCAACTTTCATAACATCTCCATTTGGAAGTGCAATATGCAGGTCTTGCTCTAGAGGAATAGGTATCAATGATGCATTCTTGTCAAGATAGATATCAGATATGAAAGAATGCGTAGCACCCGGGTCAATTAAAGTTTGGGCGTAACCAGTTCCTACTTAATCATTCCTGTCACCATAGAATTAGATGCGGCAGCGTCCTGCTGAGTGAGGTTGAAGACCCGCCCCTGGGTCTTCGATGGCTGCTGCTGCTGTTGCTGGCTCGTTCCTTGACTTGAAGAAGGCTGATGTTCCTTCCGAAAGGGACATGTAGCAATCTTGTGATCAGTTCTTCCACAAACAAAGCAGGCACCAGTCACTTTGCGGCAAGGCTTCCCAGGGTGGGAGTTACCACAATGAATGCAACGAGTTTCCTTATTCTGTGGTTCAGCTGGAGCCTGATTTGCACCCTTCTTCTTGGCCTGAGCAGAGGGTTGACAGAGGTAGGCCCTTTTCTCTTCTTCCGCAGCTCCCAATCCTTTTGAACAGCATTCATGTCCCTCTCAATTACCAAGGCCTTATTTACTACAGCACTGAAGGTGAGGAGCTCAAATGCATTGACCGCTTGTCTCAGTCTGGGTCGCAGTCCCTCAGTGAATCTGGTGACCTTGGCTATTTCATTAGTCACAATATTTGGAGCAAAACGGGCCAGCCTGGTGAATTTGGCTTCATACTGGGCCACAGAAAGATCCTTTTGCTCCAACTTAATAAACTCTGATTCCATCTGTCTCTGTACACTCCTGGGGAAGTATTTGTCGAAGAATATCTCTCTAAACTCTCCCCAGGAAATAATCTGTCCATTCCGACGCTGCTCCTCCACTAACCACCAATCATAAGCTTCTCCCTGGAGAAGATAGGTGGCAAATCTGATCCGCTCCATATCCTGACTACCATGGGCCATAAAAGCCTTCTCCATGTCTCGCACCCACCGCTCAGCATCAATAGGGTTGGTGGATCCAGAGAAAGGGGCAGGGGCAAATTTCTTGAAGTCTGCAAAGCTACGGCCAATCCCTACCCAGGATTGAGATGGAGTAGGCTGGGTCTGTGGAGTAGTAGGGTCGGGCTGAGTCTGTGGAATAGGAGGGGTAGGCTGTGTCTGCGGAGCAGTGTGTGTAGGCTGAGCAGTCAAAGCCTGTAAAATCTTGTGCTGCAAGTCCCGCATCGACTGCATCATACCCGAGAGAACCTGAAGCATCTCGGTCTGGGGTTGCTGCTGACCAGTCTCAACTGAATTAGGAGGGGCAGCAGCTTGGTGGCTTCTAGACCTCCTGGTTGGCCAGCATTACCAACCTGGGAACTCTCATTTTGTCGACTTCTAGTGCGACGTGCCATTCTTATCTCCTGATAAATTAGTTGTAATTAATATCACTGTAAACATTATTTGTTAGGCTTTCAAAGCATAATTTCTGAGATTCCTTTAAATTTATAATTTGTCTCTATGTCACTCTAGTGTTTTGCCTAAAGTGTCATCATGTATATGTCCCTAATGTCATAACTTTGCTCTGATACCACTAAAGCTGTCACGCCCCAGACCCAAAAATTTGAGCTAGGGTGACAACCCGCCGCATGCCAGGCATGCAAGGCGTCTTGCACTTATCACATAAATCAATATAAATCAAATTCCATATCCATAATTTGTTACAAACCAGAATTATGGGTCTTGGGCTATCTGCCCTACAAAATAAATTTGAACTAAATCAAAATGATAAAACTAAGTCTTCTTAATGGAAAACTCCTTCTATCTCAATTATCCATCTTCATTCCTGAGGCTCTGAAAAATATTATGAGAATTTTGTGAGCTCACACTCAATAAGTAAGCCTAATATAATTTCAAAATTTCATTTATCAAGCTATCATTAGGTTCATGTCATCAGATCAATTAGCTATACATTGTTTATACTGTCATTATTTATGTATCTCTACATTACATATCATGTGTAGCCCTCTTAAACATCCCCTAAGAGGAAGGGTCCTGGTACCAGTGTCTGTCATCTGTCATCTGTCATGTACACATCATGTGTAGCCCTCTTAAACATCCCCTAAGAGGAAGGGTTCTGGTACCAGTGTCTGTCATCTGTCATCTGTCATGTACACATCATGTGTAGCCCTCTTAAACATCCCCTAAGAGGAAGGGTTCTGGTACCAGTGTCTGTCATCTGTCATCTGTCATGTACACATCATGTGTAGCCCTCTTAAACATCCCCTAAGAGGAAGGGTTCTGGTACCAGTGTCTGTCATCTGTTATGTGATAATGTGATAATCTGTCATGTGGGAATCTGTTATGTGAGAACCGAGGTGACTATAAAGTTTTACTGTCATTATCATGATTACATATTATCATAGTAATAACATGATTTTGCCAAATTAACATAATTACATTTAACTGTAATTTCACAGTTCAATAATTAATAAAATATAATACTTGACTTACTTACCACAGTACACGAATTTCACTTGATAACCCAGCTAATTGGACTCCTGGGAACCTACATAATCATTTTTCATTATTAAATTCCTAAAATCTGAATTATAAAATAATTCTTAAATCTACCCAAATCACTTCACGGGCCCAACTTTGGGCTTGAATATCTCTCAATGTATACACCCAAATAGGGAAATAAAATTATTCCAGAAACTAGAATAAATCCTGATTCGGGCCATATTTTATTTTTATCATTCTCGGCCCGATACAAGGCCCAAAACGCTGCTCAAACTGGGCTCAGAAACGGCCCAACAAGGCCCAAACATTTAACGGCCCATTCGGCCCTATTAATTTAATAACCCAGCTCCTCTGTTTCAAATGAAACAGAGGAGCCGAGATTTGCGCCGGCGGCCAGGGCCGCCGCCGGCCAAATTGAAGGCGGTCCGGCCGCCGTTGGCCGGACCGTGGCCGGTCGCCGCCGCGGCCATCCTCCCCCATGCTCTATCTCTCATCAATTTGGACTTTAACTCACCTTCTCTATCTCAATCGCGGCGGCTCGAACTCACGCCGGCGACTTTGCCGGCTCAATCCGGGGTGGTCCGGCCTCCGGTGGCCGGGCCAGAGCCGGCCACGCCGTGGCCGGCCTCCCCTCTCCTTCTTTCCCTTAATTCCACTCTTCTCTCTCGTTATCACCCGCGGCTACGATTACGCCGGCGGCACGGCCGGCCACCATGGCCGGCCGGACCTCCACCGGACGCACGCCCGGCGCCGGTGGAGGTCTCCGACCAAGGCCCAGGCCCGGCGAGGCGGCGAGCACACCGCCGGGCCCGAACCAAGATCGGACCGGCGGTGAATCCGTCACAGGTTGCTTCTTTCTTTCTCCTCCGCCCACCTCTCTCTCTCTTTGTTCTCCGGCACCCCACCGGACGCCGCCCCCGGTGCCGGTGGGGTCGTCGGCCGGGGCTCAGGCCCGGCGAGGCGGCGGGCACGCCGCCGGGCCTGAACCAATTCACGGAGAAGGGAAGGGGAGAGAGCTGGGTTCTGTAACCCGGCTCCTCCCTTCTCTTCGTTTTCCTTTTTTTTTTTTTAACTTTCTCTCTCTCTCAATTCTCTCTCATGCATGGTTAGAGGACTTACCAGAGACAAGACGCTGGGGAAGAAGTCCGCACGAGGAGATGATGAGAAGGGGGCACCCACGTATGGTGGAAAGGAGGGTTCTACCCATCTTTTATAGGCATGCAGAGTCCCCAAATCAAGGGACTCTGTAATTAGATATACTTGAAGTTTTAAATATCTAGAGTCTATCATATCATCTGATCACATGATAACTCTCACGAGCCATTCAGATATACCTGAATTCAAATATCTGGAGTCTATCATCTGACCTCGTGATAATTCTCACGAGCAATTAAGATATACCTAAAATTTAATTATCTGGAGTCTATTATCTGACCTCGTGATAATTCTCACGAGCAATTGAGAAATCTAGGGGATTACAAAATTGATCCTCACATCCGTTGTGTGTCTCATGTAAGCGAGATTCCAAAGATTGGCTCTACTTACTTGTTCATCACTCAAGTACAATCGGACTATCCATGAATTGTATTGTATCTCACCATGAAGTCTTGCTGTTGGGCTGTCCCAATTTAAACTCCATAAAGGTGCTATCAAAATGACTAGTGTTTGGAGACAAACTGTGCATCCACGCAATGGTAAAAATCACAATATGCTCTAATGGACCATGCCACACAAAAAAAGTCATTTGAAAAGATTGTAACACTATTTCATGATTACTGATGGGTGTTTTTTTTTTTGTTTTAATGTTATTCATTAGGATATGGCCATTATCATCTATCACACTTCATTCAACTTTTCTTTACGACATAAAGATTAGAAATCCAAAGGGAATAAGAATAGGTGTGTTTTTTTGTTTAATTACCCAGCCATGATATTTGGCAATGCCTTTAACGTATATGCACCCATAAAGCTAAAGCTTTTAATGAATTCAATGATTACATGAATTGGGACGTTGCTTTGTTTCCTCTCAAAAAAGAATGCCGCTTTGTTATGGCCATGGTTATTCGCATATATAACATAAAATAGCAATATAATAGCTAGAAAAAAATACTCAATGGACAGATGTATTATTGTTAGATTTTAATTTTGCAGTCATACATTTCAGAATAATATATTTTAAAGTAATATTAGTATCCATGTGATAAACAAATAGTTTGATTACAATGGTTATATATGGACCGCTTAAATATCAATATACATATCAATATTCTCTTGTGCAAAAATAGACATATTAATGATGCATTTGAAATGAGTTGAGGCAGTAGGGAATTTTATGAAGAAAAATTGAAATTTAAAATAACTATTATAAAATTATAAAGAAGTATAAGTAAAAATAATAGTCATTATAGGAAATGATGGGAAGATTTTTCATATCATTCATCTTAATAACAAAGTGAGGGGTGGTTGAAAAAAAAAGGTGAAAATATGTTTTTGGTCCTTAAACCTTCACTTAAAATTTATTTTAATCCTTAAACTTTTACTTGTTATAGTTTAATCTCTTATATTTTAAAAATATTATATTTGTAACATTTCATTATATAGGATCAATTAAAATTGATGGAATAAATGATAGGTCATATTGATAAAAACATGAATTAGTTGATAGAATGACATATTATGAGCCATTCTATTCATTTGAATTGGCTCTATGTCACAAGATGTAGGGAACACAATATTTTTAAAATATGACTAGATTGTAATAATTAAAAGTTTAAAGATCAAAATAAATTTTAAAAAAAAGTTTAAACATCAAAAGCATATTTTAGCCTAAAAAATTATAATGATTATTATAAATAGGTTTTTTTATGACGTTATTTGCTATATGTAAATGATGTCGTCACCAGATTAGCAGAGCTTGTCAGGCTTGAGCAGCCAGAATTTGCTGGGTCTATCTCTCACGTCTCTGCGGAGGGTCCAAATCGTACAAGCAGTCTGAGCCGCTGGCTGTATGGGTGGTTCCTACAAGAAATTCTATCCGAGTGGCCAACTGAAGATCCTATCCGAGTGGCCGACTGAAGGTCCTACAAGAAATCCTACTTGGGTGGCCGCACATAAGCAAGCCAATTCATCATAGTTCGCCCATGGTCCCACTAATAACTCCAATGGTGCATTTTGAAGTTCGTCCACTTCCCTCACATGGTCATTCTCCCAAGCATCGCATCAGTCGCCACGTTGTTGCATTGCATGTGGCCCACTTGCTGCCCAATGGAATGAAAGACTATGTAGTCAATATGAAATAATTTACAAGACACATGCTTCATACTCATATAAACCAATCCATAGAATGGAATGGATTTATTTCACGGCTATGCCTTTGACTATCCAAAATTTGAATGAACTCAACAGTCATCACGGTTCACCAGTGTTAAAATCAGGATCCAGGTCCTCTGCCACATGGCCCATAAAATTTGCATGAAGTCCCTTTCCTTCTATCATTAGCCTTGATATTTCCAAGATGCTGTGTAATAGTCATTAAATTTATTTGAGTGGGAATTGAGATCCGGCAACCGAATGAAATTTTATACTTAATTTCCATTGATTAAAATTTCATTTTCTTCTATGGTTGAGAAACATGCATTCAGCGTTTATTCTTCAATTCTATACACATTCTCAATAGAAGGAGCAGTGCTCAAATCCTAAATAGTCACTTCTACTATCATTTGTATGATTCACATATCTTGTCGCCATTATCCGAAAAATCACATCTTGTACCAATGCAAGCAGCCCTCCCTCCCCAATAAATCACCAAATAGTAGCATCACGTGGTGAGCTTTATAATGGGATCAAACTCTGACATTTCACGTCACATGACAACACTACCAACCAACAAAAACTCTTTTCCTCCTATTTTTTATTTAAATATTTCAAGGTACCAACTTACTTCATTTACACCTTTATCATAGACATTTTGTTTCCATTAATCAAGTCAGGCAACTTTGTGTATGAACCTTTAAATTTCTACTTTTAACCGATTTTAAAAGTCTTAATTTGAATTTATCTTACTCTATTAATTAATAATTTAAACTATATCTAAGTGCTAGCAAATGGACTAGGTATACAAATAATATTACAAAATACTAACTTTTTCTTATGTAAATTAACTTGTAAAAATGAATAGGCAAAAGCACGTATAAAAAGAAAAAAGTCAAATAATTTAATACTTATTTCCATAATGATTTATCACTTTTAAGAATAAATTATTTTACTTTTTTTAATGCTATCTGAATCTGTGTCAAATTTTAAAGCATGAAATAAAATCGATTTTATTTTTTAAAAAGGTTAAATCGAAAAACATAAATGAACTAATTTATTAAATCTATAACTTAATCGTATCCCAACCAATTATAAAAATGAACCTGATAAAAACTTATTATTTTATCTAAATCTGATCCAAAATTAAAATAATTTATTTTTATAAAATAAAATAAATTAAATGATTGTATTTATATTTTTAAAAAATAAAAGTATAATATAAATTATAACAGTTGAAAATATAATAATTTGTATAGTCTTTAAAAATATTTTTAATTCAAATTTGATTCAATTTAAATTAAATTTTAAAATTTTAAAAAACTAAAATAAAATCGTATCTGATTTTTTAGGGGCAATGGAAGGTAGATTTAGTTTAATCATCACACCTTGGACTTGGAGCGGGGCAGCATGTGATGAACAAGTAAGTAGAGCCAATCTTTGGAATCTCACTTACATGAGACACAATAGCGGATGTGAGGATCAATTTCTAACAGGATAATTATTTCAGAAAGAAACAAATGAACTTATTTAAAATTTTCATTTGAAATATATAATGACTTCATAGAAAACTCTAATTCGCTTGATGGATATGAAAAAAAAAAAAGTTAAGATGATAGTATATATGGCAACTCAAATACATTTTTAATGGTAGATAAGGATAATTTGATGAACTATCCTAATTGGCTTGGTAGATAAGAAAAAAAATTTAAGATGGTGCTATAAAGCATTGAGATGGTAGCAGTAAAAGCTAAAAAATGATGATGGAGATTATATACAGAATAGCACATTTTCAATTTAGATCAAATGCATTGGATATAAGCAATCCTAATATAGAATAACTAATAATAATGAAAAGAAAAGAAAGAAAAAAAATGCATATTAAGAACAATACTAAGCCAAAAGCTTATTAGGATTAAAAACTAATCTTTGCCATTGAAATATAAAATTTGTTTAAATAAACTAATTTTTACTATTAAAGAACAAGATTGTTAGAATTAAAAATTAATTCTAATTTTAAGAAAATTTATATTAACTTGAAACATAATTCATGTAATATAGAAGGTGGGATAAGGCAAATAACATGAGTTTTATTCATTTTTCAATCGTCCATTAGTCTTAACATCTTATGCCCATCTCAGCATTTTTGTACATTCATCATGTAAAAATATTCCTTGGTGGGCCATGCCAGGCATGATCCAACCATGCCGGATTGAGCATGGCCCATGAGCGGCACGACGAGTCTGAGCCATGCTGTATCAGACATGATCCAGTGTCCACCTTTAGCAATGGCATGCCCAGATCCTTTCATACCAGTGCCATCCGATGGGCCAAGCAGTCAACGTTAAGTAGTAATTGCGAGTGTCAGACTGATGGCAATCGATTTGAAAGTAGCAACTTGCTTCTCTCCTTGTCCTTTTAGGTTAGCCATTTGAAAGCATCATCTTACTTACTTTCTTGTCCTTTCACGTCAACCATTTGAAAGCAGCAGCTTGCTTCCCCTATTTTTTGGTCGATTTCTTGATGGCGATATGATGGCCCAGGCATGAATGGATTGAAATTTGGGATTGAATTGAGCTAGATGCTTTTTATAATACCAAGTCTATTTGAGATTTTAATTAATTTATTAACAAATTAAATTTATATAATTTTGAAAATTTGAGCACAAATGTATTGATAGTAAATAAATTTAAGTTATAACTCATTGTGAATTTAAACATTGTGAATCTAAACATGGGCACCAGCTCTGGATCATTTCACATGGCCCTTGCCTCTTGGGCCCTTAACAGCGTGAGAGATGGTGGTGGCACGATGGGATCGTCCAACGCCAACAACGATGCTCCACATGTTCCTTTTGATCATTGATAAGTATATTGTAGCCTCGAAAATTCAAGATTTTACATAGCTTTTATTAATAAAATTTAGTTGCAGTTAAAGATTTACTAAAAATCTAAATATTTGGGTATAGTTAAGCAAAAATAGATGAAGGATGCAGTTGTTGATATGGAAAAAAATTTGTTTTAACTAAGAGTTTATTCAATGAATTAAAAAATTATTTAGAGTGAATGATAAGAAAATTTATGTGGTTTAGTTTTTTAATGTTTGGATGGATCAAGTTGAGGCCAGGTTAGGCTTTTTTTTGGTTAAGCCAATGTAGTTCTAGAGGATTTATGGGCCGTGTTAGGCTAGCTTTGGTTAACAAACATAAAACTAGGATCGGATCCAAATTTTAGATTGAGTCCTATATTTTTGAATCTGCTACAACCTATAGCTCTTCCAATGCAGATGAAGATGGGTCTAATATAGCTACGAATGGGTCAGGTCATTATTTGACCCAACATATTTGGTCATCCCCATCTTCGTCTAAAAAACTTTCAATCTTCTTATGTTTCAATTTCTTGTGTACCTTTCCATTATCATGGGTCAGTTAAAATGATTGGAGGATCTTTACGGGGAAAATTACGAACTAGACATCAAGTTTAATTTTACCACTCTCAAATTGAATACCTTAGCACGGTAGATAAAAGAATTTAATGGACTTGCAGTGCTGAAGGTCATATAACAACATGTACAGAGAAAGGCCATTCCCCCCAACGCGGCAACTCTTCCTTTTAAGATGTTATTTGGTCCGGCCCCCTTCTTTGGGTTCGTTTGTTGACCATGCTCGTAATGTTTGCACCAGTGACTCACCGCCGGGTGGATTGGACGCTGGTCAAAAACAACGACCGAGAAACAACCATAAAATCAAAGAGAAATAGTTGCCGATTGCCCAGTTTCAGATTGGGACTTTAGCATGCTTAGCAGCTGCATCTACGAAAGCTTGAATTTGGCACCGAGGCTTCAATATACTCGCTAGGCACAGCATCAACGATCAAAAGGAACATGTGGAGCACCGTCGTTGGCGCTGGACGATCCCATCGTGCCACCACCATCTCTCACGCTGTTAAGGGCCCGAGAGGCAACGGCCATGTGAAATGATCCAGAGCTGGTCCCCACTCACCACGCCCATGTTTAGATTCACAATGTTTAAATTCACAATAAGTTATAACTTAAATTTATTTACTATCAATACATTTATGCTCAAATTTTTAAAATTATATAAATTTAATTTGTTAATAAATTAATTAAAATCTCAAATAGACTTGGTATTATAAAAAGCATCTAGCTCAATTCAATCCCTGAATTTCAATCCATTCGTGCCTGGGCCATCATATCGCCATCAAGAAAATGCGTCGAAAAAAAAAAGTAAGGGAAGCAAGCTGCTGCTTTCAAATGGTTGACGTGAAAGGACAAGAAAGTAAGCAAGCTGATGCTTTCAAATGGCTAACCTAAAAGGACAAGGAGAGAAGCAAGCTGCTGCTTTCAAATCGATTGCCATCAGTCTGACACTCGCAATTACTACTTAACGTTGACTGCTTGGCCCATCGGATGGCACTGGTATGAAAGGATGCTGGGCATGCCATTGCTAAAGGTGGACACTGGATCATGTCTGATACGGCATGGCTCAGACTCATCGTGCCGCTCATGGGCCATGCTCGATCCGGCATGGTTGGATCATGCCTGGCATGGCCCACCAAGGAATATTTTAACATGATGAATGTACAAAAATGCTGAGATGGGCATAAGATGTTAAGACTAATGGACGATTGAAAAATGAATAAAACACTCATGTTATTTGCCTTATCCCACCTTCTATATTTACATGAATTATGTTTCAAGTTAATATAAATTTTCTTAAAATTAGAATTAATTTTTAATTCTAACAATCTTGTTCTTTAATAGTAAAATTAGTTTATTTTAACAAATTTTATATTTCAATGGCAAAGATTAGTTTTTAATCCTAATAAGCTTTTGGCTTAGTATTGTTCTTAATATGCATTTTTTTCTTTCTTTTCTTTTCATTATTATTAGTTATTCTATATTAGGATTGCTTATATCCAATGCATTTGATCTAAATTGAAAATGTGCTATTCTGTATATAATCTCCCATCATCATTTTTTAGCTTTTACTGCTACCATCTCAATGCTTTATAGCACCATCTTAAAATTTTTTTTTTCTACCAAGCCAATTAGGATAGTTCATCAAATTATCCTTATCTACCATTAAAAATGTATTTGAGTTGCCATACATACTATCATCTTAACTTTTTTTTTCATATCCATCAAGCGAATTAAAGTTTTCTATGAAGTCATTATATATATTCAAATGAAAATTTTAAATAAGTTCATTTGTTTCTTTCTGATATAATTATCCTGTTAGAAATTGATCCTCA
Source organism: Calamus simplicifolius (assembly GCA_900491605.1). NCBI lineage: Eukaryota > Viridiplantae > Streptophyta > Magnoliopsida > Arecales > Arecaceae > Calamus > Calamus simplicifolius. The sequence continues at coordinate 1,149,521 of UESW01004103.1, forward strand.
CATCTGCTGTTGTGTCTCATGTAAGCAAGATTCCAAAGATTGGCTCTACTTACTTGTTCATCACTCAAGTACAAACAAACTATCCATGAATTGTATTGTGTCTTAACACCATGAAGTCTTGATGTATCACCTGTGCTGCACCGTGCTCGATGATTGGCTTGTGTCGTGTATATGCACGTATGCCAATATATATATCTATCTATCTATCCTTGGTATGCTCGTATGCACCGCACGCAACCTACACTACCCCCGATGCAGCAAGACATTCTCTACCATTAGCATAGCAAGCTCAAGCGTTGGTTTGAATCTCTTCCAAAATGACCCATGGTTGAGAAATTTTATACTTAATTTCCATTGATTAAAATTTCATTTTTTTCTATGGTTGAGAAAATGCATTGATAAACGCTATTAATTAATATTAATTATAATTTAATATTATTATTTAATATTTTAATAATTTATATAATATTTTAGTAAAACCATATAAATTTGAAGGGCTTGATTTTAGAATTTAATGACGCAAACAGCACTCGAATCGGACTTAAAACGAGCTCGAAAATAATTTTATAAGGATTTAGCACAAATTTTAAAGCAAAGTCGGCAAACCCAGTGCCGACTTCATCGTCTTCTCAGCAGAAATCTATTTCTTTTCGCATGATTCTTCTCCTAATCAAATCTAATCTTTTCCTCCACCAATTACGGAATAAATTGGATAGGAGGTTATCAAATTGGTAGAATTAAATTCATCTTGAAGGAATTTTGATTTTATTCATGATTTCTCTGGATTTTTTTTGCGCTACTCGTTGCTTCTCTGCATCCTCTATTTTGGCAACAGTTGCTTCACCGCATCTAGGCCGTGTCCGGGCTTCTATAAATATCAGCACGGAGAAGTCCGTGGAGGGATCCATCCATGGTTTTTGAAGCAGTCATCCGTGGGTTCCGCGTCCGTGGACATTGCTCTGTTCGAAGGAGCAAGCAGCTGTTCCTACTCTGTTCCAGGCCATGAATAAGTTCTGCTCGTGCCCTGTTCGTGCCATGGAGGAGGATCCGCTCGTGCATCCGCTCATCCTCTGTTCCGTTCGTGGATTAACGGAGTCCTGTGCGTGCCTTCTGTTCGTCCGTGGCTTTGAAGGAGCTCTGTTCCCATGACGAGTTGCTGATTCGGAGGCACATGCAGAGGAGAGAGAAAGTCTTCATCACCGGTTCAGCCCGGTTTGATTTAGGAGAATTTATTGCTTTTTGTTGCCTTCTTAATGATAGCAAATAAAACTCTTCTATGCACTCTTGATGTTATTAAAATAAAGTTTCTATTCATGTTAAATTGTTATTAAATTCTATTTAAGTGAAAATAATTTAGACTGATTTATTCTTAAAAGGGACGGGCCGTGATCTACGGGTACGAGCCGTGCTCTAATAAGATAAACCATATCTTATTATTTTGCACTACTAATTATCTACTTCGTTATCTATTTAGTTAAATTTATAAATTTATTTCAAGATAATCGCTAAAGTCCCTGTGGAATCGATCCCTTACTCTCGCTATTCTAATAGTGAAATTAAGGTGTTTTAATCGTTGCGCTACGACACGCATAAGATTTTTGGCGCCGTTGCGGGGACTTAAGTGTGTTATTTTGAAAAAAAATAAAAAAAAAAAAAAAGTAAAAAAAATTAGATTAATTTTCTCTTAAATAGTTATTGTCTCTTTATTTTATTATTTTTGTTACCTTAATTGTTAGAATTTCTTATTTTCTTTTTAACATAAAAAAATTATTACTTTCCTTTTTGCCACAAATCCAATTTTAACCTAATCAAATTTTCCTTTTAATTAACTTACCTTAAAAAAAACCTGAAAGAAAACCCTAAGACACCTTCCATAAAAATAATTAATTTAAGGAAACAAAATAAAAAATTATAAAAATAAAAAAAATATATAAACAAGATAATTATTTTATTTCTATGCTTAGATTGTCTTAGGTGAATTTATTTTCTGCAAAACTCAAAATTCTTCCATTGACATCTCATAATTTATTAGGAAATTAGAAACCTAATCACAAAAATCTTTAAAAAAAAGTAATTAGATTAATTTTGTTTGATAATTTTAAGAGTTGGACATCTGATTGTTGCATAGCATTTTCATAATTAACTTTAAGGGCACAAACCCCTAATCAAGATAAGGTGGGGATTTCATCACCCTTCCTTAGCCCACAAACCACATCCTTCATTTTGCATTAACCCAAACCTTTAACTCTAAAATTAATTAGACGTCAGCCCCTAAGGAACTCGAGCTCAATAGGACAAGTCACCCAAAAGAGTTGGACCGAGTCAAGATTGACTGCTTAACTGGTGTCTAGAAAAGGAAAGAAAGTGGTTACTTAATTGGTTCCGTTCGCTTACCTAGTAAGCAACGGGGGGACCCCCACTGACCTTATCCTCAACTGGCTAGTTAATCAGCTAATTTTTGACTTGGAGGGCTCCAAGGCGGTCTTGGAAGTTAGGAGCTGCTAGATCTAGGGTAAACCTATAGTAGAGAGTCTAATCTTTGTTAACTTGATTGCTAAGAATTATTAAACCCTAATTAAATTATTCTTAGTTCTAGGAATCTTTTAGGGTATTTTCTTTAGAATCTCCCTCTTCTTCTTCTATTAAAAAAAAACTGGATTATTGTTTGCTTTAGAGTCATTGGTAGGGTGTATGCTTGGTCGCCGATCGTTGCAACCCAACCTTATACCCTAATAACGAAAATAATCAACCACGACAGTTAAAAGAGTATTTCACTCCTTCAAGGTATACCTACTCTCCCTGCATTCAAGTGCCTCCAGTAGAGGCTGTCCAATATGAAATTAAGTCAAGTGTAATCCAAATGTTACCATCTTTCTATGGACTTACAAATGAGGATCCCTACAAACACTTAGATGAATTCTTGGAAATTTGCTCAACTGTCAAGATTCAAAATTTCTCCGATGATGCACTTAGGCTTAAGTTATTCCCTTTTTCCCTAAAAGATAAAGCCAAGTATTGGTTAAATTCACTGGACACTGTTATAATTTCAACTTGGGATCATCTTCAGAGAGAATTTCTTAAGAAATATTTTCTATAGGAAAAACGAATCAAATTAGAAAAGCCATAACAAGTTTTTCCCATAGATGGAGAAATGTTCCATGAGACATGGGAGAGATTCAAAGAACTGATTAGAAAATGTCCACATCATGCCATACCCAAATGGCAACTGGTTCAGTGCTTTTATGATGGATTATCAGAAAAGCAAATGGTTGATGCTTCATGTGGTGGGACATTTATGTTAAAAAATGAACATGAAGCTTGGCAACTCTTTGAGACATTGAGTGAGAATTCATTACATCACATGTCAGTTGCTCGTCGAGACCCTCCGTAGAACCTAAAAGAGGTGGAATATATGAAATAGGTCATTCTACAGATATCTATACTAAGGTAGATGAATTATCCCATAAACTTGACCGGATTCTACAAGTTGGAAACATCTCTTCCCCATCTACTCAATTACATGAGGTCTGCATAATTTGTTCGAGTCCAACCCATTCTATAGGTGAATGTCCAGCTGCATACCAATTTCCTGAACTTGTTCAAGAGCAAGCCCACCAAGCCCAAACCCGATTAGCTCCTAGAACAGGAAATGATCCATTTGCAAATACTTACAATCCTGGCTGGCGAAATCACCCAAATTTTTCTTGGAAACCTCAACCTGTAGCCAATTCATCGATCAGACCTAATTATCAAGAAACCAATTTTAGAAGCATGCCATATTCACAATACCCAAACATCCCACAACCTCCACCGAATAATCATCCTACTTTCGAAGACAAAGTGTTACAAGCATTGAAAGGGCTAGAAATGAATACTCAAATCCTTCACTCCCACACACAATCTATTGCAAAACTAGAAACTCAGATAGGTCAATTAGCCACAGCATTCAGTAGAAGGGAGGAGGGTAAGTTACCTAGTCAGCCTATCGATAACCCGAAAGGACAATTCATGGCTGAGGGTTCCAATAGTCCTGACAAATTTCAGAACATGCTAAATCAGTCATGACTCTCAGAAGTGGAAAAACATTGAACCCACCTGAACCAACCCAGAAATTAGAAGTGGCTAAACCAGAAAAGAGAAGAAATGAAGAAGAAAAGGAATTCAATGATCAAGCAATCACACCTAAAGCCCCATTCCCTAGTGCTTTAGAATCTCCTTTGTCTTCAGATAAGAAGAATATAAAATGAATGAGATGCTGAGTTATTTAAGCAAGTCCAAATAAACTTACCTCTTCTCGATGCTATCAAGCAAGTTCGGCTTATGCCAAATTTTTGAAGGATCTATGCACACAAAAATGGAAAGCCAAGACACAAATACCAAAAAAGATACATTTGACTGAGCAAGTCAGCTCAGTTGTTCAGCAAATAACCCCACCCAAACTAAAAGATCCTGGTACCCCGATTATATCATGTGTCATAGGAAACTTCACAATCAAGAAAGCATTATTAGATTTGGGTGCGAGTGTAAACCTTCTCCCAAGTTCAGTGTATGAATTATTCAGATTTGGAGAGTTGAAACCCACTACAGTAACACTACAATTGGCAGATAGATCAGTCAAAGAACCTCGTGGAATATTGGAAGATGTATTAGTAAAGGTGGATGAATTCTATTTTCCTGTCGACTTCCTTGTGTTAGATATGGAATCTAGTGGTAATCCTAACCAAATTCCCATCATCCTTGGACGACCTTTTCTAGCTACCGCTAATGCATGTATAAATTGTAGAACAGGTGTGATGGATGTATCTTTTGGAAACAAGAAGATGAGATTAAATATTTTTAATGCTTCCCAAGGACCACCTGTGTATGATTTAAATGAAGTAAACATGATAGAGGAAGTAGTAGATAAGAAATTCCAAAGTTTGATTGATTCGGATCCTTTACAAACATGTCTTACACATTTTGGAATAGATGACTTTGATATTGATGAGTATACCAAAGAGATAAACATGTTATTAGAACCACCTAAGTTCGACACCATCCCTCCTTGGACTATAAAATATGAACCACTTCCAACTAAACCAAACCCTTTAATACCATCCCTGGAAGAACCACCCCAACTAGAATTGAAACCTCTTCCAGATGACTTAAAATATTCATTCCTTGGACCCAATGATACCCTTCCAGTAATCATTGCATCTACCCTAACCTCTGAGCAAGAAGATAAATTGGTAGATGTACTTAAAGAACATAAAGAGGCAATTGGATGGACAATAGCTGATCTTAAGGGAATTGACCCTTCCGTTTGCATGCACCACATTCATAGTGAAATTGAAGCCAAACCACATAGAGACATGCAACGAAGGCTAAATCCGAACATGAGGGATGTTGTTAAGAAAGAAGTAGTAAAATGGCTTGATGCTGGTATCATTTATCCAATTTCAGATAGTCAATGGGTCAGTCCAATCCAAGTAGTACCTAAAAAATCAGGTATTACCGTGATTAAAAATGAAAAGGGCGAATCAATTCCTACTCGACATCAACTAGTTGGAGAGTGTGTATAGATTATCGAAAATTGAATGCCGTGACTAGGAAAGACCACTTTCCTTTGCCTTTTATCGATCAAATTCTAGAACGGCTAGCGGGACAAAGTTTCTTTTGTTTCTTAGATGGATATTCAGGATACAATCAAGTCCCAGTATTTCCTGCAGATCAAGAAAAGACCACCTTCACCTGTCCCTTTGGAACATTTGCCTTTAGACGTATGCCATTTGGTCTTTGTAATGCACCAGCCACTTTTCAACGATGTATGTTGGCCATATTTTCTGATATGATTGGTCAATTTTTGGAAGTATTTATGGATGATTTTTTAGTTTTTGGTGCATCATTTGATAGCTGCCTCGAGAACTTGACTAAGGTACTGAAACGATGTATGAAATGAATTTAGTCCTAAGTTGGGAGAAGAGCCATTTTATGGTTCGTGAGGGAATTGTGCTTGGACACATTGTTTCAGAGTGAGGTATTGAGGTTGATAAAGCCAAGGTTGAATTGATCTCAAATCTACCACCCCCAACCTCAGTTAAACAAGTACGATCTTTCCTTGGTCATGCTGGTTTTTATAGACGCTTCATCAAAGATTTCAGTAAAATTTCTCGACCATTGTGTAATTTGTTGACTAAAGATAGTTCTTTTAATTTTGATGAAGATTGTCTAATAGCCTATATCCTTCGAACTGCTTTGACCACTGCACCAATTATCAAGCCCCCAGATTGGACCATACCTTTTGAAATCATGTGTGATGCTTCTGATTATGCTGTAGGGGCAGTTCTAGGACAGAAACTTAATCGAGAACCTCATGTAATTTATTATGCTAGCAAAACTCTTTCAGATGCACAAATGAACTATACTACCACTGAAAAAGAATTACTAGCAGTGTGTTTGCCCTAGAAAAGTTTAGATCATATCTGTTAGGGTCTAAGGTTTTAGTTTATTCAGATCATGCAGCGTTGAGGCATCTTATATCAAAAAAGGATACAAAACCCAGACTGATTAGATGGATCCTTCTACTACAAGAATTTGATCTAGAAATCTTAGATAAGAAGGGTTCTAAAAATATGGTAGCAGATCATATCTCTAGGATTTTAGTAGAATACAATAAAGAAATAATTAGAGATAGGTTTCCTGATGAGCAATTGTTCTCAATTTCCATAGTAGTCTTCCCTGGTTTGCCCACATTGTGAATTATTTGGCAACAGGAAAAGTACCTTCCCACTGGACAAAACAAGAAAAAGATAGATTTTTCTCACAAGTCAAATATTACTTTTGGGAAGACCCTAAATTATTTAAGTACTGTTCAGATCAGGTGATTAGGCGATGTGTCCCGAAAGTGAATTCAAAAGTATACTTAACTTCTGCCATTCTCTTGCCTGTGGGGGACATTTTAGTGGAAAGAAAACTGCAGCAAAGGTACTACAAAGTGGGTTTTATTGGCCAACTCTTTTTAAAGATGCACATGAATTTGGCCGTAATTGTCTCCAATGTCAACAAACAGGAAATATTTCTCGAAAAGACATGATGCCCCTAAACCCTATCTTGGTTGTAGAAATTTTTGATGTATGGGGTATTGATTTTATGGGCCCATTTCCTTCCTCTTTTGGATTCGAATACATTCTAGTGGCAGTTGATTATGTGTCAAAATGGATTGAAGCCAGGGCAACTCGAACCAATGACCATAAAGTTGTAATCAAGTTTATTCAGCATAATATCCTTAGTCGTTTTGGATGCCCAAGGGCTATAATTAGTGATGGGGGTACACATTTCACGAATAGACACTTTGAAGGATTAATGAACAAATATGGAATTACTCATAAGGTAGCTACACCTTATCATCCCCAAACTAGTGGCCAAGTTGAAATATCAAATAGAGAAATTAAAATATCCTTGAAAAAATGGTGAGACCTGATAGGAAAGATTGGTCAGAACGTTTGGATGATGCATTATGGGCTTATCGTACTGCATTTAAAACTCCCATAGGAATGTCTCCTTACAGGCTCGTATTTGGAAAAGCCTATCATTTACCTGTAGAATTAGAACACCGTGCATTTTGGGCCATCAAGCAATTTAATTATGATATGAAAAATGCAGGTGTCAATAGGAAACTTTAATTGAATGAGTTAGAAGAGCTACGAAATGATGCATATGAAAGCTCAAAAATTTATAAAGAATGAACCAAAGCATATCATGACAAATTTATTAGTAGAAAAACTTTTGAACCAAATCAAAAAGTATGGCTTTACAATTCAAGATTACACCTTTTTCCTGGAAAACTTCGTTCACGATGGAATGGACCTTTTATAGTAACTCAAGTATTTCCCATGGAGCTGTAGAGCTTAAAGACCCCAAGCAAGGAAATACATTCAAAGTAAATGGCCAACGTTTGAAACCATATATAGAAGAAATTAATGATGGAGAAATTGTTGAATCAATTGATCTTGTGAAACCAACATTATCATAATAAGTAGCACAGTCTGGCTGAAGACTTTAAACTTAGCGCTCTTGGGAGGCAACCCAGTTTATTAGTTATTTTTAACTTTTGTTCTTTTAGTATGTTCTTTTAGTATGACCAGAGAAGAGCAACAGAAGCAGATTGAAAGAAGATGGCAACAATGAAATGTCCAACCTTCAAATACTCTACCAGGTAGTATCTTTCCTTGAAATTAATTTTTCTTCCATTAGGGACAATGGAAATTAAGTTGGGGGGGAGGAAAAAGAATAAGTAAATCCTAGAGTAAAACTATAATCAGATGTGTGTACCAAATTCTGTCTCGATTTGAAGTTAATCAAGCAGTCTATTAATGAATTAATGGTTAGATTATTTTTTGAATACTGAGGAATAAATTATTAAGAAAACCTAATAAAAGGTAGGGTTTAGCCCAGAAAAATTTTTAGAATAATTTCAGACCCTTCTGACCACTAATCTTAATAGTACAATCTACTTAATAAGGGTATGGGTGAAAATGTCATTCAAAAAAAAAAAAAAAAAAAAAAAATCTCTCTTAAAGTTAATAAATTAGGTTCTTAAATATTTTTCACTAAGTAACCGGGCCCCGTCACCTAAGAAAGTGATGTTGTTCGCGTAAAAAGGTGAGAATGTAAAAGAACCTAAGTAGAGTCAGTCCTACCTAAAGCCTTTTTGACTCGAGTAAGTAAGTCTGAGGGGTGTTTTACACCTAATGCCCTAAAACCAATTGGTTTGGGAGCCATTGGCCTAAAGCTCGCTACAAGGGTTAATTAGAAAGCAAGGGGTTAGGACATTGCACTGACTTTACACAAAAATTAATAAATAAATAAGGGAACCAAATTACAAAAGACTTAATTAGAGAAGTGAAAAGTTGGTGAAGGAAGACTTCTATAAATTCTTATGGACTACCCTTTATCACTAAATGGGTAAGCTTAATAATCCAATGAAGTACCTCTCTTATGATCTAACCAGAAATTTTTAAGAACTGTAAGATAACTATCAATTCTTGGACTAGCTTGGTACATATTTCTAAATTTCTTATTTGCTCGAGGATGAGTAAGATTCAAGTTGGGGGGAGTGATAAACGCATAAATAATTATCACTAAACCTATTAATTAATAATTTAACGTACCTATTATTATTTAATATTTTAATAATTTATATAATATTTTAGGTAAAACTTATCAATTTAAAGAGCTCGATTTTAGGAATTTAATGATGCAAACGGCACTCGAATCGGACTTAAAATGAGCTCGAAATTAATTTTATAAGGATTTAGCATGAATTTTAAAGCAAAGTCGGCAAACCCAGTGCCGACTTCATCGTCTTCTTAGCAGAAATCAGTTTCTTTTCACACTATTCTTCTCCTAATCAAATCTAATCTTTTCCTTCACCAATTACGGAATAAATTGGATAGGAGGTTATCAAATTGGTAGAATTAAATTCATCTTGAAGGAATTTTGATTTTATTCACAATTTCTAGGATTTTCTCTGCGCTCATTGCTTCTCCACATCCTCTGTTTTGGCAACAGTTGCTTCATCGGGTCTAGCCATGCCCGGGCTTCTATAATATCAGCAGGGAGAAGTCCGTGGAGGGATCCATCCGTGGTTTGTGAAGCAGCCGTCCGTGGGTTCCGCGTCCGTGGACGTTGCTCTGTTCCAAGGAGCAAGCAGCTGTTCCTACCCTGTTCCAAGCCGTGAATAGTTCTGCTCGTGCCTTGTTCGTGCCGTGGAGGAGGATCCGCTCGTGCATCCGCTCATCCTCTGTTCCGTTTGTGGATTAACGGAGTCTGTGCATGCCTTCTGTTCGTCCGTGGCTTTGAAGGAGCTCTGTTCCCATGACGAGTTGGTGATTCGGGAGCACATGCAGAGGAGAGAGAGAAGTCTTCATCACCAGTTCAGCCCGGTTTGATTTAGGAGAATTTATTGCTTTTTTTTCTTCTTAATGATAGCAAATAAAACTCTTCTATGCACTCTTGGATGTTATTAAAATAAAGTTTCTATTCATGTTAAATTGTTATTAAATTCTATTTAAGTGAAAATAATTTAGACTGATTTATTCTTAAAAGGGTGGGCCGTGATCTACGGGTACGAGCCGTGCTCTAATAAGATAAACCATATCTTATTATTTTGCACTACTAATTATCTACTTCATTATCTATTTAGTTAAATTTATAAATTTATTTCAAGATAATCGCTAAAGTCCCTGTGGAATCGATCCCTTACTCTCGCTATTTAATAGTGAAATTAAGGTGTTTTAATCGTTGCGCTACGACATGCATAATGCATTCAGCATTTATTCTTCAATTCTATACACATTCTCAATGGAAGTAGCAGTGCTCAAACGCTAAATAGTCACTTCTACTATCATTTGTATGATTCACATATCTTGTCGCCATTATCTGAAAAATCACATCTTGTACCAATGCAAGCAGCTCCCTCTCCCAATAAATCACCAAATAGTAGCATCACGTGGTGAGCTTTATAATGGAATCAAACTCTGACATTTCACGTAGCATGACAACACTACCAACCAACAAAAACACTTTTCCTCCTTTATTTTTTATTTAAATATTTTAAAGGTACCAACTTACTTCATTTACACCTTTATCATAGACATTTTTTTTCCATTAATCAAGTCAGGCAACTTTTTGTATGAACCTTTAAATTTCTACTTTTAACCGATTTTAAAAGTCTTAATTTGAATTTATCTTACTCTATTAATTAATAATTTAAACTATATCTAAGTGCTAGCAAATCAACTAGGTATACAAATAATATTACAAAATACTAACTTTTTCTTATGTAAATTAACTTATAAAAATGAATAGGCAAAAGCACGTATAAAAAGAAAAAAGTAAAATAATTTAATACTTATTTCCATAATGATTTATCACTTTTAAGAATAAATTATTTTACTTTTTTTAATGCTATCTGAATCTGTGTCAAATTTTAAAGAATGAAATAAAATTGATTTTATTTTTTAAAAGGGTTAAATCAAAAAACATAAATGAACTAATTTATTAAATCTATAACTTAATCGTATCCCAACCAATTATAAAAATGAACCAGATAAAAACTTATTATTTTATCTAAATCTGATCCAAAATTAAAATAATTTATTTTTATAAAAACAAAATAAATTAAATAATTTGTATTTATATTTTTAAAAAATAAAAGTATAATATAAATTATAACAGTTGAAAATATAATAATTTGTATGGTCTTTAAAAATATATTTTAATTCAAATTTGATTCAATTTAAATTAAATTTTAAAATTTTAAAAACTAAAATGAAATCGTATCTGATTTTTCATTGTTCAGTGGCGAGGTTGGGTGGGGCAAGGGAAGGTAGATTTAGTTTAATCATCACACCATTGGAGCGTGGCAGCATGTGGTACGTCTCCACTGTCATCTTGATTTATTATGATATGATGTAAAATCGCTACCGAGAAAAGGACGGTAAAACATGGCACCTGTTGTGCCATCTTCCAACGCACTGTGCTGTAGGGGGAGAGAGCGAGTATATAGGAAGCAGAAAGACCGGCTTTTTGAAGGGTCTCAGAAGCTTTTTGATTTCCACCTTCAAAAGAGTAGGGGCCCATGGTGGGAGGAAAAAAATGGCTTATGTCATTCCTGACGCGATAGGCGGTGGTCCGCTTGCCCTATATTTCGGCGAATAGTCAGTAGTCGGGGATTTTTTTTTTTTAATGCAGAAGCCACCAATTAATCAGGAAAAGATCTATTTGAAGATTACTTTTGATATTTTCTCCATATTTACACATTAAATATATTTTTTATATTTATATTTTAATTTCTAAAATTTTATAATTATTATTTGCACATATGCTAGATTACCTAAATGTAAAAATAAAATCTTTAGATATTTTTATTTCCTCATCCTCAAAATTATTAATCTCTTAACATGTGGCCCTTCGTATTTGATTCTCCAATGGATATATTATAATGAAATAAGGATATTTTTATCTTTTTATGATCCTAGTTAATCTTAAAATCAATAAAAATTATGGAAAGATTAATTTATACAAAAATGTGCCTTTACGTTAATTTTTATAAATATTAAAAAAATGTGCCTTTACGTTAATTCCAATTCATGTTCCAATCGGCATCTCTCACGTCGTAGTTCCATTATAGAGCAACATGAATGCCTTAAAGCACGTTTGTCTTCTAGCTCTTGCAGGATATTATTTTTTTGCACATGCCGGACATATACTGTAGATCATTATAGAGCAGCATGAATTCCTTAAAGCAACTTAAATTCAAATTTTCATTCAACATTTTTAATTTCATTCAAGTAATTAATCTCATCATGCCTGCCTTTACTTTTTAACAATCGAAAACACTGCCAACCATATGTTATTTCAGAAATTCTATCTTAAAAAAAGCGGAGTTATTTTAGTCTCAAGCCAAATACAGCCAAAATGTTCGGGCTGGGCACCTTGATCACTAGGATCCACTCGATTGTAACACTACTAGATCTCTGGAGGGTGCCTAAAGAAACATCGATCTGGTTTTATAGCTGTCTTGAGAGAATGCCCATTTTCAATGTAAATTGGAGTATATAAGTGCTTAACAAGACCAAAGATATATTTCTAGATCAACAAGTGACGTTCTTGTATTAAAAATATCCATGGAATTGAAAGCGATTCGCTTTGACTGCACTCTCCATATCAGAGAGGAGAGATGCCCTTCCATGCCAAATTTTATGGACGTCATCAGCCACATAGTTATTAGAAGACTGGACATCCCTTAACAACTATACCTGATTCCGTCAGGCATTGAGCTAGAGGACAATGGTCATCCACACTCAATCCCCACCAATTGATCCTATATATAAATGATGATATTAATAGCTTTTTTTTTAAATAATTAGTTTTGGCTAACGTGACTTGTCTCTTGCCTAACATTATTCATGCTTTATTTTCTGACCATATGACAGGGACACCATAGCTAAACTTATTGGATTCTCTCTATGTCGACGAAGAAGCCGGAAGAAGATGAATACGCAAAACAAACACGCAAAATGAAAAACTACAAAACTACGAAAGGCTTCCGATCGGCCAACTTCACTCCATTACAAACATCTAATGATCACTCGCACGACAGTCGATTGGGGACCGATTCCATCAATCACTTCACATTGGAGCAGGCCAATCTTTCCTACCACTGCCCTGATTCTTTTAAAATATTGCAATAACCGACTTCTCTGACCATGAGCGTTAACCACCAGCAACTTCACATGGGCAAAGAGCCAAAACAGCAGACTTGAGAACAGCTATGGTCACCAAAATCACGAGGAGAGGTGCATATATATATATAACCAATATTGAATACGGAAATTGGCAAGGACGAGCCATCAATAAAACGATACAGATGTCTCATCGAGTTTTTTGCTTCCCTCTTCGCTCCTCAAGATATATAGAGATGCTGTCAAAAAAAAAAAAAAACCAGCCAGGACTGGTACAAAATAGTTTTAAAAAGGGTTCAATGATCGACTGCAACACTGAAACTATGCATTAAATGATTCAGGCAGTAAACATCACATTAAATGCCAGCACCGAGGAGTAAGCCTCAAATTTTCCTTTGCATTCTAGGCGTTTTAGTCAGGGACATGGTAGAATTTTATGGAATTGAACAGCTTCCTGGGCTCAAGGAACTTAAGCTCGATCAGGTCCCAAGTGATGTTGCATCTATGCTAACTTTTGCTCTATCAATTGCAGAAACACTGCCACATCTCACACAGTGATTGTCAAAGGAACAAATAATTCAATCTATCTTTTATATGTAAGAACAAAGGCAAGTGGATATCACTGTTCTCCACTCCCTTCATTTAGATTTGGAAACTTCGTATTTCATTAAGATTGCACTATCTGAAATTCGACCTATCCCAAAAAAAAAAAGAAGGAAACTAAATCTAAGGCTTGGCGGGTCTGGCCCGTCCTCATCCTCAGGTTGAATGTCTTCAAGGCCACTTAATTTATAGGCTTGGGAGATCTTTTCCTTCCACTTCTCAAAACCCTGAGCGTAGGCGTTGATGGCCAGCGATTGAATTCGAGTGGAAGCTAGTGTTGCCGTTTGCAAGCGAAGGGCGTTCGGCGTGAGTGGTGAGAGCCAGCGGATTAATTCATTGCATGGGGTCGGGCCAGCATGGTGGGACCGGAAGCGTTACTAAATTTATTGACGGTGAATCACCAATATATATCCTCAAATAAATGACTAAATCCGTAAAGATTTAATAAACTGAAATTTAGAGTCATGCCCTTTGTTGACTGCAATTTAAGAATTGTATCCATTAGTTTTTTATATATAGATACAATCTTACCCAATAAATCTAGAAAAATTAAGAAACCAACCTTTGTTTGACTATAATTTAACAAATGGGTCCAACCCATGAAATATGAAATAAAAGGAAACAAAATCGATATCTTTAATTATATTTTTTATTTTTAATAAAAAATTATGATTTTATTTTATTATTTAAAAGGAAACTTTCAAGCAATGAATAAGGCTCCATTAAAACTTTTTCGGTCTAGAAAAAAAAACAATGCTTATCCATTTCCAGGGCATGTGTATTGCATGTGCTGAGCTCTAATCTACTGCTATGTAAAGAGAATTATTAGAATTGGACACACGAACTACTCTTCAACAACGAAACCATTAAAGCATGGCACGTGCTTTGCCGGTAGGGGATTGAAGCTGAAAACACGTACAACGAAACCATTAAAGCATGCCACGTGCTTTGCCGGTAGGGATTGAAGCTGAAAACACGTACGTCTGTTTAGCACCTTGCCCATAGTTACCGCTCGCTGGATGTCCGGCATGGCATAACGCGATACATGCTCTCGTGACCTCCGAATCATAAAACATCAAAGGAGGCAAATTAACATAAATAATGATATTAATAGCTTTTTTTGAAATGATTTGTTTTGGCTAACGTGACTTGTCTCTTGCCTAACATTATTCATGCTTTATTTTCTGACCATATGACAGGGACACCATAGCTAAACTTATTGGATTCTCTCTACGTCGACGAAGAAGCCGGAAGAAGATGAATACGCAAAACAAACGTGCAAAATGAAAAACTACAAAACTACGAAAGGCTTCCGATCGGCCAACTTCGTACTCCATTACAAACATCTAATGATCACTCGCACGACAGTCGATTGGGGACCGATTCCATCAATCACTCACATTGGAGCAGGCCATTCTTTCCTGCCACTGCCCTGATTCTTTAAAATATTGCAATAACCGACTTCTCTGACCATGAGCGTTAACCACCAGCAACTTCACATGGGCAAAGAGCCAAAGACAGACTTGAGAACAGCTATGGTCACCAAAATCAGCGAGGAGAGGCGCATATATATATATATATATATATATAATATTGAATATGGAATTGGCAAGGACAAGCCATCAATAAAACGATACAGATGTCTCATCGAGTTTTTTGCTTCCTCCTCGCTCCTCATGATAGAGATGCTGTCAAAAAAAAAAAAACCAGCCACAATAGTACCAGGACTGGTACAAAATAGTTTTAAAAAGGGTTCAATGATCGACTGCAGCACTGAAACAACTATGCATTAAATGATGCAGGCAGTAAACATCACATTAAATGCCAGCACCGAGGAGCAAGCCTCCAAATTTTCCTTTGCATTCTAGGCATTTTAGTCAGGGACATTGTAGAATTTTATGGAATTGAACAGGTTCCTGGGCTCAAGGAATTACTTAAGCTCGATCAGGTCCCAAGTGATGTTGCATCTATGCTACGAGGGTCTTTGGAAAGACATCCCAACCATCCCAAAGAAACTTTTGCTCCATCAATTGCAGAAACACTGCCACATCTCACACAATTATTGTCAAAGGAACAAATAATTCAATCTATCTTTTATATGTAAGAACAAAGGCAAGTGGATATCATAGTTCTCCACTCCCTTCATGTAGATTTGGAAACTTGTATTTCATTAAGCTTGCACTATCTGAAAAATGACCTATCCCAAAAACTGATATACAACTGGGCATTGAGCAATAATAGTTTTTAAATTAAACTGGGCATTGAGCAATAACAATTTTTAAATTCTCTCTCCTTTATTTAATTAATATTTAATATGTTACATCATAAATTCAACACCATACCTATTACATGCTAAAAATTTAAACATAAGCACCTAGATCCAAACCGTACAAAAATTACAAAAAAATACAATACAAATTACTTAAATAAGATGGAGAGAGATGCTGCCATAAACTAATTGCAGCAGGAAGGATATTTCCTACAGCACAAAGGATTATTAGGAGGACAGCAAGCTTCTTTCGCAGCTATTTTAAGAATAAGCAAGAAGAAGATGATGAAGAAAATCAATGTGCAGATCGGTTGAACGTTCTTAGCCATGATTGCTCTATGCTTAATTCTGACGATTCGGATGAGTACTTATAATCTCATTGTTTTGGACTCATCCCTCTCTTTCCTGGGCCCTCTTTTTTTGGTTGTCATTTTCGAAGCTCTTTCCGGGCGTACACTTCAGTACGAAAGAAAAAGCTCCTCCACCCATTTCTGCCCGTAAAGCCCTCCAGCTGATGCTCACATGGGGGTGGGGGGGGTGGTGGGCCTTGGCCTCTATATATTTTTTAGTCATTACCAAAGACACTGTTTGCACAAATGACAAATGAATGCTGTCATTGATGATGAGCTCCACTGAGACAGCTCTGCGGCTTCACAGATAGAGAGAAGTTTAATCAAATAAATAACCTTATCATTAATTTAAGTGTACGCATTAGCATTAATTAATGAGCAAAGCAAGTTCCCTTTCAGTGCTCCTGCAGAACATGACTTATTTTAACTTTTCTATCTTAATATTTATTATGGATGTAGTTATACTGAGTTGATCACCCTCTTATTTGGCTACCTGGTCTCCTGTGACAGTATTAATTCCAAAATATACTATAGCTGACTATGATCTGGTCCTGAAATCGTCTTCAGCTACCATGGATCCCAAATGACCAGGAAACATCTCTCTTATCATCTACAGTGCGGGTTAGAAAGTTGGCAGCCTTATTCATGCCATGCTCGTGACCCCTACTGGTGTTCTTTGAGAAGACGTAAGTCATAGTGTGAACCCATGGAAAAGGATCTCAATCAATCTCTCTCTCTCTCTCTCTCAATCTAGGGCATGGCTTTTTCTTCAAGCTAGGTCCACATAATTTCAAACTCTAGAGTCTCTGCTTGTCGATCCTGCTGCAACCTGCTTCCATGTGGGAGTGGCCAGAGCAATCATGCAAGAAGCACATGGGAGCCAACTGTGGGTTATCTTGGATATTGGTTATGGGCTTGCAAAAAGGTAAAGGAAAAGCTAGACTCTCAGCATCATCACGGATGCGCTTGATGCATGTTTTCTATACCAAAGGATAGTACGTGAAACTTTTTCTAGGATAAAAGAAAGTAACATAGACTTTATGTAGGAAAAAGAAATAGATTAATGCGGTGACTTTTAGATTCAGCATTTTGGGCATTGCGATAAGGAGGTGGCGATTGTTAAGCCTGCAGCACCACCATGGGCGCTCCAGTGGGAGCACTGGACAGGAGGCAGCATTAAACCAACCAGAGAGGTTGATGCAACCTTAGCCACACAAAAACCATTGCACGCAAAACGTGGGCTCCATCACGCTCCAGTGGGTTTTTTTGATGACAAAAGAGGATGAAAAAATAAATACAATATCTCTCACATTTATTTTTTGATGAAATAGGAGAAAAAAAAATGTGGGCTTCCTATATAAAGTTTGTTTTTTCTAACCGAATTAAAATTACCACATCACGTTTGTTTTTCTGGCCGAGTTATAGCAACCACATCATGTTTGTCTTTTTGGCCGAGTTATAACAACCACGTCACCTTTGTTTTTCTGGCCGGGTTAAAAACTTAAAATAACCACATTATACATGGCATGCTTTGATATTGACACATTTTATTTTTTTTCTAGTGCCTTTTGCTATTGTCAATTTCACCCACCCACATCCATCGGTCACGACCATGGGGCACTGAAGACTCCTACACTATTGTCTTTTTCACTGTTGCTCTTGACCAGTTTTGTGTCATGTCAATATCACTAAAAAGAACTGATAACCCTACTTAAGAGTGACAGCATATATAAAACGGAAGCCTAGGAGCTAAAGTGAAAAAGGTATCTTTCGGAAGAAGAGAAGCGGGGAATACACATTGTGTGATGTGCCTCCAGTGGATGCCACGAGGGTTCATCAATATTTTAAAAATTAGATCGCATAATAAATTGACTTGACATTTAGACTGTGGGTGAACCAATTTGGCTGAATAAATTGAATTGGATAAAATATCTTTCTAACTTTGTTCAAGTTTTTTTTTTTCTGAACTAAATGAGTTATTGCTGTCAAAGTTTCTAAATTAATAAATTACTGATAGAAAAATTGAAGGTCTTGTTCTTTTTTCTGATTAATTAATTTATAATATTTTTTTAAAAAAATATTTTTATTAAAATAAAGAATTAAATTATCAATTATTTTTTAAAAAACTTTTCTTTTTTTTTACTTCTTTTCTTATTCTTCCTCATCCGATTAATTAATTTATAATATTCTTTATAAAACATGATATCCTCATTAAAATATAGGATCATAATTTAAACCGATGACTTCTCAACAAATTAGATGTCCTGAGAGACACAATGGGCAAGATGATGTACTAGGAGGAAATTAATGAAATAATAATATATTTGGGCTCTAATTGAGATGGTTTTGTGAGCTTGAGAGAGGTTGTGGAGAAGCTTTAATGGAACAATGTGTTGTCAAATCTTTATTGTCTTTATTCATCTACTCATGACAACCATTTCAAGTAAAGCAAAACGTGGCCAGATCTTTATTGTCTTCTGAATTTTTTTTTTTTTGTCACTTCATGACAATAAAAGCTGCATCTACGAAAGCTTGAATTTGGCACTGAGGCTACAATATACTTGATAGGCACAGCATCAACGATCAAAAGGAACATGTGGAGCACCGTCATTGGCACTGGACGATCCCATCGTGCCACCACCATCTCTCATGCTGTTAAGGGCCCGAGAGGCAATGGCCATGTGAAATGATCCAGAGCTGGTCCCCACTCCCCATGCCCATGTTTAGATTCACAATGTTTAAATTCACAAAAGTTATAACTTAAATTTATTTACTATCAATACATTTATGCTTAAATTTTTAAAATTATATAAATTTAATTTGTTAATAAATTAATTAAAATCTCAAATAGACTTAATATTATAAAAAACATCTAGCTCAATTCAATCCTGAATTTCAATCCATTCATGCCTGCGCCATCATATCGCCACCAAAAAACGCATCGACAAAAAACAAAAAAAAAAAGATAAGTAGGGGAAGCAAGCTGCTGCTTTCAAATGGTTGACGTGAAAGGACATTCAAATGGCTAACCTAAAAGGGCAAGGAGAGAAGCAAGCTGCTGCTTTGATATCGATTGTTGGCCATCCTTCTCAACCTTCCCTTATTAAATCCGTTGGGACCGATGGGCCATCAATCTTACACTGGCAATTACTACTGGCTACTTGGCCAACCGGATGGCAAATGGTTGACATGAAAGGACAAGAAAGTAAGCAAACTAATGCTTTCAAATGGCTAACCTAAAAGGACAAGGAGAGAAGCAAGCTGCTACTTTGAAATCGATTGCTGGCCATCCTTCTCAACCTTCCCATATTTAAATCCATTGGGACCGATGGGCCATCAATCTGACACTCACAATTACTACTTAACGTTGACAGCTTGGCCCACCGGTTGGCACTGGTACGAAAGGATGCTGGGCATGTCATTGCTAAAGGTGGGCACTGGATCATGTCTGACACGGCATGGCTCAGACTCGTCGTGCCGCTCATAGGCCATGCTCGATCTGGCATGATTGGATCATGTCTAGCACAGCCCACCAAAAAATATTTTAACATGGTGAATGTACAAAAATGCTGAGATGGGCATAAGATGTTAATACTAATGGACGATTGAAAAATGAATAAAAAACTCATATTATTTTCCTTATCCCACCTTCTATATTTACATAAATTATGTTTCAAGTTAATATAAATTTTCTTAAAATTAGAATTAATTTTTAATTCTAAATATCTTGTTCTTTAATAGTAAAAATTAGTTTATTTTAACAAATTTTATATTTCAATGGCAAAGATTAGTTTTTAATCCTATTAAGTTTTTGGCTTAGTATTGTTCTTAATATGCATTTTTTTTTCTTTCTTTTCTTTTCATTATTATTATTTATTCTATATTAGGATTGCTTATATCCAATGCATTTGATCTAAATTGAAAACGTGTTATTCTATATATAATCTCCCACCATCATTTTTTAGCTTTTATTGCTACCATCTCAGTGCTTTATACCACCATATTAAAATTTTTTCTTATCTACCATGCCAATTAGGATAGTTCATCAAATTATCCTTAACTACCATTAAAAATGTATTTGAGTTGCCATACATACTATCATCTTAGCATTTTTTTTCGTATCCATCAGGCGAATTAAAGTTTTCTATGAAGTCATTATATATATTCAAATGAAATTTTAAATAAGTTCATTTGTTTCTTTCTAATATAATTATCCTGTTAGAAATTGATCCTCACATCCGTTGTTGTGTCTCATGTAAGCAAGATTCCAAAGATTGGCTCTACTTACTTGTTCATCACTCAAGTACAATCAGACTATCCATGAACTATATTGTATCTCACCATGAAGTCTTGCTGTATCGCCTGTGCTGCACCGTGCTTGATGATTGTCTTGTGTCGTGTACATGCGTATGCCATATATATATATATATATATATATATATATATATATATATATATATATCTGCCCTTGGTATGCTCGCGCGTATGCACCGCACGCAAGCTGCACTGCCCCCGATTCAACAAGACATTTGCTGTATCGCCTGTGCTGCACCGCGCTCGATGATTGGCTTGTGCCGTGTACATGCGTGTATGCCAAAATATATATTTCTGCCCTTGGTATGCTCGCGCGTATGCACAGCACGCAAGCTGCATTGCCCCCGATTCAGCAAGACATTCTCTACCATTAGCATAGCAAGCTTAAGCGTTGGTTTGAATCTCTTCCAAAATGACCCATGGCAATACAAGCAGGCCAGCCCAAAGGCCCGTTTGAGCCGGATCTTTCAACCATCTAACTTTGCTGTTGGGCTATCCCAATTTAAACTCCATAAAGGTGCTATCAAAATGACTAGTGTTTGGAGACAAACTGTGCATCCACGCAATGGTAACAATCACAATATGCTCTAATGGACCATGCCACCAAAAAAAGTCATTTGAAAAGATTGTAACACTATTTCATGATTACTGATGAGTGTTTTTTTTTAATGTTATTCATTAGGATATGGCCATTATCATCTATCACACTTCATTCAACTTTTCTTTACGACATAAAGATTAGAAATCCAAAGGGAATAAGAATGGGTGTGTTTTTTTGTTTAATTACCCAGCCATGATATTTGGCAATGCCTTTGACGCTTACGTATATGCACCCATAAAGCTAAAGCTTTTAATGAATTCAATGATTACATGAATTGGGACGTTGCTTTGTTTCCTCTCAAATAAGATGCCGCTTTGTTATGGCCATGGTTATTCGCATATATAACATAAAATAGCAATATAATAGCTAGAAAAAAATACTCAATGGACAGATGTATTATTGTTAGATTTTAATTTTGCAGTCATACATTTAAGAATAATATATTTTAAAGTAATATTAGTATCCATGTGATAAACAAATAGTTTGATTACAATGGTTATATATGGACCGCTTAAATATCAATATACATATCAATATTCTCTTGTGCAAAAATAGACATATTAATGATGCATTTGAAATTAGTTGAGGCAGTAGGGAATTTTATGAAGAAAAATTGAAATTTAAAATAACTATTATAAAATTATAAAGAAGTATAAGTAAAAATAATAGTCATTATAGGAATGATGGGAATATTTTTCATATCATTCATCTTAATAACAAGTGAGGGGTGGTTGAAAAAAAAAGGTGAAAATATGTTTTTGGTCCTTAAACCTTCACTTAAAATTTATTTTAATCCTTAAACTTTTACTTGTTATAGTTTAATCTCTTATATTTTAAAAATATTATATTTGTAACATTTCATTATATAGGATCAATTAAAATTGATGGAATAAATGATAGGTCATATTGATAAAAACATGAATTAGTTGATAGAATGACATATTATGAGCCATTCTATTCATTTGAATTGGCTCTATGTCACAAGATGTAGGGAACACAATATTTTTAAAAGATGACTAGATTGTAATAATAAAAAGTTTAAAGATCAAAATAAATTTAAAAAAAAAGTTTAAACATCAAAAGCATATTTTAGCCTAAAAAATTATAATTATTATTATAAATAGGTTTTTTAATGACGTTATTTGCTATATGTAAATGATGTCGTCACTAGATTGGCAGAGCTGATTGGCAGAGCTTGTCAAGCTTGAGCAGCCAGAATTTGTTGGGTCTATCTCTCACGTCTCTGTAGAGGGTTCAAATCATACAAGCAGTCTGAGCCGCTGGGCTGTATGGGTGGTTCCTACAAGAAATTCTATCCGAGTGGCCAACTGAAGATCCTATCCAAGTGGCCGACTGAAGGTCCTACAAGAAATCTTACTTGGGTGGCCGCACATAAGCAAGCCAATTCATCATAGTTCGCCCATGGTCCCACTAATAACTCCAATGGTGCATTTTGAAGTTCGTCCACTTCCCTCACATGGTCATTCTCACAAGCATCGCATCAGTCGCCGCGTTGTTGCATTGCATGTGGCCCACTTGCTGCCCAATGGAATGAAAGACTATGTAGTCAATATGAAATAATTTACAAGACATGTGCTTCATACTCATATAAACCAATCCGTAGAATGGAATGGATTTATTTCACGGCTATGCCTTTGACTATCCAAAATTTTAATGAACTCAAAAGTCATCACGGTTCACCAGTGTTAAAATCAGGATCCAGGTCCTCTGCCACATGGCCCATAAAATTTGCATGAAGTCCCTTTCCTTCTATCATTAGCCTTGATATTTCCCTTTCGATTTCAAAGTAGCAGCTTGCTTCTCTCCTTGTCCTTTTAGGGTAGCCATTTGAAAGCATCATTTTGCTTACTTTCTTGTCCTTTCATGTCAACCATTTGCCATCCGGTTGGCCAAGTAGCTAGTAGTAATTGCGAGTGTCAGATTGATGGCCTATGGTGCCAACGGATTTAATAAGGGAAGGTTGAGAAGGATGGCCAACAATCGATATCAAACCAGCAGCTTGCTTCTCTCATTGTCCTTTTTGGTTAGCCATTTGAATGACCTTTCACATCAACCACTTGAAAGCAGCAGCTTGCTTCCCCTACTTTTCTTTTTTTTTTTGTCGATGCATTTTTTTATGGCAATATGATGGCCCAGGCACGAATGGATTGAAATTCGGGATTGAATTGAGCTAGATGCTTTTTATAATATCAAGTCTATTTGAGATTTTAATTAATTTAATAACAAATTAAATTTATATAATTTTAAAAATTTAAGCATAAATGTATTGATAGTAAATAAATTTAAGTTATAACTTTTGTGAATTTAAACATTGTGAATCTAAACATGGGCATGGGGAGTGGGGACCAGCTCTGGATCATTTCACATGGCCGTTGCCTCTTGGGCCCTAAACAGCATGAGAGATGGTGGTGGCACGATGGGTTCGTCCAGTGCCAATGACGGTGCTCCACATGTTCCTTTTGATCGTTGATGCTGTGCCTTTCGAGTATATTGTAGCCTCGGTGCCAAATTCAAGCTTTCGTAGATGCATCTTTTATTGTCATGAAGTGACATAACAAAAAAAAAATTCAGAAGACAATAAAGATCTGGCCACGTTTTGCTTTACGTGACATGGTTGGCATGAGTAGATGAATAAAGACAATAAAGATATGACAACACATTGTTCCATTAAAGCTTCTCCACAACCTCTCTTAAGCTCACAAAACCATCTCAATTAGAGCCCTAATATATTATTATTTCATTAATTTCCTCCTGGTACATCATCTTGCCCATTGTGTCTCTCAGGACATCTAATTTGTTGAGAAGTCATCGGTTTAAATTATGATCCTATATTTTAATGAGGATATCATGTTTTATAAAGAATATTATAAATTAATTAATCGGATGAAGAAGAATAAGAAAAGAAGTTTAAAAAAAAAGAAAACATTTTTTAAAAAATAATTGATAATTTTAAATTCTTTATTTTAATAAAATATTATTTTTTAAAAAATATTATAAATTAATTAATCAGAAAAAAGAACAAGACCTTCAATTTTTCTATCAGTTATTTATTAATTTAGAAACTTTGACAGCAATAACTCATTTATTTCAGAAAAAAAAAACTTGAACAAAGTTAGAAAGATATTTTATCCAATTCAATTTATTTAGCCGAATTGGTTCACCCATAGTCTAAATGTCAAGTCAATTTATTGTGCAATCTAATTTTTAAAATATTGACGAACCCTCATGGCATCCACTGGAGGCACATCACACCAATGTGTATTCCCCGCTTCTCTTCTTCTGAAAGATACCTATTCCCGGACCGGTGATTCTGGTGGGGACCCTCTGACACTCAAGTCAGTGATTTGGAGAACATGGATTTTTTAATGAAAGAGTAGAGATTGAGTTCCCCTCCCTCATTGGGGGTCGGGGTCTTTATATATCTGTTCGGGGTCCCTCTTACCCTTCGTCCATAATAGCCGAATCATATCTTTCATTAAGATCGGCTCCGTAGGTAGGCGCACAGCTGCTAAACGTGTGC
The DNA here is from genome assembly GCA_900491605.1 of Calamus simplicifolius. Taxonomy (NCBI): domain Eukaryota; kingdom Viridiplantae; phylum Streptophyta; class Magnoliopsida; order Arecales; family Arecaceae; genus Calamus; species Calamus simplicifolius. The sequence goes on from UESW01004103.1 coordinate 1,174,425, forward strand.
CATAAGTATCGGTAACGGCCCATAGTATGGCATTAACCGCCCGTGATCTTGGCAAAAGAGAACGGGTTGACAGGCCATGTTGAAGTCCTGCGTGAACAGCGATGGGTGATAAGGTTAGTCACATGGGCCCCAAGGTGTAGCCATTGGGGTAGAAGATGTCGTTTGGAGTTGAAGCTAGCTATCCCTTGTAGAGCATTAATTATGGAGTCAGAGCACTATTCACATGCAAGGCATCATGTGCATGACATGTGCATGACACTGTTCATGACCGAGGGGAATAGGTCGAGGCCGAAGGGGTGGCAGCATAAATACCATAATACATGGGAGAGAATAAGACAATAAATGCCTTAGAGCAAGTGGATGCTCGTGGCCTTTGAGGCCATAAATGCTATAAATATGGTAGAGAATAAGGCAATAAATGCCTTTGAGCAAGTGAATGCATGTCGGCCTCGGCTACCGAGACCGATGCGAGGCCGAGGCTGATGCGCCGACACCGAGGCACTGACGCGAGGCCGAGGCCGACGTGCAACCACTTGCTAGGCATTTATTGCATTTATTGCCTCCTCACTGCCCAAATCGCCGGCCACAAACACTTATTCCTAAGGAGTAATTCACTCCCCTCATGGCTCCAATATCTCACATCCTACTAGAAATCGAGGAGGAACCTTACTTCAAGCATCCGACCCCCATGAAGTCTGAGACCCCCCGTAATAAGGAACTTTACTGCCGGTACCATCGAGATTATGGTCATGACACCGAGGATTGCTGCTATCTGAAGAAGGCCATTGAAGAGTTTGTCCAGTAGGGGCACTTGGGCAAGTTCGTTCGAAGGGCAAACCTTCCTACTCCAGGTTCATCGATGCCTTCGACACTTTAGACCCGTGTGGACAATGCTCCTACGGAGAAGACTATAGCTATGATTTCCTGGGGTGCAGGTGGTGGCTCAAAAAGACAACGAGAGGGAATAGACTCTGTAATTCCTTTCTTTGGAAAGGATTTAGATGGGATAGTTAATAAGCATGACGATAGCGTCGTTGTGTCCATGACCATAGCCAAACATCCTGTAAAAAGAATTTTAGTTGATAGTGGGAGTTCAGTGGATGTTTTGAGCTACGAAGCTTTTGTTCGGATGAACCTATCAAAGTCTTCCCTCCGACCCATTGCCATGCCTCTAATGGGCTTTACTGGGGACTCTATGAGCGTGGAGGGGGAGATTGCCCTTCCTGTCATGGCTGGAACCCCTCCGTGTCAAAGCACGGTGGTCATAAATTTTCTGGTAGTCCGAACTCCGCTGGCTTACAATGCTATCTTGGGGAGACCGGGATTGAATTTGCTAGATGCTGTAATCTCCACTAAGAGATTATTAGTAAGATTCCCCACCAACGAAGGAATCGAAGAAATGAAAGGAGAGCAAAGCCCGCCACCGCTTTGCTATCACTTGTCTCCTAGTCCACTGGAAGCGGCGTTGGCTATAACATCTGAGCCGCTTGACCCCCGAGACTGGAAAGGATGGGAGAACCAGCCGAGCACCTCCTGATCCTCCCCTTGGGGGATGACCCGGCAAGGACCATCCAGACTGGGCCATTTCTTCCGGAGGAGGCACGCGATCGACTTCTCACTTTCCTACGTGACAACACCGACGTCTTTGCATGGTCATCCTTAGACATGCCGGGCGTCCCTGAGAAGGTGATCACCCATTGGCTCAACCTCAGGCCAGAGTGTCGGCCGGTCCGATAGAAGAAAAGGAGCTTCACTCCGGACAGACAAAAGCTATCGATGAGGAAGTTCGCAAGTTGATGGCTGCATACCATATTCGGGAAGTTCATTACCCCGAATGGTTGGCCAACGTGGTGATGGTCCGAAAGACTAATGGAAGCTGGACGATGTGTGTGAACTTCACTGATCTCAATAAAGCAAGCCCCAAGGATAGCTTTCCCCTACCTCGGATCGATCAACTGGTGGATGCTACATCCAGCCATGAGGTCCTTAGCTTCATGGATGCTTTCTCTGGGTACAACCAGATCAGAATGAACCCGATGGACAAGGAAGCTACTTCCTTCATAACTGAGAAGGGGTTGTACTGCTACAAGGTAATGCCATTTGGACTAAAAAATGCGGGAGCCACCTACCAAAGGCTAATGAATAAAGTCTTCGAGGACCAGATAGGATGCAACATGGAGGTGTATATGGATAACATGATGACAAAAATATCCACGCCACCGACCATATCTCCGACCTAATGGAGACTTTTGACAACCTTTGTCGATACCAGATGAGGCTGAACCCATGCAAGTATGCATTTGGGGTGGCAGCCGAAAAGTTTTTGGGTTTCATGGTGACCCGGGGGGATCGAGGCAAACCCGGACAAAGTTCAAGCCATCTTGGACATGAGGTCTCCCACCAACAAGAAGGAAATACAGCGCCTGACGGAAAGGGTGGCCTCCATGAGCCGTTTCCTGTCCAAGTCCACTGAGAGGTGCTTACCTTTCTTCAAGGCACTCCGTAAGGCCAATGGATTTGAATGGATAAAAGAATGTCAGAAGGCGTTCGAGGGGCTAAAGGAATTCTTATCTACCCCGCCACTGCTATCCAAGCCAACAGGTGGAGAAGAACTCCTTCTGTACCTCGCAGCTTCTTTCGAGGCCATTAGTTCTGTGCTGGTCCGTGTGGACACCAAAGGCATGCAAAAGCCGATGTATTACACAAGCAAGGTGCTCCACAATGCAGAGACCAGGTACTCAAAGATTGAGAAGACTATCTTTGCGTTAATCGTGTTTGCCCAGCGCCTGCGGCCATACTTCCAAGCCCACCCGATCGCAGTGATCACAACCAACCTCTAAAGATAATTCTTGATCGTCCGGATACTTCTGGTCGATTGGCAAGGTGGGCGCTCAAATTGGGGGAATTTAATCTATCTTTCCGCCCTCGGTCGGCTATGAAATCCCAAGTCCTGGCGGATTTTTTGGTCGAGTGCACCTGGGGAGAGGAGCAACCCAAGGAGCCCCTTGCAAGCCCCTCGCATCTCGGAACCAGAGATGATGAATGGGTCCTTCATGTAGACGGGGCATCAAATTCTCAAGGGAGCGGAGCGGGCCTCATCTTGGCCAACTCGGATGGAGTTGTAACCGAGTGCGCACTCCGCTTCCTCTTTTCAACCACCGATAATTAGGCAGAATATGAAGCCCTGCTGTCTGGGATAAGATTACCCGAGAGCTCGGGGTAAAGCACCTTAGGGCATTCACTGACTCCCAACTAATCGCTGGCCAAATCGCAGGGGAGTATGAAGCAAGGGATCCCATCATGTCCCGCTACTTAAGTATGGTGCAGTCACAAGCTTCTCTCTTAGCTTATTTTAATGTTGGATATATCCCTCGAGGGGAAAATGCTAGGGCCGACGCTTTGTCCCATCTTGCCACCTCAACTGACGGGATACTGGTAAGAGCTTATGTAGAGCACCTGGAAGCCCCGAGTATTGATGTAACAAGAGAAACTCTGCTAGTTGAGCAAGAGCCTTCCTGGATGGACGCTTATGTCCAGTACCTTACCAATGGTACCCTCCCAGAAGACCCTGCCGAGACCAAGAAACTCAAAAGACAAACCCCAAAGTTTTTCATAATGGATGGAAAACTCTATCGAAGGTTGTTCTCATACTCGGTTCTCAGATGTGTTGGCCCCACTGAAGCGGATTATATCCTACGAAAGATACATGAAGGTATATGTGGAAGCCATCTGGGGGGCAGTTGATGCAGGGCGATATTCAAAACGCCTGCAACTCAAGAACGATCTAATCTGCGAGAAAAGAATTCGTCCAGGTTTGGTTCGAATCTTGACAAGAAAAGGGGAAAATTTTGAATTTTGATCACTCACAATCCGAAATTTAAAGAAGAGCAATTGAATTTTCAATTCAATTGTTTTGAATCAGAAAAAAAAAAAGAAAACATTCATCTCCATTCAAGAAAAAAAAAAGGAAATCTAAAAGAGTGTCTTTCTTCTCTCCCTTCTGACGGCCGCCCAAACCAAGCCTAAATAAAAGAGATAAAACCCTAACATCATAAGTTTAGAAAAATTACAACTATGCCATTAAAAAACGAAAACAAGCCCAAAACTCCTATCAGACGAGCCCGGATGGCCAAAATCCACAGCAGCTCATCACCTAAGGTGATGACTTTGAATCAGCAGTCCGTTTCCATATGACCAGCCAAGTTTGGGCCTAGTACGATACAGTAGCTGACCGGATTCGATTGACCCAAAGTGTCAAAACGAAGTCGGGTCAATTCCGTACACTCGGCCCAAACATGAATTTCAAGCCCGTTTGTTCTGCAACCTCTTGGACCTTCGTAGACTACCTGGTGTGGGCTTCCCTGACGTGGCCTGCTGACTCTGGGTTGCTGGTACAGGAACATCCAAGGACTGGTTCGACTGACCCGAACTCTGGTCCGAACTGATGTCCTCATCACTCTCCCCTTCCTCTGAAAAGCTTGACCTCAAGCTCGAATTCTCTCCTGCATAAGGGGTCAGATGCCGAATGTTGAACACATCCGAAATGAAGACATCATCTGGTAACTCAACCCGATAGGCATTGTCACCAAATTTCTCCAATACCTGGCATGGACCTATCTTCTTCGGCTTGAGCTTCGTTAAAGCTCCCTGTGGATACCGCTCCCTCGGTAAGTAAACCCATACCAAATCGCCCACTTCAAAGGACTGTTGCCGACGCTGCTGATCAGCTTTCGCCTTGTATTTGGCGTAAGTCTGCTCCAATTTGGCTCTAACAGTCGCATGTATCTCCTGCAAGTCAGACACTCTATCTTCGACCTTCTGACTCACCTTCTCTGGCGTCTCAACTGGCAGAACATCCAAAGGACCTCTTGGCAAGAACCCAAACAGTATCTGAAACGGAGCAAACCCTGTAGAACGGTTCACTGAAGAGTTGAACTCAAACTCAATCTTCGGCAAACACAAATCCCAGCTCCTGAATTCATGCACATTTGCCCGCAACAGATTACCCAAGCTACGGTTGACAACTTCAGTCTGTCCATCCGTCTGAGGATGATAAGGACTGCTGAATTTCAACTTTGTGCCCAACTTCTTCCACAGCTCTCGCCAGAAGTGTCCCATAAACTTGCTGTCCCTGTCTGACACTATGGATGCCGGTATACCAAAATGCCGAAACCACTGAAGCAAAATATAAGTCAGCAACCTTTGACGCATCAAAAGTGGTTTTGCATGGCAAGAAACACGCCACCTTACTGAACCGATCCACAATCACCATAATCGAATCCAGTCCCCTTGCTGTCCGCGGCAATCCTACAACAAAGTCCATAGAAACATCTCGCCATGGTGCCTCTGGGATAGGTAAAGGCGTGTACATACCTTGGTTCGTGTCTGTCCCCTTCGACTCTTGACACAACCTGCACCTCTTCACAAAAGCCTTGACATCTCGGTCAAGACCAGGCCAATAAAACCGCTGCCGAATCAACCAGGCTATTTTATCCCTTCCGAAGTGACCCTGGTTATGCAGTTCCTGGATGATCAACACACGAAGAGACGTATCAGGAACACATAAGCAGTTACCTCGAAACAAATATCCATCATGGAGAACGAAATCAGTTCGCTCCCCCGCCTCAATTTTGGCCAAAATCCCCTTGAAGTGCTCATCCACACGAATGTCCTCCCTTACACTCTCAAAGCCGAGAGTGTACACATGCATAGCGCCAATCAACAAGCTCCGCCTACTCAAAGCATCAGCCACTCTATTCAACGTACCAGACTTGTGCTTGATGCTGAAAGTGTATTCCTGCAAGGCACTCACCCACTTCGCATGCCTTGAACTCAGTTTATGCTGACCCTGTAAAAACTTCAGCGCCTGATGGTCTGAATACAGTACAAACTCCCGCTGAATCAAGTAGTGGCGCCAATGCTGCAAGGATCTCACAATGGCGTACAATTCCAGATCATAAACCGAGTAAGCCAGTTTAGCTCCTCCCAGCTTCTCACTGAAGTATGCGACTGGTCTTCCTTCCTGGTTAAGCACTGCCCCAATTCCAGTCTTCGAAGCATCACAATCCACCTCAAAAACTCTATCAAAATCAGGAAGAACCAATAAAGGAGCTTCGGTCAATCTGACTTTCAGCCCATCAAATGCCTCCTGTGCGGCATCATTCCACCCGAATCTGGCTCCCTTCAAATTCCGTTAAAGGTGCAGCCAGCTCACTATACCCCTTGACAAACCTGCGATAAAACCCTGCAAGACCCAAAAAGGATCTCAATTCTGTCAAGGTTGAAGGTACTGGCCATTCCACAATTGCATGCACCTTATTCCTATCTGGGAGAATCCCCTCTCCAGTCACAACGTACCCCAGAAAAATTAGTCTCCCAACCATCCAAATGCACTTCTCTGGGTTAGCAACTAACTGGTTCTCACGTAACACTGACAAAACCTGTGCCACATGGCCCACATGCTCTTCGGCTGTCCTGCTGTATATCAAAATATCATCAAAGTAGACAACCACAAATGAGCTAAGAAATGGACGTAAAACCTGGTTCATTACGCGCATGAACGTGCTCGGCGCGTTTGACAACCCGAATGGCATTACCAACCATTCATACAGCCCTTCCTTAGTCTTGAAGGCTGTCTTCCATTCGTCTCCAGGCTTCATCCTTATCTGATGGTACCCACTCTTCAAATCAATCTTCGTGAAGACCTTAGCACCACTCAACTGATCAAGCATGTCGTCCAACCTCGGTATCGGGAACCTGTACTTCACAGTAATTTTGTTAACCGCGCGGCTGTCGACACACATGCGCCACGTACCATCCTTCTTCGGTACCAAAAGGGCTGGCACCGCGCACGGGCTAATGCTCTCCCGTACGAACCCCTTGTCCAAAAGTTCTTGGACCTGCCTCCTCAATTCCTCATGCTGTTGCGGTGTCATCCGATAATGAGCCTTATTCGGCAACACTGAGCCCGAATAAGGTCAATGCCGTGCTGAATATCTCGGAGAGGTGGTAATCCAGCCGGTAGCTCCTTTGATACAACATCTCGGAATTCCTCCAAGATAGACACCAACTCCTCAGGAATCATATTTGGCCTTTGCTCCTCTTCCACGCCGAAGTCTCCTGACTTGCTCACCAAAGCAAAACAAACATCCTCTCCATCCAAACTCGCATCGAATTCTGTGCTTGGTAAACAAATTACTGTATTCTGTCCACTCACTTCCTGAAGCGGCTTCAAAATAACTTTCCTCCCATCTGGACGCAGCATATAACTGTGGGTGTACCCGTTGTACACTGCCCTGTTATCAAACTGCCACGGACGCCCCAGTATGATGTGAGTAGCATCCATTGGAACAACATCCGCCTCAATAGTTGTCTCGAAATGAGGACCAAAACACAGTGACAACTTACACCTTCGGCTGACCTGAATGTCTGCATTTCGGTTCACCCAACCGAGCTTATATGGATGTGGGTGAGGGTCTGTCTGCAACCCCAGCTTCTTCACAGCCTCCTCTGCTATCACATTCTCCCAACTGCCGGAGTCTATGATAACACGACATGTTTTGCCAGCCACAAAACATTTCGTTGTGAAGATGTCATGCCGACGCCAATCTTCATCTGATCTCGGCGCCAGACACATTCTTCGTATCACCAAGCTCTCCCCTTGAATATGGTCCGGATCAATAACACACAGCTCATCATTAAATTCCTCATCCTCAGGGAACTCTCCTCCATTTCGTCCTCCATATATCCTCCATATACAACTGAGCTCGCGCCTTGGGGCATTCATTGGCATAGTGCCCCAAATTCTGACACCGATGGCACCGAATGTTAGCCCTGTTGCTGCCCACTCTCGCCTGAGAACCTGAGGTTCCATTCGACCCTGTTGGTCTTGGAGGTACTGATGCCTGCGGCCTCGCTACTGGAGGCATAAATTTGCCCCCTGAATTCTGCCCTGAACTCTGGCCCGTAGTAAAACCCCCTCTGCTCTGAAACCCCCTGTTTCTCATCAAGCTCTTTTCCACTGCCTGAGCCCTCATATGCGCATCTCCTACACTATCAATTCGATGCACAGCCAGTGCATCTTGGATTGGCAGCCGCAAGCCATGAAGATACATGGCTATCAATCTCGGTTCAGCCTCAATCAACCGATTTCGTGCAACCAATCGATAAAATTCAGTTGTGTACTCCTCGACGCTCCGACTACCTTGCGTCAAACCATGCAACTTCGAATACAAAATCTGCTCATGGTTCGGAGGCAAAAACTCCCTGTTCATCTCCTGCTTTAGCGCTGCCCATGACGCTAATGGAGGTCTCCCATCCATATATCTACGATAGTGCTGCGCATGCCACCAAGCAGCAGCCCTATCTCTGAATCGAATTGTGACAAGCGGTACCTGCTTGTCTAAGGGCACCTCCTTCAGACGAAAAACATCATCGACCTGAAGGGTCCAATCAACATACTCGTCTGGGTTAATTCCTCCTTTAAACTCTGGAATTTCGACCCTGAAGCCTGCTTCCCACCGATTCTGATTTTCGAAATAGGGAGGTTGATCGACATACCTTGGAAGTCCAACATCAGGCCTCTGTTGCCCTCTTCGAATTGGTGGTGCCTCCAGATTTTCGAAACCCCTCTCCCTACCTCCATCAATTTCATCACGCTCCTCCACTCGAATGGGTTGGGCACGATTTTGCACCTCCATCCGCGCCATCATCGCCTGCATGGTTTGCATCATCTGTTGCATCACCTGGTGCTGGTCTCGCATGGCGTCTTGCATAGCATCTCTCACGGCGTCTCTCAGGGATTGATCGTTGTTCTTCTGCTCCATTGGATCAAGGCTCTGATACCAAGTTGATGCAGGGCGATATTCAAAACGCCTGCAACTCAAGAACGATCTAATCTGCGAGAAAAGAATTCGTCCAGGTTTGGTTCGAATCTTGACAAGAAAAGGGGAAAATTTGAATTTTGATCACTCACAATCCGAAATTTAAAGGAAGAGCAATTGAATTTTCAATTCAATTGTTTTGAATCAGAAAAAAAGAAAACATTCATCTTATTCAAGAAAAAAAAAGGAAATCTAAAAAGCGTCTTTCTTCTCTGCCTTCTGACGGCCGCCCAAACCAAGCCTAAATAAAAGAGATAAAACCCTAACATCATAAGTTTAGAAAAATTACAACTATGCCATTAAAAAAAAAACAGGCCCAAAACTCCTATCAGACGAGCCCGGATGGCCAAAATCCACAGCAGCTCATCGCCAAAGGCGATGACTTTGAATCAGCAGTCCGTTTCCATGTGACCAGCCAAGTTTGGGCCCAGTCCGACATAGTAGCTGACCGAATTCGATTGACCCAAAGTGTCAAAACGAAGTCGGGTCAATTCCGTACACTCGGCCCAAACATGGAATTTCAAGCCCGTTTGTTCTGCAACCTCTTGGACCTTCGTAGATTACCTGGCGTGGGCTTCCCTGACATGGCCTGCTGACTCTGGGTTGCTGGTACAGGAACATCCAAGGACTGGTTCGACTGACCCGAACTCTGGTTCGAATTGATGTCCTCATCAGCAGGGCTCTCGCATACAAAGCCCTACGGCAGGGATATTACTGGCTGACAATGAAGGAGGATGCATCTGAACTTGTTAAGAGGTGTGATAGCTGCCAGCCATGCTAATATTCAACATCAACCGGTGTCTCAGCTGACCCCCCTGGCCGCACCCTGGCCCTTCGCCCAGTGGGGCATGGACATCCTGGGACCATTCCCTCCAGCCTTCGGGCAACGCAAGTTCTTAGTGGTTGCAGTTGACCATTTCACCAAGTGGATCGAGGCTGAGGCTCTCACCAAGATCACCGAGGGCAAAGTAAGATCTTTCTTTTGAAAGTATATAATGTGCCGGTTCGGGCTGCCACACACCCTTGTTACTGATAACGGTCGACAGTTTGACAACACGGCCTTTCGGGAATTCTACATCGACCTAGGCATTCATCAATAATTCACCTCTGTGGGGCACCTCCAGACCAACGATGTAGTCGAGGTGACCAACCACATTATCCTCCAAGGGTTCAGGGCCCGGCTAGATGGCTGCAAAGGGCGTTGGGTGGAGGAACTCCCTAGTGTATTGTGGGCATACCACACGATGCCACAAGCCCCCATCGGGAAAACTCCTTTTAGCTTGGTCTTTGGGACCGAGGCAGTCATTCCGGTGGAGATAGGTGTCCCCAGTGCCTGGACAGAGTTATACCACGAAGAGAGCAACCCAAATTAGCTGCGAGCCAATCTAGATTTGGTGAAAGAATTACGAGACCAGGTGCAACTTCGCATGGCAGCTTTCTGTCAGCGAGCAGCCAGATACTACAATGCTCAAGTACGGTCCAAGACGTTCTGCCCTGGAGATCTCATTCTACGACGAGCTAAAGTATCAAAGCCGATGGAGGGGGGCAAGCTAGCACCGAAATGGGAAGGACCATACCGTGTCAAGGAGGTACTTCATCACGGGGCATACAAAGTTAAAGAGCTAGACGGGAAACCACTTCCTCGCACCTGGAACGCCGATAATTTACGCCAGTATTATCAGTAATGTGCTAACTTCATTAATTTGAACCTGCTTGACAGATTGCTATTCAAAATATTTGCATTGTTTTTCGAGTGATCATGCTTTGCACTAAAGATCAGCTCCGTGTTGGCAATTAAGCCCGGCTCCGCATCGGCACCAAAGACCGGCTCCGCATCGGTGTTGGGAATTGTATTCTAAAGCCAATCATTTGATGATTGTGCTAATGTAAATTGTATATAAATTGATATATTAATAAAAGTTATTTGGCAGTTTATTCATTACAAGAACATCTTCTTAATACTCCTGATTGTAATGAAGCCTTTAGGATCTTCCTTCACGATAAAGGAGGATTTATCTTTGAAGGTCCTTAAAAGAGTTCGCGACCAAATGATATACTATGACAGGGCCATAGTACTATCAATTATAGGATGTTGTATATCATATTATTGGTTGTCCTCTTAACCAAGGAGTGTAGAGACACTAGTATGACATACAGGTGAAAGTGTAGGAGTACATTTCACCGAATGTGACTCATTTTCGGATACTCTACTGTCAAGAGTTAATCCGAGAAGATATAGGTATAAGTATCCTTCAGACCTGAAGATCACAACCAATGGCTTACAAGCAAC
>UESW01004104.1:0-85003 GCA_900491605.1 Calamus simplicifolius
CCTTATAAATGATTTAATTGGTTGTAATTAACCTTAGTTGTGCCCAAGAAATAATTTAGTTATATATTTATTAATACTAATATAGTTTTATTTTTTGGTTTCATTTAATGATTTACCAGACTTTGTATAAGTCGGTCAAAAATGAGCGGGACTCGCTCATGGATGTATGCAAGGATAAAAGATGGCTTGCTGAATCCAGATTTTCTGAATGGATTGGAAGAATTTATCGCATTTGCATGTAGCCAACCTGAATGGATGGATGGGCCTAGGATTAGGTGCCCATGCAACTTCCACAGGTGTCAGAATAAAGCCTACAGAGATGTGGAAACTGTTAAGGTGCATTTGTGTAAGAAGGGTTTTGTTCCTGATTACTATGTTTGGTACTGTCATGGTGAACCAGAGGATATTCCAGCAGCTGTTATAGGCCAACAAGAGTCAATTCCCGTAGATGAACCATTTGTGAATTTAAACACATATGAACAAATGGTGATGAATGCATCGGGTAATGACTTCAATCAGAATACATTTATGGAAGAACCAAATCCAGAAGCACAACAATTTTACGATATGTTGCGTGCTGCAAATCAAGAATTGTATCCTGGGTGTGAGGGTCATTCCCAGTTCTCTACAGCTGCTCGAATGTTGAATATTAAGGCAGAACATCGATTATCAGAAAAGGCGTTCAATTCTGTAGCTGAGTTAATCAAAGAAATTCTGCCAAATGATAATGTTGCCGCAGACAGTTTTTACGCAACAAAGAAGTTGTTGCGTGGGCTTGGGCTCCCAGTTAATAAGATCGATTGTTGCTTGAACAATTGTATGATATTTTGGGGTGAAGACTCAGAGCTGAGATGGTGTAAGATTTGTGGGCAATCGAGGTTCAAAAACACCGAAGGAGGAGCCGGTACAAGTAGGAGGAAAAGTGTGCCTTACAAGAGGATGCATTACTTTCCTCTTACCCCACGCCTGCAGAGATTATACAGATCTGAGGCAACAGCTGCTGATATGAGATGGCATGCCGAACATGAATCTAAAGAGGATGAAATGCGGCATCCATCAGATTCAAAGGCTTGGAAGCATTTCAATGAAAATCATCCTGATTTCGCTGAAGATATAAGGAATGTGAGATTAGGTCTTTGTACCGATGGCTTCCAACCATTTGGTCAAGCGGGGCAACAGTATTCATGTTGGCCTGTGATACTGACTGTATATAACCTTCCTCCGTGGAAGTGCATGAAAGATCCTGCAATGTTTTTAACCGTTTTGGTTCCAGGACCATCAAATCCAAAGGAAAAGATTGATGTCTTTCTGCAACCGTTGGTGGCCGAATTGAAAATGTTGTGGGAAACAGGAGTGGTAGCCTACGACATTTCTATGAAACAAAATTTCTTAATGAGAGCTGCTTTGATGTGGACAATAAGTGATTTTCCGGCATATGCAATGTTGTCTGGTTGGAGCACTGCTGGACGTCTGGCATGCCCTCATTGCATGTATGATTCGGATGCATTTACATTGCAGAAGAGTGGTAAGCAGTCATGGTTTGATAACCATAGGAAGTTCTTGCCCCCAAATCATCCTTACAGGCGTAACTTGATCGCCTTCCGGAAGAACAAAGCAGTCACAAAATTTGCCGAACCGGTTAGGTCCGGCACGGATCTATTTGATTCTATAGAGCATTTGGGGTTGATGTATGCATGGGAACCAGATGCAGATAGAATAAATAGCCGTATATGTAAAGAACATAACTGGAAGAAGCGAAGTATATTTTGGGATTTGCCTTATTGGAGCACAAATCTCATCCGGCACAACTTGGATGTTATGCATATCGAGAAAAATTTCTTTGATAACATATTTAACACGGTGCTAAACATCCCGGGAAAAACAAAAGATACTGCAAAGTCAAGAGAAGAACTTAATCAGTACTGCAGAAGAGGTGATTTGAGAAGGAGTGCCGATGGGACCTATCCTAAAGCATGTTACACTCTTGACAGAAATTCACGAGAAGTTTTATGTAACTGGCTAAGAGGGTTAAAATTTCCAGATGGTTATGCCTCAAATATCGGTAGGTGTGTGGACATGCATAAGCTCAAGTTGTTCGGCATGAAGAGCCATGACTGCCATGTTTTCATGCAACGATTATTACCTATAGCTTTTCGTGAGTTGCTTCCGCAACATGTCTGGAAGGCAATTACGGAGCTCAGCTTATTCTTCAAGGAGTTATCTGCCGCAGTCATTACTTCTGCATCCATGGCAAGGCTTGAGGAGGAAATTCCAATTATTTTATGCAAGCTTGAGCGAATATTTCCTCCCAGTTTTTTTGACTCAATGGAGCATTTACCGGTTCACTTGCCATACGAAGCGAGCATAGCTGGTCCCGTGCAGTATCGCTGGATGTATCCTTTCGAGAGGTAAATATATACATCATTAAGATATGTTGACATTTGAAATATTATTTCATTGCTTGAAAAATTCGTTAATTTTTTGTTGCAACTTTACATATAGGTATCTTAAGAAGTTAAAAAATAATGTGCGTAATAAGGCAAGGGTTGAAGGTTCTATATGCAATGCACACTTGGTCGAAGAAGTTTCAGCTTTTGCCTCGCATTACTTTGAGGGTCACGTCCACACGAGGAGCCGAAATCATGGTCGTAACGATGACGTATGTGTGGACGAAGCAGAAGCTAATGACGGTAGAATATCAATTTTTAAAGCTATCGGCCGTTCATTTGGTGGGCAGAAGTCAAGAAATCTTAGCGATATGGAGTATAATGCAGCACATTATTACATCCTAATGAACTGTCGAGAAGTCGATCCATATATTGAGTAAGTGTATACTTCAATGCTAAATTGAAAATTTAAATTTATATAATAATATACCATAATATTTAATTTCTAACAGTAGTTTTCATCCTTTTCATCCCATAAGGATGTTTTGTGATAGACAACGACAGATGAATCCCGACATCAGTCAAGTTGCAATTGGGCAGAAATTAGAAACGGAGTTTGCTTACTGGTTTTATGAATTTGTGAGTAGTATCACTCAATCAATTTCGATAATGGTAATTATTTTTTGAATTGGATGTCAATAGCTTATTAATTTATAGGTCAACGGTCCATGGTCGACAACCGACAATATTTTCATTAAATGTCTATCGCAATGGCCATTGAAGACCGTAACAACCTCTACTGGCTATTTTGTAAATGGGTACAAATTTCAGATTGAACGATTAGCAGCTTCAAGAGGCACTCAGAACTGGGGCGTGTGTGTAAAAGGAGAAAGTGTTGGAGCAAATATGCAGGATTATTATGGAAAGTTAGTAGAGGTGGTTGAAGTTGAATATCCCGGTTGGCCTTAAAACGAACCGTATTGTTTCGTTGTGATTGGTTCGATCCGATAATTCCTGTGGGCAAAAGGGTTCATAACGACTATAATTTGGTTGAAGTGAACCATCGACGAAGATTACAGAAATATGACCCATTCATCCTTGCATCCCAAGCTCAGCAAGTCTTTTACTGCGGATATCCAAGTTTGCGCAACGACAAGCGAGATTGGTGGGCCGTTTCTAAAATCGTCCCACGTTCAACAATCGTATTAGAGGAGAGTTCATCAAGTCAATCAGCCGAGTGCCCTGCATTTCAAGAGGATGAGATGGAACTGCATGCAATTGAGGACGACACAAGAGCTCCTGAAACATCACTTAGAGATCCAAGTGGTGATGTCCAAGAAATTGCGGATGCAAATGTTCGGTTTCCTTCCGATAATGAAACTGATTCGCAATCCGATACGGCATCGGATGTTGAACCAACATTTCACGAAACAAATGACAACGATTAAACATAAAGGTTTTTTAAAATTTAACTTTTTTTATAAGTGTTAAATTCTTACATAGTCAATCATTAATCGTAATTTAATTGTGTGAATCCTTAGTATTTTCAGTATGAGGGGCAGAGGTAGATCTACCGACGACAGATTGGGTGAGCAGAGACGTAGTTTGGATCCTTCGACATCAGATCACATGAGCGTCGGAGATGGAGAGTTTGGATCTCCAGCAGAGGCGCAGCCTTCGACCTCTGCAGCAGTATTACCATCTACCCGATCGGCACAGACCTCCGAGAGTTCTTCCACCTTCGGCCGCACTTTACTTCGACTTGATGCTCAGGGGATGTAAGTATATATTAATTACAAATATTTGTTAATGTTTTTAAGTCATTAACTTATAAACTTGCATTTTTTTAACAGATTCATTGAGCAGCATCATGTCTCCAGCCACATCAGCGCCGTTTTTCAGAGGCGTGCAGATCCCAGTGGCTACGATTGGCGCCACGTATCGCCGGCCACGAGGGAGTTTTATTTTTCTGAGTTTCAGGTAAACTTATTAAATACAATTTAGCAGTGATATATAATTCTTTAAAGTTAATAAATTCAGAAACTAACTGTTTATTTTAATGCAGAAAAAGTTTACGTGGGATCCTGCCACCCATGATGCCATTAGGGCAGCATGGGAGGCTCTGACGCGACGCCGATACTCCGACATGCTTCATCGTTGGAGGTCGTCGGGTCAGCATCCTGCGCACGTGCCAGAGGGTATTTGGCACGAGTGGCAGCAGGCCTGGGAGTCCGATGGCTGGCGCAGGAGGTCCGCATCAGCCAGCACGAACCGCCGATCTGAGAAGGGCGGTCGTGGCACGGGTCTCTCCTGTCATACATCGGGCTCCATTTCGATTCAGGAGCACAGACGGCGTATGGTAAGAAAACATAAATATTTTAATTACTATTTTAGTTCTTTACAAATATTTTATTAATATCATTTTTTTTATTGTTATAGACTGAGCAGGAGGGCGGAGATCCTGGTGAGTTTCGTCTATTCAGGGCGACACACACCAGGAGGGACGGCTCCTGGGTCGATACGCGATCACGGGAGGTTGCGGTAAGAAATTAGATTTATGTAGTATCTGTTTAATTTTTAAAATTTTATTTCTAGAAATTTATTAACTCATTTATTATTGATTTCATAATTTCAAGGCACGAGTCGACGAGCTTCGATCCCAGGCATCACAGGTCGACTCTACTGATGGGGAGACGCCCGTCGAACTCTCAGCAGATGAGAGTCGACGTGTATTTTTGGAGGCTGTTGGTGCCCAGCCACGAGACCGCAGGGTCTATGGTATGGGCACTAGAGCTTCTACATTTTTTCCCCATCAGGCCTCCAGCTCGCGAGTTCCTGCTGATCTTCCTCCCGAGCGTTTACAGGAGCTTCGCAGATCTATTGCAGAGGAGATTCGCCAGGATTACGAGCAGGATTTTGAGGATCGTATGCGAGGCCGGGATCAGGAGGTTGCTGACATGCGAGATGAGATGCAGTATTTGTGGGATATGGTTAGACGCTTATCGCAGAGTCTTCAGCCTCCACAGCCTCCACAGCCTCCACAGCCTTCACGTGATCATTCAGATTCTTGATGTATTTTTTTTTTTTTTATGTTGTAAAAACTTTAAATTTTAATATATCAATTATTTTTTGAAATTTATTATTGTTTGGATTGAGTGAAAAATGTTTGTATCAATATTTAGATTTAGCAAATTTTATTAACCGTTTTAATTTTTAATCATTTAAATATTTTTAAAAACAAAATTTTCGACGCATTAGTGACTAATATTGGATTACTAATATTTTTAAAATATTATCCTGGCATCGCAATAATTTAAAAATAAATTTAATAGCAACACTTTAGCGACTAAAATTGAGTCGCTATTTTATCTTAAAAATTTTTAATAAATATTGCGACGCAATGACCATGCGTCGTAATATTTTAAAATAATTTTATTTGCGATGCATTAGCGACTAAAATTGCGTCGCTATTATAACAAAAATATTATTATTAAATATTACGACGCATCTGGATGAGTCACAATATTGCGACCCAATTAATGCGTCGCAATATTTAATAATAATTTTTTTTTTTTAAAAATTAATTTTTATTATTGCGACGCACTTAACTGCGTCGCAATATTTAATAATAAATTTTTTTGTTTTAAAATTTAATTTTAAATATTGCGACGCAATTTTATGAGTCGCAATATTTATTAATAAATTTTTAATTTTTAAAATTAATTTTAAATATTGCGACGCAATAAATTGCGTCGCAATATTTATTAATAAATTTTTTTTAAAAATTTAATTTTAAATTTAGCGACGCATGTTTATACGTCGCAGAGCGTCGCAATATTGCGATGCAATTGCGACAAAAGAGTATTGCGACGGGGAGTTGAGCGACGCCATCATTGCATCGCTATTGCGTCGCTAAACATGGTATAGCGACGCAATAGCGACGCATTTTGGTGTCGCAATATTTTTAATTTCTTGTAGTGAACGATAGTAAGTATTGAAACCTCTGATTATAATTTAAAAATGAAATTTTTGTTTCATGCTTTTTTCGATTCATTCTGATTCTACTATATATACAATACTATGAGGGATCATTTTTCGATTCAGAGCCCGAAGGCGATCTGCTGGTACGGGCGACAACTCTTCTATTGTAGCACATTATAGCTCCTCTAGATAGGAGCACTATATCCGAGAGATGTCTTTTAAGGAGCAGCCAGGATCATCTACAATTGCTCAGGTGTTGTGCCGGCAATGGTGAAGCGCAAGAGGTCCATATCATTTCTATATGATATCTTATTTCTATTTTGAATCTTTTCGGTTTATAAAAGTCTTAATGCACTGTCAAGGATGAGCCGGATAACCATTACTGGTTAGAGTTGCAACCATACTCATGAACAACAGTCATGCATGTAAATTTATGGAAAAAGAAAAAAGGGAAGACTGTCATGTTTGAATGGTAAATAGCTTCATTCAACTAAGTGTCAAGCCGGATATAGAAAGTCAAGTAAAATTCAATTTTCTCGTTGTGTCAGAATCTTGAGGTAGTTTTAATATATTTATTAGCTTGTGCATAATCTTTGTGATTCACATTTGTTAATAAAATTCTTCTAACAGTCTATTTTTGTAACTTGACAAGGTTAGCTTGTCCAAGATCTTTATGGTGTTTAACAGTCAAAATAGTAGATATAACAAATTTTTGAGATATAATTTTATTATGAATTTATTAAATGACTGAAAATTGTGGTTTTAGCTGAAAAAATGGTCACAACGTTTAACAATAAATAAGAACACAAGTTTCTATTCATATGCAAATTAAAATTAAGAAGATTGATACGGGCATAAAGACTTAGCATATACTTTAATTTAAAATATTAATAAGAATAATTTTCTACATGGCTTACTTTGCTCTATAATTTTTGTGCAAGTTTATGCTGACTTTTATTTAGTCTTGTATTAATTCTCATATCAATTGTATGTTAGATTTTGAATACATATACAAGATTAAGAAATTTAAATGATCCCTTTCTTTGTAGTATTTTTGAATGGGATATCAGGTTGTTACGAATGGTATTCTAATTACACTTCATGGTATTTGAATTACACTTTGATTCATAGTTCATATAAAAAAATAGGAGGTATTATAGATGAGTTGGCTCATTGTTGTATTTATCATTGGATTTAATTGATTTTCTTATTTTGAGGACGTCAAAGATGTTGAGGATTAAAATGAAGGAATATGCGGGAGCTTTTACTGATATACGTATAGTTTACCATCTGAGTATAAATAGATATATAATCTTTCTGACACTTTTTTTTTTTTTGGTGATGAGGTCTTAGTTTATAACATCATTAAAAAAATATTTATTCTGATTTTGTTTTCAATGAGACTGTTTTGTTTGGCGCAATTAGTATCTTAAAGAGGACTTTGAAATGTGTTTTTTTTTTTTTTTAAATTCAAGATGTTGGTCTCTTCTTTTGGAAGCTATATTGGAAGCTTGGAAGCAGGCTTCTAGTCTATGTTAAGTTTATCTATGCTAATTAGACTATATTAGATTGAATAAAAATATTAAGAATATAAAAGAAATGTTTAAAATAATTTTATTCAAATAGTATTTGTTGAATTGAGTTGTTAATTATTCATAAGATTCAATTATATACTTCTATATAACTTAACAGGACTAAAGAAGTAAGTATAAAAATATATAAATAATGTTTATATGGTATATATATATATATATATTATTTTTATATTTTTTATTTTTGAAATTCATGAATTGTATGGAACTAAAGGTGAAAAAGGTAATCGAATTATAAATTTGTGGATTGCATTGAATGTAGCTAAGTCTACTTCATTTTGTTATATCATTACTAAGCTTTTACAATCGTTATCAAATTGTTAGCTTAGACAATTCTTAATAAGAACTTCAAACGAGGTTTGTTACGATGGAAAACAGCATTTTAGGAACCTTTTATTTATTTTTAAGCAATAAGTTATATAACATATTAACAATGACATGCTGCATTCATGACTTTATTTTTGACATAGGATATTTGAAAACCATTTTAAAAGGAGCACTCTCTTTACATTCCACAAAAGCATAACCCTCTGTAGCCTTGTCACCATAGAATGTCCGATCCACGTTGCCAGTGAAGTGGACCAACATGATCTTCCTCTGCTTTGACCCTCTTCCATCATAAATTGTTCATTGCCATGGCAATTAGCTGGAAAACATGCATCATCGGATAAGCATGAATGAAATATTGATTGATTTATCTAATATACAATATTTAGAAATAAAAAATCTCAAATACAAAGAAAAACAGACCATCATTTAATAAAGGTAGAATACTGAGAATAAAGAGCATAAAAAATTATAAATAAATAAATAATAATAATCAAAGCAAAAATAAAAAATAATAATACTAATTAAAAAATAAAATATAAAAACAAATGAAATAATATTAAATTGATTTTACTTTTTATATGTCTAACAAGTTAAATTAAAAACTAGAAATGAATTTTTTTTCTTTTTCCCATTCTATGCTTCCATTCATATCCCTTCCCTCCCCCCTCCCCACAAAAAAAAAAAAAAAAAAAAAAAACATGGCATGACAATAACAATTTTTGGTTAGAGTTACAACCACTATCTGTAAATCATCACCATTGCATTTGAATCATAAAATAATCTAGGTAAAGGCTATATTCTCATAAATGAAGAAGATCTTCACATTTTGATTGTCAAAAATAGTTTCATTCAACTAACTTTGTAGGGTAGAACATAAATAGGTGAAGTTCTATCATCTTATTATGCCATAAACTTGGGGTAGTTTTAAATTTTAATACATTTATTAGCTTTGCACCATTTTTTTTTTTATTCTGATTTGTCAAGGAGATTCTTCAAACAACTTATTTCTTATAATTAATTAGTATTGCGATGGATAACAAAGGTAGAGCCAGATCATGGCATTGCTTTACGAGTCCTCTAAGTCTAGACGTGTGGAAAATATATAGCAATGACTAAAAGATCACGATGAGGTCATCATCGTTGACAGAAACATTGAAATGATCAAAAGAGAATTAATAATTGAGTGAGGTGCGCTTCTCTCTTTCTTTCTTCCTTTGCTTGAAAATGAGGTAGAGGAAGCGTCGAGGAAGGAACGCTCTTACTCAAGAAAATAAAAAAATATAAAACAAACATAAAATTTTGTGTCCAATTATGGGACTTGAACGAAGGACTCCAACCCTCCTTTAAAAGATTATTAGAAATAGATAGCTTATTTTAGATAATTTTCATCGTTGTCAGTGTGCTGGGCGAACAGCATATTGCAATTATTTTTTTTTGGACTTCGGCTCTCAGCTAAAATTAATGGTTTTGGTCTGATTCTGACTGAATTCAATCTGGCCTCATCTGCCAGAAATACTTCCCCATCGGCTTGTAGTTGCAACGATTTTTCTTTTTCTTTTTTTCTTTTTATTTAAGCGGTTGTTCCATTCTTTTGGCAAAGCTACATGGGAAACAGCTCAGCTCCATAGACAAGCATTGTTGACCTGGCCTTCAATAACTGACTTTTAGTCCACTAAACAAACATCGGTGGGGACTGGAAGCCTCAAGCATACGCGCATAGCCCAAAGAGTAAAGACCACGGTAACCCAAAGACCACGGTGAGGTCTCTATCGTTTCACTGAAAGAAGCTATCAAATGGTTGAAGAAAAAAAAATAAAAAAAATAGGCGGTGGGATTCTCTCCCCTCTTTACATGAAAATAAATAAGTAAGGTACAAGAAGCATCGAGATAAGAACACCGTAATCCAAGAAGAAAAAATAAAAGATAAACGTTAAATTTCTTTGGGTGAAATAATGTCAGCAGCTCAAACAACAGTAAACGCCCGGCAGTTTTACAAGAGGGAAGGGATAAATTCTCAAACAACGTTAGAGCAATATTCAAGCAGAACAGAAAAACAGCCCAAAAATCATGCTTTTATTTGCTTTTTTTTTTTTCCTCTAAAATTAAACGTTAGAGCAATATCCAAGCCTCACTGTCACGACGTCAACCATCGGTCTATTATTGTTTACTAGCTAACATATTATCATGGATGACTAAGCTAAGCCAAGGATGGCGTTGCTTTACAAATCCCAAGTCTAGGTGTGTGGAAAGCATATATCAGTAACCTAAAGACCACGGTGAGGTCACCATCTTTGAAAGAAACTTTGAAATGATAAAACAAAAGGCAGTAATAATTGAGAAGGATTGGCTTCTCTCTCTGAAAGCGTCGGGAAAGGAATGCCTTGACTTAAGAAGAAAAATATGAAACAACGGACGTGGAATTTTGTGTCCAATTAATTATAAGACTTAGATGAAGGACTCAAATCCTACTCTGGATGATTATTAGAAATAGGTAACTTAGAAATTGAAATTAAAATATTTCGATTCCAAGCATTTGTTTGGAAGGAATTAGAATTTGATTTTAATTCTATCTAAAATTTAAATCTCAAATCCCATTTGAATTACAAATTCATTCAAACCAATTGTAACGCAACACATCTTACAAATTTATAATATATATAGTTTTTATAATATTTACTATATATATTATTATGATATATAATATATATTATTTTTTATTATTAATAGGATTGGGAAATCATATTTAATCAAATGGATGAAAAGAATAATTTTGATTTTAGTGGAATTTAGTTTTGATCTTGATTCCAACTATAATGTCAAATTATACGGTTCTAAATTGTTCCAAACCCAAGCCCCATATGGTATCAACCATTGGTCCAAGATTGCTTAGTAACTCGCATGAGGGGGTTTTTATTACCCAGCCCTACGGCAATTTGCCTACAATAGTGAGCAGAGAAGGCAGCGAAACCTTCTCTGGCTCACCCAACCACGATGATTGCTACGTTATTATCCGGTAATGCTAAGATAATTGCTTGCATTACACATAAGTCTACGCATAGAGAGTATATTTCAGTGAACCAAAGACCACGGCGAGGTTGCCATCGTTGAAAGAAACTTTGAAATGATCAAAAAAGTATAAATAATTGACTGAAGTTGGCTTCCTCTCTCTCTCTCTCTCTCTCTCTCTCTCTGCTTGAAAATAAGGTACAGGAAGCGTCAAGGAAGGAGTGCCATGACTCAAGAAAAATACAAAAACAACAGATGCAGATTTTTGTGTCCAGTTATGAGACTTGAATGAAAGACTCGAATCCTACTCTGAATGATTATTAGATTAGGTAACTTTATATAATTTTCATTGTCGTAGATATCCTGAGTGAACAGCATACTAAATGTCTAGATTTTTTTTTGGTTTTTTTTCTCTCCATTCTATGGTTCCTTTCATACCAAAAAAAACCGTGGAATAACAATAACAATTCTTAACTAGAGTTGCAACTACTGTTCTATAAATCACCATTGTTGCATCCGAATTGTAGAGATAATCTAGATAGAGGCCTAGTTAGTGGGCCCATATAGTCCGTTGAAATGGTCTTCTTAGAATTGAAATCAAAATAATTAATTTCGATTCCCAGTATTTATTTAAAGGAATTAAAATTCTATTCCAATTCCATCTAAAATTCAATTCTCAAATCTCCTTTAAATTGCATATTCATTCAAGCCAATTGTAATGCAACACATCTTACAAATTTATACTATATAATTTTTTATAATATTAATTATATATTGATAATACATTATATATTTTTATGATATATAATATATTATAATATATAACTATATATATATATATATATTAACTTTTATTATTAATAGGATTGAGAAATCATATTTAATTAAATGGATGAAAAGAATGGTTTTGATTTTAGTGGGATTTGGTTTTTATTCTAGTTTTGATTTCAACTATAATGCCAAATTATACAGTTTTAAGTTGTTCTAAACTTTACCCCCACGACATCAACCATTGGTCCAAGGTTGCTTAACAGCTCGCACGTTATCATGGATGATAGACTAAAGTCACTGAACCCAATATAACATTGCTTTAACTAAGCCATCTAAATTTATTCTAATGACTTACAGACTGGGGTAAGGATCGAAAGTCTCAAGTATATATAGGCGTAACCCAAAGACCACTAATTGAATGGAGTTCCCTTTTTTTCTTTGCACGCAAATAACTAAATAAGGTCCTAAGAAATGACAAATAAGAACTCCTTAAATTAAGAAGAAAAAAAAGAAGAAAAATAGACGTAGAATTTATCTGGGTGAAGCAAATCCTACCCGCAAGCCATGGCTAGAGAAAGTAATATCATCAGCAGCTCAAACAACAATGACAGACGCCCAGCAGTTACGGGAGAAAATTAAGGAAGAAGGGAAGGGAGAAATGTTAGGGTTTAGACCTGTGATTAATAGCAATGGGATTCCCTGTTGAACAAGAACTAGAACTAAGGATTCCTAATCCTGTTAGGTTTAGACCTTGATGAATAGCAATGGGATTCCCCGTTCAACAAGAACTAGAACTAAGGATTCCCAATCCTGTTAGGTTTAGACCTTGATGAATAGCAATGGGATTCCCCGTTCAACAAGAACTAGAACTAAGGGTTCCCAATCCTGTTAGGTTTACTTCTTGAAAAAGGAGGAAGATGGGAGGAGAAAGAAAGGGCTGCCGCCCTATGATGAGAGAAGGGAATTTTTGGGAGAAAAGAATCTGTTCTCTATTCCATCCAAACCCTAGAGACTAGAGTTTAAATACATCCACGAAGTGGGCCAGGCCCAGACTCAACAAAAAACTCCCATGGACTAAACCAATGAGATTAAACTAATCCCCAAGCCCGTGTATACCCGTGACTTGATTTAATCTCAACCCTTGGACTCAAACCCAGCCCAATACAAGTTAGCCCACCTGGGCCTTGATAGCACCACACCAGGCCCAACAATCTCCACCTTGGTGCTTTCAAGGCCTCAGCACGTCCACTGTGTCCATCAGCTTTAACAACGAAATACACTTTTGAAAACTGTCCCGTGGAAGAACCTTAGTCAGTGCATCTGCTGGATTTTGGTGTGTACCTTCACCAGCTCCACCTCACCATCTTCCACCAGCTCTCTGATCCTGTGGTATCTGAGGTCAATGTGCTTCGTCCTGGCATGATAGACTGCATTCTGCGCAAGCATCAGAGCACTCTGGCTGTCACTATGCACCTGGACAACCTTCTGATCAAGTCCCATCTCCAGCATCAAGCCCTTCAGCCAAAGAGCTTCCTTTGCTGCCTCTGTGATACCTATGTATTCTGCCTCCGTGGTAGATAAGGCTGTGATGGGCTGCAGACATGATCTCCACGATACTGGACCACCAAACAGGCTGAACACAAAGCCTGTTGTGGATCTCCTAGTGTCCACATCTCCACCAAAGTCTGCATCCACATACCCATATAACTGCCCACGAGCCTCCTTGGATAAGTTGGATCTCTCAGTATCTTCTTGCTGTCCATAGCAAATACCAACCCCAACTGTACCTACCAAGTACCTGAAGATTCCCTTCAGTGCTCGCCAGTGCTCCCTACCAGGCTGCGCCATGAACCTGCTCACCTGGCTCACTGCATGGGCTATGTCTGGCCTACAATATACCATGGCATACATAAGGCTCCCAACACCAGAAGCATATGGTACCTTCTCTATCTCCTGAGCCTCCACCTCAGTCTGTGGTGACATGGTCTTTGATAAGGAAAAATGTGCTGCCAAAGGTAGTGCTGTCGGTTTGGCATCCTTCATCCCATATCGCTCCAGAATCCTTTTAATGTAGCCACCCTGACTCAGATGCAGCACACCCTTGGATCTATCTCTGATGATTTCCATCCCTAGGATCTTCCTGGCTGGCCCCAGATTCTTCATCTCAAACTCCCGAGACAAAGCTATCTTCAGTTCCTGTACAGCCTTCTTACTCTTGCATGCTATCAGCATGTCATCTACATACAAGAGTAAGTACATCCTAGACCCATCATCCAGAGATTTAACATACACACAAGAATCATACTCACACCTGAAAAGTCCAATGCTCCTAACATAAGTGTCAAATCTCTTGTACCACTGCCTCGGCGACTGCTTCAGCCCATACAGAGATTTCTTCAGCAAACAGACTTTCCCATCTGATCTTGGTTCTCTAAACCCTGGTGGCTGCTCCATGTAGATGCTCTCCTCCAAATGACCATGGAGGAATGCTGTCTTCACATCCATCTGCTCCAGCTCCAAGTCCTGAGCTGCTACAATACTCAATAATAGTCTGATGGAAGTGTGCCTGACAACTGGAGAAAATATCTCACCATAATCGATGCCTTCTTTCTGAGAGTATCCTTTGGCCACTAGTCTTGCCTTATACCTGATACCCTCTTGTTCTGAAGCTCCTTCCTTGCGCTGATAAACCCATTTACAACCAATGGGTTTCTTTCCTTGTGGCAGCTGGACCACCTGCCACGTATTATTGCTGTGAAGAGACTGCATTTCCTCTGCCATAGCATGGATCCACCTATCTCTATCCTGACTTTCCATAGCCTCCTCATAGGTGAAAGGGTCTCCATTCGCTGTCACCAGGGCATATGACAACGAATCCTCAAAGCCGTATCGAACTGGTGGTCGCACGTTCCTCCTGGGCCTTTGCTGTGCGATCCCAGTATCAGTCCCCTGTCCAGCTGCATCCTGCTGAACTCCCTGGCTTCTACCCCCTCTGTCAGTCCTCTCCACCTGAATCTCAAATCCTCCTGGTCCACTAGCAAATGGCACAACTGTATAGGAGGTTGTCTGACTAGTGTTACCGTGTTCTACCTCCTGTAGTCCCTGCTGTGCATCCATGCCACTTCTGTTCTGGAGGATTGAGCTCTCATCAAAGGTTACATCTCTGCTGATGACAACCTTCTTCTCCAAGGGGTCCCATAGCCGATACCCCTTGACTCCTCGCGGGTAGCCTAGGAACACCATCTTCTTAGACCTGGCATCCAACTTACTCCGCTCCCCAGCTCCAACATGCACATATGCTGTGCATCCTAACACCCTTAGATGGTTTAGGCTTGTCTTCCTTCCAGACCATATCTCCTCTGGAATGTCTCCATCTAACCTGGTGTGCGGTGACCGATTGACCAAGTAGCTAGCTGCATCTACTGCGTCAACCCAGAACATCTTTGGAAGCCCTGCCTGCAGCCTTAAGCATCTTGCCTTTTCCAATAGTGTTCTGTTCATCCTCTCAGCCACCCCATTCTGTTGAGGAGTTCCCATCACGAGAAGTGCCTTCTGATGCCCCACTCCTCACAAAAAATCTGGAACTCCCTGCTGGTGTATTCCCCGCCATTATCAGACCTCAGACACTTCACACTTTTACCCTGCTCCTTCTCCACCTCAGCCTTCCAGATTTTGAACTTGGTGAAGACCTCTGATTTCTCCTTCATAAATTAGATCCACAGCTTCCTTGAGAAATCATCTATCAGGGTCATAAAGTATCTGGCCCCATTCCTTGCAGAAACTGGGGCTGGTCCCCAGACATCTGTGTGTACTAACTCCAGGGGTTCAGCACTCCTAGCTGTGCTGACTGAGAACTGTACTCTCCTCTGCTTTCCCATCTGACAAGGCTCACAGATCTCCATATCTCCGCTACTCAAGTCTGGAAGCAGACCTCTCTTACTCAGTTCTTTCATCCCCTTGTCTCCCATGTGGCCCAGGCGGTAATGCCACATCCTGTACACATCCCGGGATCTTGCTCCACAGCTGCCACCTCAGATTTCACAGTCATCACAGAGCCCTCCATCTTGTATAGATTATTTTCCAGCCTCCTCCCTCTCATCACCACCATGGCTCCATTGGAGATGTTCAGAACTCCACTCCTGGCACGACTGCTGACGCTGTATCCAGTCCGCTCCAAGTACCCCAGTGATACCAGATTCTTCTTGAGTTCTGGGACATGCTTCACACTGGTAAGAGTGCGCACTATACCATCAAACATCCTCACCCTCACTGTGCCAATACCTGCCATCTTGCAAGGGTGATTATCTCCAAGAGTCACATTCCCCTCCTCAACCTCTGTGTAAGTACTGAACCACGACCGGTTGGGAGTGTAATGATGAGAACAGGCTGAATCCAAGGTCCACATCTCTGTGCTGTGCCTGTGATCATCTGATACAACCAAGAGATCATCCTCCACCTCCTGATCTGCAACTGTACTCACAGACTCAGATCCTCCTTTTTCTCCCTTCTGATTTTTCCACTTAGGACAATTCTTCTTAAAATGTCCTACCTCTCCACACTTATAGCACTTCAGCTCTCTCTTGCCTTTCCTGGACTTTGATCGTCCTCCAGACTTACTTCTGTCCCTGCCCCTACCTCTGCCTGTCCTTTCCCCAACTGATAGACCCTCCTGGGGAACAGCTTCCTTGGTCATCTTCTCCCTCTGCTCATTCGTCCGAAGCACCGAGACAATATCTTCATAAATTAATGTCTCCTTCCCATAGAGCAGTGTTGTGACCAATGAGTCATAAGACATGGGCATTGAACATAAAAGCAGAAGTGCTTTATCTTCTTCCTCCATCTTGACCCCGACATTCAGAAGTTCATTGCTCATCTGGTCGAATATTTGGATGTGACCCAACACATCTCCACCTTCTGACATCCGAAGGCTGTAGAGACGCTTCTTCAACATCAACTTGTTGCACATATTCTTCCCCATATAGAGGGTGTGCAACTTCGTCCAGAGTCCCTTCGGGGTCTTCTCCTCCAGCACTGAATAGAGGACTGAATCCGCCAGACAGCCCCTGATCATTGAACATGTCTTCTTCTCCAATAAAATCCACTGCTTGTCTGTCATCCCATCTGGCCTTTCCTCCAAAGCCAAATCTAAACCCTGCTGCACAAGGAGGTCCTCTACCCGGACTTTCCACATGGAGAAACTTCCCTTCCCATCAAACTTCTCAACCTCTATTTTTATGCTACTCCCCATGGCTAATTCCAAAAAATAGCACAAAAATAAATTTTATAAAATAGAGAAGTACCTTGACGAGATTCTGTTGAAATTATTTCAACTCCTTGAAGGCCTCCAGATTACTCCTTGAACCTGGCTCTGATACCACTTGTTAGGGTTTAGACCTGTGATTAATAGCAATGGGATTCCCTGTTGAACAAGAACTAGAACTAAGGATTCCTAATCCTGTTAGGTTTAGACCTTGATGAATAGCAATGGGATTCCCTGTTCAACAAGAACTAGAACTAAGGATTCCCAATCCTGTTAGGTTTAGACCTTGATGAATAGCAATGGGATTCCCCGTTCAACAAGAACTAGAACTAAGGATTCCCAATCCTGTTAGGTTTACTTCTTGAAAAGGAGGAAGATGAGGAGGAGAAAGAAAGGGCTGCCGCCCTATGATGAGAGAAGGGAATTTTTGGGAGAAAAGAATCTGTTCTCTATTCCATCCAAACCCTAGAGACTAAAGTTTAAATACATCCACGAAGTGGGCCAGGCCCAGACTCAACAAAAAACTCCCATGGACTAAACCAATGAGATTAAACTAATCCCCAAGCCCGTGTACACCCGTGACTTGATTTAATCTCAACCCTTGGACTCAAACCCAGCCCAATACAAGTTAGCCCACCTGGGCCTTGATAGCACCACACCAGGCCCAACAAGAAAATCTCAAATGACTTCAGACTACAAGTTTCAATACAGATGGTCTTGGATTTTAAAAGTTAAGAAGTGATAATGATTGGGTGAATTCTGGATCAGTTTCTGACCTGAGACAACCGAAACCTAGCATGCACTGTTAAGATAAAGACTAACGAACTGCTTTGGAACTTCAAGGTGCCATTGAATATTTCATCTACAATTGCTCAGGTGTTATGCCAGCAACGATGAAGTGCAAGAGGTCCATATCATTTTTATTCCATATCTGATTCCTATTTTGAATCTTTTCAGTTTATAAAATCTTAATGCAGCATCAAGGGTAAGCTGGATAGCCATTACTGGCTAGAGTTGCAACCATACTCTCACGAATCACCACACGCATCTCTTGTGATTCATATTTGTCAATAAAATTCTTCCAATAGTATATTTTTTGTAATTTGACAAGGCCAACTTGTCCAATATCTTTGTGGTATTTAACTGACAAAATAATTGATATTGCAAATTCTCCTGATATAATTTTATTATATATTAATTAAATGACTCTGAAAATGGTGGTTATAGCTGCAAAAGTGCCCGCAGTAGTTCAACATTAAATAACATACAAGTTTGAATTCATATGCAAACTAAAATTGAGAAGGTTGATACAGGCATAAAGACTTAGCAAATACTTAAATTCAAAATATGCATAAGAACAATCTTGTATATGATTTACTTTGCTTTATAGTTCTTGTACCAGTCCATGCTGGCCTTTATTTAGTCTCACATTAATTGTATGTCAGATAAATTTTCGATACATATACGTACAAAGCTAAGAAATCTAAATGACACCTTTCTCTATAGTATTTTTCGAATGAAATATTAGGTCATTATAAATAGTATCCAAATCACACTTCGATTCATGGTCCACATGGAAATAAGACATATTATAGATGAGTTGGCTCATCATTATATTTATTGTTGGATTTATTGATTTTCTTATTTTGACCAAGTCAAAGATGGTGAGACTTAAAATGGACAGTATATGAAAGCTTCTACTGATATACATATAATTTACCATCTAGATCATAAAATATGATGAGGTCTTAGTTTATAACATCATAAAAAAATATATTTATTCTAATTTTGGAAGCTATATATTGGAAGCTTGGATCCAAGCTTCCGGTTTTAACAGCTAAGCAACAATATTGTTCTTCCACATCTGGGTTTCAGTCAAGCAATAGGCAAGCCACCACTCTCCTTTTTTGTCTCCCTTCTGAACTCGGTTCTCAACAAGTATCCATCCTTTATTCCTTGGTATAGGGAGATCTCATGGCTTCCACCAATAATTCCATTCCTCTTGTTTACGTCATCTGGATTGGGTTCTTCCTTTTCTTTGTACCTACGCATCTATGAATTGAAGTTAGAGGAATTTACTTGGATCAAGTTGAATTAATTCGGTTAAGTTTATCTACGTGATTAGACTACATTAGATTGAATAAAAATATTAAGAATGTGGAAGAAATGTTTAAAATAATTTTATTCAATTAATATTTGTTGAATTGAGTTGTTAATATATAAGATTCGATTATATACTTCTATATAACTTAACAAGACTAAAGAAGCAAATATAAAAATACATAAATAACAATTATTTCTTATAATTTGATAATGTCAATTTATCCAAAATTTTTTTACTATATTTAACTGTAATGATAAAGATTTCTTAAGGGAGGCAAAAGTTTTGAAAAATCAAAAGATGCTAGCTATTCCTATGTAACTCTAACGTGGCATGGTCAACATAATAAATTCTCAGGCACTGGGATGTGATCTTTTGGTTATAGTTGCAGAAGAACAATCAATAATATAACATTAAATTAGAAGAGAGGATTGAATACTTTCACAAACCAAACCAAATTTAGGAAGGGCAATGCAAACATCTAGTCATGATTGTGACTTGGAATAGACATTGGAGTATTTTTGTCTAGAATTTCTTGGATAGAAACTGAATGCTTTGCTTGCCACAAATACTTTTCTAAACTAGGACTTCATCCACTTGTAATTGCAACTACCATTGGATGACAAAGACCGAGCTAAAGCTGGCACTACTTTACGAGTCCTAGGTCTAGGTGTGTGGAAAGTATATACCAGTGACCCAAAGACCACGGTGAAATCACCATCATTGAAAAAGAACTTTCAAATAATTAGAAAACAATAATAATTGAGTGGGGTTCGCTTCTCTCTCTGCTTGAAAATGAGGCACATGAAGCATCGAGGAAGAAACACCCTTGACTCCAGAAGAAAAATACAAAACATACGAGGAATTTTGGGTCCAATTTTGACACTTGGATAAAAGACTCGAATCCTCCTCTAGATAATTATTAGAAATAGATAACATACTCTAAATAATTTTTATCATCGTCAATGTCCTAAGCGAACAACATAGCAAAAGCCTAGATTTTTTTTAATGTTTTTTTAATTCTATGCTTCAATTCATACCAAAGAAATTATGGAATAGCAATGACTACTCTTGGCTAGAGTTGCAACTGCTATCCTATGAATTACAATCGTTGCATATGAATTGAAGAGATAATCCGAATGAAGGCCTATCTAGTGGGCCGTATAGTTCGTTGGAATAGTCTTTATGGAATTGAGATCAATCATTGATTCTAAATCTAAATATTTGTTTGGAAGGAATTAGAATTTGATTTAAATTCTATCTAAAATTTAAATCTCAAGCCATATTTGAATTGCAATTCATTCAAGCCAATTGTAATGCAACACATCTTACATATTTATAATATATAATATATTATATAGTATTATAATATATAATGATATATTATAATATATTACTTTATATATATATTAATTTTATTATTAATAGAATTAAGAAATCATATTTAATCAAATGGTTGAAAAAGAATGATTTTGATTTTAGTGAAATTTAGTTTTGATTCTAATTCCAACTATAATGCCAAATTATACGGTTCTAAATTCTTGCAACCCTTGCCCCATGACATCAATCATTAGTCCAATGTTGCTTAGTAGCTTGCATGTTACCATGAATGATAGACTGAAGGCAGTCTAACGTCATTTTAACTAAGCCATCTAAATTTATTTTCATGACTTGCAGAGTAGAGTAGAGTAGAGATTGGAAGTCCCGTCTGAATTTATTTTAATGACTTGCGAAGTGGGGCAAGGATTGGAAGTCCCATCTAAATTTACTTTAATGACTTAGTGGAGTGGGGTGGAGATTTGGAAGTCTCAAGCATACATGCGTAACCCAAAGACCACAGTAACCCAAAACCATGGTGAGGTCACCATCATTTCATTAAAAGAAGCTATTAAATAATAATAAAAAATATATTAATAATTGAATGGAGTTCTTGTAGTATTCCATAGGTGATGGTTCTATTTTTATTTTATCTGATAACCACTTGCAGATAATTCACAATCTCCTGAAGATACTCAAAATATCCATCCACTAATTAAAGGAAGTGATAACTATATATCTTGTCTATTTTGATGGAAATAGGTGAGACAAGAGAGTTGGGGTTTCTCTATAAATTGAGATCCCTTCCTGAAGATTTTTCATACGAAAGCTAGAAAAGATTGCTCATTGTGCAATTGCTCATGGCTAAAGGTAATTTATTGATCTTAGCATTTAATATATTTGATATATATAGCATGCCTCTATGTATGCATAGATTTATTTTTCACAGTTTTCTCTTTTTATATATAAAAGAACTAAATAAGGTCCAAAAAGCGATGAGATAAGAACGCCTTGACCTAAGAAAAAAAATAGACGTGAAATTTATTTGGGTTAAGCAAATCTTACCCCACAATGACTCCAGATTAAAACTTTCATTAATATTGATGGTCTTGAATTTTAAAAGTTAAGAAGTCATATTGATTGGATGAATTCTGGATTAGTCTCTAACTTGAGGCAACCCAAACCTAGCACTCTCTTACTAGTCAAGTAATGCATTCATTTAGATCTCAGATGACCTTTGGAAGCTAGGAATAAAAAAATAACAATTCAAAATTAGAATATAATTAACAAAAATTTATGTTGTTAAATTATATATAAATACTTTGATAATAAAGAACGAACTGCTTTGGAACTTCAATGTGCCATTGAATATTTCAACTACAATTGCTCCTTAGATGTTGTGCCGGCAATTCCATATCATTTCTATACCATATCTGATTCCTATTTTGAATCTTTTCAGTTTATAAAATCTTAATGCAGCGTCAAGGATGAGTCGGATAACCATCACTGGCTGGAGCTGCAGCCATACTCTCACGAATCACCATCATGCATCTAAAATTATGGAGAAAAAAAAGAGGACTATCATGTTTGAATGGTAAAAAGCTTCATTCAATTAAATGTGGAGTCAGTATTTATAAAGTCAAGAGAAATTCAATTTTCTTCCTGTATCGTAATTTTGAGGCAGTTTTAATAAATTTATTAGCTTGTGCACCATCTTTTGTGTTTCATATTTATCAATAAAATTCTTCCAACAGTTTTTTTTTTAAAAAAAATTGACAAGGTCAGCTTGTCCAAGATCTTTATGGTATTTAACTATCAAAATAATTGATATAACAAATTCTCGAGATATAATCGGTTCTCAATAAGTATCCATCATTTGCTCCTTGGTATAGGGAGATCTCATGACTTCTACCAATAATTCCATTCCTCTTGTTTATGTCATTTGGATCGGGTTCCTCCTTTTATTTGGATTTGTGCAACTATGAATTGTAGTTAGAGAGATTTACTTAGATCAAGTTGGATTAGTTGGATTAAGTTTATC
The DNA here is from genome assembly GCA_900491605.1 of Calamus simplicifolius. Lineage (NCBI taxonomy): Eukaryota > Viridiplantae > Streptophyta > Magnoliopsida > Arecales > Arecaceae > Calamus > Calamus simplicifolius. The sequence continues at coordinate 22,787 of UESW01004104.1, forward strand.
TGAGTTAATTAGACTGTATTAGATTAAATAAAAATATTAAAAATGTGAAAGAAATGTTTAAAATAATTTTATTCAATTAATATTTGCTGAATTGAGTTGTTAATTATTTACAAGGTTCAATTATATACTTGTATAAAACTTAAAAAGATTAAAAAAGTAAATATAAAAATACATAAATAACATTTATGGAATATAAATATAAATAATTTATGTTCTTATATATTAGATTGGATTTAGATTTGGTCTAGTTTAAGTTAAGTTAGGACTATATTTGGCTTGAGTTGAGAACTAATTCTAGTCAAATCTTACTTGAAATTAGGTTAAAATTTTAAAAGTCAAACCAACTTGTGACTTATAAATCTAATCCTACCCTATCCAATTAACAAGTTGGGCAAAGAAGTTTAGATTGAGCCAAACCCAAATTAAATCCTTTTGGCTAGATTTACGATGTACTGTAGGGATGGTGTTATAACGATTTGAGACAAGCTTATTATTAGTATATTATATTTTTGTTAGTTTTTGATACACTTTTTTTAGGGTAAATTATCAGCTTTTTTTTTTTTTTTCTGTCTTCCCATTGTGCCGTAATCTTAATTATGGCAGTTTTAAATTTGAATACATTTATTAGCCTGTGTACCATATTTTATTATTTTCTTAAGAAAATTTTTCAAAAAACTTATTTCTTATAATTTGACAAAGTCAATTTTGTCCAAATTTTTTTTGTTGTATTCAACCGTACGTAAAGGATGACGATTTCTGAAAGGAGGCAAAAGTTTTAAAGAATCAAAGGATGTTGGTTGTTCCTGTGTGCCTCTGACGTGGCATGATCAACATAATAAATTTCCAGGTGTTGAGATATAATTTAATTTTTATTTTGTTAAATGACTCTCAAACTCATGGTTATAGCTGCGGAAGAACAATCAGCACTACAGCATTAAATTAGAAGGCAGGTTTGAATCCCTACACAAACCAAATTCAAATTAAGAGGCGAGGCCAACATGATCATCGAGTCCTGCCGACGACGACTTCGAATAGACATAGGAGGAGTGAGTATTCTTGTCCATGTGCAATTTCTGGGACGTAAACTTCGGTTCTCCTCAGCTATAATTAATTTTTTGGGTCTGATTCTGAATATAGTCTTGCCTCATTTGCCAGAAATACTCCCTCATCTGCTTGTAGTAGTTGCAGAGATTTTTCCTTTTTCATTAAAGCAATTGTTCCATTCTTTTGGCAGAGCTACATGGGAAACAACTCAGCTCCATGGACAAACAGTTCAGCTCGATAGAGGCGCTGTTCACCCGGCCTTCGTTGATTGACTTGTAGTCCACTAACAAGCGCGAGTCCCCATTACCGATCGAGGATCAATCCGAAAAGAAATCCCATCCATCTCGCTTCCGACTCGGTTCTCAACAACCTATCGGATCCTCTCTTTGGTCCTTGGTATAGCTACGGAGATCTCAGCTCATGGCTTCAACCAATAATTCCATTGCCCTTGTTTATTATGTCATCTGGATTGGGTTCCTCTTCTTCTTTGGATCCGTGCAACTCTGTCTTTGTTTCAATGGAAATAGTTCCAAATCAGGAAGCTGCATAGAGGTAGAAAGGAAGGCTCTTCTTAGCATACGAGAGGGCATCTATGACGCCCACAAATGGCTTTCTTGGAATGGCACAGACTGCTGCACATGGAGAGGAATTCAGTGCGACACCATGACCGGCCATGTCGTAAAGCTTGACCTCCACCACCCTTATCCATATCCTATGGAATGTCGACGAGGTTCTTCTACTTATTATCGTGGATGTCCTCTTGATGAAAGTGAGAATAAAAGTGAGGTGAGTCCTTCACTTCTTCACCTGAGACATTTGAATTATTTAGATTTGAGCATGAACTACTTTGGCGGTGCCCCAATCCCCCACTTCATTGGATCTCTTGCCAAATTGGAATATCTAAACCTCTCTCATGCTGGATTTGGTGGAACCATCCCTCACCAACTCGGGAACCTCTCAAGCTTGCTCCATCTTGATCTCAATTCAATTATTTGGATGTTGATGACCTTGTCTGGTTAGCTCGGATCAATTTCTTGCAGCATCTTGATATGAGTTATGTCAACCTCTCAAAAGCATCCAATTGGCTTCATGTCATCAATATGCTCCCTTCTCTTTCTGTCCTGCATCTGTTTGGGGCTTCTCTCCCTAGCCTTCCCTCTACACTACCCCATGTTAATTTCACTTCTCTTACTGCACTTGATCTCTCTTCGAACAACTTTGCATCAAGAATACCAGATTGGCTGTTTAACCTTAGCAGCCTTGAACATCTCGATCTTCGGGGGAACCAATTCCATGGCAATATACCGCTTGCCATTGGGAATCTCAAGAAGCTTCAAGTCTTAGATCTCTCAGAGAACAGTTTCAATGAAGACATCCTTGAATCAGTGTCCAGTCTGAAGAGCTTGCGGTCCATAGATATCTCAGACAACAACATCAGTGGGAGTACATGGGAAACTGTGGGAAATCTCAAAAGCTTGGAGTTCTTAGATTTCAGCGGAAACTATATCAGTGGTGAAATACCAAAGATCATTTGGAATCTTCCAAAGTTAAGGTACTTGGGCTTGTATGGCAACAATATTGACGGTGTGCTTCCAAACCTCACAGACTTGCAATACTCCTATGTAGGTTCCAACAATATCACTGGAAGGATACCACAAAGCATTGGAATCTTGCACAATTTACAAATATTATATCTGTCTAGCAATCAAATTAGTGGAGAAATACCACAAAGCATTGGAATCTTGCACAATTTACAAATATTATATCTGTCTAGCAATCAAATTAGTGGAGAACTACCCAGAAGCATTGGAAACTTGCACAGTTTGCGGCAATTAGATTTGTCTTACAATCAAATTAGTGGAGAGATACCAGAGACAGTGGGAAATCTTTATAACTTGGAGATCTTATATTTGAATAGCAATAATATTTCTGGAGAGATACCAAGAACAGTGGGTAATCTTTGCAACTTGAGCGAACTTAGTGCTTCCAACAATAAGATAGGCGGAGAGATTACAGGATTCGTGGAAGGTTTCTCGAGATGCAGCATTAACAAAATAAGTTATGTTTATTTGCATTACAACAATCTTAGTGGGCCTTTGCCCAATCAGATTGGGGACCTCCAAAGTTTGCAAAATCTTTATCTTGGTGTTAATTCATTGAGCGGTTCAATTCCTACATCACTAGGGAAGTTATCTGCTCTAATTGATTTGGATCTTCAATCAAATTCCTTGGCAGGTGCATTGACCGAAGCCCACTTTGCCAACCTCACAAGATTATTATATTTGGATTTGTCTCATAACTCCTTAACATTTGATGTGAGTCAAGGTTGGCTTCCTCCTTTTGAAGCAGTGCAAATCATAATGAGCTCCTGTTTACTGGGGCCCAAATTCCCTCCATGGCTTTGGAACCAAACTTATCTATCCAACTTGGACCTATCCAGTGCAGGAATATCAGAAAATTTCCCAGATTGGTTTTGTGAGGCAAATTATCTGTATGTTCTCAATCTCGCCAGCAATGATTTAATAGGAGTTCTCCCTGACTGTTGGAACGATTCATCAAATTTGAAGGTCATTGATTTCTCATGCAATAAATTATCAGGAGGCATTCCTGACTCCATTGGATCTCTCATTGGACTCCAATCATTACATTTGGAAAGCAACGGCCTTTCTGGTAAGATTCCTTTGTCCTTAAAAAAGTGCAAAAAGTTGGTTATTATTGACCTTGGCAATAATAAGCTATCAAGCAATATACCTCAATGGATTGGAGAGAGCCTAACATCATTGCGAGTTCTCCGTCTCCGATCAAATATGTTGGATGGTGATATTCCTGTGCAACTATCACTTCTTGCTTTCCTTCAAGTGTTGGATCTTGCTGATAATAATCTTTCAGGAACTTTGCCACCATCATTTGGCAATTTCAGTGCTATGACTATGATACAAAATGAGAGCAACTCTATTCTTTCGTAGATGTGGCCTCCTACTACATCGAGAATCTCTTGATAACCATGAAAGGTGTGGAACTTACATTCACTACTGTGTTGTCACTTGTGACAAGCATAGACCTCTCTGACAACAATATTACTGGAGAGATTCCCAAAGAGTTTGCAAACCTTCATGGACTTTGTTTCTTGAACTTATCAGAAAATCATTTGACCGGAAGAATTCCAAATAATATTGGTGCTTTGGGGCAGTTGGAGTCACTAGATCTATCAATGAACAACCTATCAGGCACAATTCCTACAAGCTTCGCTGCTTTGAATTTTTTGAGCCATTTGAACTTATCCTACAATAATTTATCTGGAAGAATTCCATTTGGCAACCAACTTCAAACCTTGACCGATCCATCTATCTACAGTGGCAATCAGTATCTTTGTGGACAGCCAATAGGAAAGTGCCTTGGTGACGAACATACTGAAGGTCCAACAATTCATGGAGGAGAAGAAGAAAAAGAAAATCTAAATGATTTGGAAATGATATGGGCTTATGTTAGCTTTGCTCCAGGATTTGTGGTTGGCTTTTGGGGCTTTCTAGGAGCAATGATGATCAAAAGGAGCACAAGATTTGCTTATATCCGATTCATCGACAAGATATGTAATTGGATTTATATGGTTGTGGCATTAATCTCTGCTAGGCTGAAGTCCAAGGGAAACCAAAGACGCATGTAAGCATTTATAAAGTTGTAATGCTCTCTTTTATCTATGAAATATTAGAAAAAAATGACTAGAAACCACTTTCGCGGTTTACGTATTATGGACTTCAAAATATTGATCCATTCTAATTGAGTGAATTACTGAGTAAAGTTCTCATAAAATTTTATCTTAAGTTATGCTTGCTATATAGTGAAATTTTTCATTCAATGCTTTTAGTATAAGTGAAGAGTGGCATCCTCACTATTTTGCTTTGGTAGAAAAAATAAAAATATTATTTCAATGCTTTATTCTATCATCATATCCAAATAATTTATGTGCAGTTTTCTTTATGTTATGGCTATTATGATATGTTTACTTAAAAATATAAATGTAAATATTTTTTGTAAACATAAAAAAAATAAATACTGCCTAAGTTAAATAGGCTAATATATGATTTAGTACATATCCTTACTGTATTTTGCAAAAAAATTCTTAGATAAAAGGAGTATGAAACTCCTTCCATTCCCCCTCCAATTTAGTTCATTAGAATGATCTTTTGATTCCATCTATAAATTGCAAATCCATTCGGACTAACTATATCCCAACATATCTTACAAATTTATAATATATAATTTTATTATAATATTAATTATATATTTTTATTTAATAATATACTAATATATATTATAATATATAAGTTTGTATATATTTTAATTTATATTATTAGTAGGATTTAGAAATCATCTTTAATCAAATGTTCAAAAAAATATAATTTTAATTTGTAGTGAAGTTTGATTTTGATTCTTATTTCAACTATGATATCAAATTATACGGCTTACATTCTTACAAACCTTAACCCCACGGCATCAACTATTGATCTAATGTTGTTTACCAACTTGCTTATTATCATGGATTATGTCGCTTTAAGTAAACAATCTAAATTTATTTTAATCACTCCTTTCGAAATGAGGTAGGGATTGGAAGTCTCAAGTTCACACACGTTACTCAAAGACAAGGTACATAAACTAGTTGCGATTTGGAAACGCAAGTGGCATTTTTTTCTCTTCCGCCTTATTTACGGATTGAGTAATTTGGCTCCTGAGTGAAATATATGGCATCATCTAGCAGTAATTTGGCTCCAGACTATGGGATCACTTTTCAAAATTTACTATGAATTCCATAATTCATGCACAACAAGTGGACCAATTCCAATAAAATTCACAAGTTTATATAAGTAGGAACAGTAGGCGTAATACCTAAGTGATAGATTTCATACAAACATTTATATATGTCAAACATGTGGAGCACATAATCAAAGTCTTATTGTAATTTTTGCCATGACATCATTTAATGTTGCTTCACAAACATCAATACTCAAGTCTATGAATGAATAGCAATGAGGATCCACGTCCGGAATAACTTCCCATGTTGAGTTAAAATGTAAGCCAAGTCACGCAACAATGATTCCACCATTCAAACCTAAAACAATAAATTTTGCATCATTTTTCAACAAAAAAATACTTATTTATTATGGCTATGTAAAATTAATTGTACAAAAGATTAAATGGTTATCATATTTATAGCCACTTATGGATTTTGATGTGATTGATGAGACCAAGTAGCCAGTAAATAACTATCTTTTTTAGAGATCAACCTCACCCTTGCATGCTTCCAATCGGATCGATTGTTGCACTATAACTAAAACTATGTTTCAACCAACAAGCCCTTTCAACCGTGGGTTTATTGGCTTCAAAACTCTACTCCAGTTCATTTGAAGTAGAGAAAAATTCTTTGAAAACCTTTATTTCTGTGAAATCAAGAAAGTTAGGGTTTATGGTGGCTTTTGATAAACATCAGGTCCATCTAATTTGGGTTTATATTATGCACAAACATAGTAGGTCCAAATCTTGAGGACCCAAAGTATATATATATATATATAGAGAGAGAGGGAGAGAGAAATTTTATTATATTCGATGTAGCTAAGTTTAAAATTGATTATTTTTTTGTTCTTAAATTCATACAGTTTATGAAACTCAAAAATATAAAAAAGTAAAAAAAGTAGGATGAATTTAAGGACGAAGAAGATGATCAAATTTTAAACTTGACTATATTAGAATATAGTGAAATCTGAATTTAGTTATCTTCCTTTCTTCTTTGAATTCTTATAGTTTATAAATTTTAAAAATAAAAAAATAAAAGAGATGTGGGATGATTTTAAAATTTATATTGAAGCAAGAACGGAAAAAAATGAATGAATTTTTTTATTTTTTATTTTTAAATTTTATAATTTATGAGTTTTAAGTGTGAAAGAGAATAATTGATCAAATCCTGAACCAAATTTTCCGGATGGGGTGAAGGATTCAATTCTCATCGAACAACGGGAGGAAATGCATAGTGATTGATTCATCAATTTTCTCCAACAGGCTATTAACCCAAGCAAGCATATATAGTGATCTAGAACTAACCTGAGGCCTTAACAAAGTCTAATTGACCAAACCATCTCATATGATATCAAGTGGTTTATATTTAGAGGTAACGTTGGTGAACATCTTGAGGTTGGCATACATTGCTTTGGCTTTTGGTTTAGTGTTTGTTGTTTTTGTTCAATATTTGTTTATCAACCACCGAGGCAAAGCCGGATGAAAGATAAATAAGAAAATGATAGAGTGGTTGACTGCATTTCACATGATTCTTCTTAAGAATCTAACTGTTCTTGTTTGAAAAGAGCAAAACTTAGGTGGAGTTAAGCTATTCATTTGTCATTTGATTTTCACACTTGATGGGCAACATACGCACAACTATTCCAATTAATAATTAGCATGTGTTTCTTAGGCATTTTTCACTTAACAATGAGAAACCCATATTACTTGTTAAGTGATATGGTTGTGCATATGTTGCTCATTAAATAAAAAGGAAACCAAATGACACTAAACGAACTAAGCTTTATATTTTGAAAAAATTAATGAGTTTGAGAGGTACAATTCGTTATAATACTAATAGAAACTTACATGTTCAAAAATATGCCCAATGACATATGTTGACTGTTAGTAACCATAATTAAGCTCTAAATTTCTTCTAGACTTTGAATGAGATTATATTCCACGCATTACACCTCATGTTGTCATTGGAATAAATATAAATTATAAATGTTGATGCATAAAATTAGTCACCATATTAATGGATGAGATTCCTTCTTCTTTTATATGTGTGATCACTGCATGTATCCAAAGAAATGAAAATTATGGGTCCCGAAGTTTATTTTGGAGGAAACTCCTTTAATGCTTGAGTTAGTCATGTGATTAAGAAGGAATCCTTGGACTTTTAGAGGAGATGCCTAGAGCTTTATGAGTTAGAGAGAGAGAGAGATAGAGGGGAGAGAATCAAGAGTCTTTCTTTACCTGGGTGAATTGAGTTGAAGGAGTTTTACCTTGAGATGGGCTTTTATATTGGATGGCTCTACTTGAACCGTATGTTTAGAGGAAACTCAACCCTAATAGCAATTGGTTGGCCAATTTTCTTATAAAACTAGGTTTGTTATTCTGTTTAGTATTAAGTTTATCTTATGTAATGAGTGTGCTTGGTCTTATGATTTGTTCTTCGTGAGATCATATCTTAACAGGAGTTGGTCAGCTAATTCTTTATAGAATTAGCCTTATCATATATGAAGAGAGTCTTGATTAGACTTAAATAAAGTGTTATCATAAAAAAGAAACTTTTCTTCAATTAGGATAAGGTGACCATGAAGAGAAGTCATTCTCTAAATAGCATAGGATGGCCATCACCAAGAAAAGTCTTCTAATTAGAGTTTCTTTCTTCATGTAGATTTTACGTATTACCATCGGATTAATTTGTTAAATTGTTCCACTTTTAATAATTAAGGAAAGAAAGGGTATTTTAAACTTTTTTTTTTCTTGAAAAAAAAACCAAGTGGACTGAGAAAGTATGTGGTCGGGCATAAATCCTTATGGTACAAAATTTTGCACCGTGTAATGCTATGTGATTCGGATTCTTCCACACGTTTTATTTCCGACACGAATAGTTATGATGTAATTAGAAAATAGAAGAGTATTTATTACATATCATTACGAATGAGAGACGGCGGCATGATCAAACCGTACCTCAGCCTCAGGGAGGAATCTCGTTCCTGTTTGGTGGGCCGACTAAGTAGCCACGAGAAATGATAGGCCAGGGCCAGTGAAGGTGGGCTTTTATTTGATCCCACGGCAATGGCCGATGCTATTAATAATACCAAGAGGCTTGTGAGCTCAAGGCAGCGGGACGAGTCGCTCAGCTTCCATATTATTGTAAAGGGAAAAAAAATGATAGACTAAAATTGCAAGAACTTATTTAATTTTTTTTATCAAGTTTTTAATTTTTAAATAAAATATTAATTTATAATTTTTTTTCTATCATTAATATTTTTTATTATCATAAATGATGATTCGACCATCATATTTGATATAAGGTAAAAAGGAAAATGATAATTTGTTTTTAATATTTTCCCATTCTTTATCTTCAGCATTGTTGTCATTTTTGTAATTTTTTTTAACATCCATTGTATTAATTAATATGATCTATGAAGTTATATTTATTAATATTTACTAATAATTTTTAAAAACACATTTAGTTGAATAAATTTTGTAAAATAATAAATTTTATTAAAAATAAAGAAAGTACGAAGATTCAAGGTTTATGAACCGTTTCCGCGTAGAAACCATAGTTGTCAGACCCGGCCCAGACATTGACCCGGCCAAGGGCTCGTGTCACCGGGTCACTGGTTCAACCATCGGATCACCGATTGAACCATCAATTCAATTATTTTAATATAAAAATATATTTATATTAATAAAAATATTTTTAATAAAATAAACATATGAATACTAATTTTCATAATCTTCCTTTTTTTGAAAAAAAAAATCTTTTTGGTATCTTATTTAATCTCTAAAATTTGCTTACTTTCAATTTGCGTACCTATTTAGTCTAATTTAACTTTTTCTTAAAAAAATAAAGAAAATTAAAGAAATTTCTATATAAGTTTCCTTTATTTTCATCATTTTCTCTTTATGTCTCTGCTTTACCGTCTTGATTCCCATAAATTTTTCATATTTTTATTATTTTTTCTTTTTTTATTCTCCTCTCATCAATGCTCTTCTTTGCATGATCTCATTTTCTTTCTCCATAAGACTTGCGAATGAAAAAAAAAAGTTGTCATAACTCTTAGGAATTTGAAACGCCAAAGGCCAGAAAATTTGGAACGACATTGATAAACCCAGGGCTCTGTTCAGGCCGGGTTGACCAATTCACGGGTGAACCGGACAGATTGACCGGGTTATTTTGGGTCTTACATATCCAGTTTTATGTTAGAATCGGACCAGCTTGGCCTTCCGGTCCCGGTTCAATCGGTTGGTCCGATCCGGTTTTAACAACTATGGTAGAAACCATAATCCTTCATTTAACTAACGCCGTACGTGATGTCGATTCAAAGGAAGGAATGAGAGCACATCGAATCGCACCAAAGTGGTTTTTCTCTCATTTTTTTGATAAAGAAGGGTAATCACACTAATCTAGTGCGAGTCAACCCAGATAGATCGGAGTACAAGATTTATTTAAGTATAAAGGGATAGGGATCACTCTGACTTCAGATCCAAAAATTTAGTATGATGAGCCACAAAAGCTGTCATTTAATCAGCCGCAGAATTAACTTTATGGTAGATATGATGAATCCGAACTCTATCAACCTTTCGAAGGAAAAGTGGCTTTTCTTTTGAGTGATCAGTCCCGGGCGCCATGGGCAGTCTCCCACTCCGGCCGAAGACCAAAGAGCGGAGGGGTACGATGAGGATAAGAAAAGAAATATTTTTGTTCTTTTGCTTCTCCTATAAAAATAACAATGAAGTTTTTTATAATATCTCAATTGATACCATTAAATGATCAAGAAAACGTGATTCTAATCAGATATCCAGATCTCTAAATTAACCTGCATTAGTCCAGAAACTTTGTTAATATTAGAAATAACAGTTGATAGGATTGGTGTAACAATGCCGAATCTGATCAAAGAAAAGTCTATTTAAGGTATTATTTAAATTTAATCTATATAAGTAGCTAAAATTTATTCGGTTCATGGTCAATGTTGGACAAATCAATGTGGGCATCCACTTTCACTTTTTTTTCTCGTTTTAAGCTCTAAAGTTCTCAATAGATTAAGGATCTAATCTATATAAAAGTTAAATTTAATTTAATTCATGAATATCATTAGTATGTTGATTATGAGTTGAATATTTTAATATCATTTATAATAATTCAAAATTTCATTCAAAAAGATTACTTAGAAAAATTATTTGAATATTTGTTTATGTATATAAGCACTCAAGTTATTTCACTACACGCTTGGTGTCAAACTGAATACACCTTAGTATGTATTTTCACAATCAATGTAACCAAAAAAATAATAGAAATTAAAATATTTAGGTTGAGCATTAAAATTGAATCCTCTTTATCTCTTGATTGTCTTAAAAAAATAATAAAATAAATCTTTTATCCCAATTAGAGAACACTCCTAGATAAATCCATGTATGGTGATATAGGGTCTAAATAACATCAAAAGATATTCCCCAACCAATCACCTCCCACATATACCAAAACTATTTAATCCATTCATTATAAATAATAATAAGATAAAAGAGAGTTTTTTTAAGCTTTAAGAATTTAGAAAAATAAAAATAAATAAATAAATATATAATGAGATTTCAATAGGTTACTCTCTATTACTGTCACGCACTGACACAGACATTAGGTAGACCCCATGATGGTGACCAATTCCTAAGTGCCGTAAACTAATTAATTGAAGAGAAGACCGGAAGCAAGCATACCTCGCAGCCCACTTCAGAAGGGTTGGTTGGAAGTATTGGCGAGTCATACAAATAGGTACAAAGAGAAGAGAGAAGAAGAAGCAATTAAGGGTCATGGAGATAGAACCATCAGCATCAAAGAGGAAAGGAATGATCTCAGCAAAGAAGGCTTGCAGCCCACCACCACCACCTCAGCCAAGGATGGCATGGTTGACGCCGAAGCCCAGAAAAGCCACCATTGTCAAGAGCGTGACAAGAGATGAGATCGATTTGTTATGGAGAAGAAAGAAGATGGAAGAGGACGATCACCTTCTCGCTGCTCAGAAGGCAACTGCCAGGATCCGGGCAAAGGCTCTCAAGGCAAGGACCTCATTCTCATACTTGTTACCAATTGAGATAGTAACAATACCATGAGGATTCAAACTAGAAACTTGGTTCTTGTACGAAGATTGGTGAAACGAAAAGCTCCAAACCATAAACCGTCTTCTACCAAGCCGCATCGAAGCAAACCAGTGAATGAGATATAATTCATCATAAACCATCCAATTCTATGCTTTCTTTGGTGGAACCACTAGGCTCGGAAGTCTAATTTTCAAGCTATAAACGTCATTGAAAAAGAGATGACAATCTTTTGTTTTTCGTCTTTAGTTCTTATTATCAAAGATCAGTAAGTATTGATGGTTATAGTTATAATCATGAAGGGATTGTGAGTTGTGGCTTCTGGTGAACAAGAGGAAGGCTGCAAGCGATTTGTGGAATTTCTCGGAGAGATAATGGACAGCGATGACAGTGGAAGAGGAAAGGAGGCAGGCGGTGGCGATGATGATGAGGAGGAGCCACGAATAGGAATCAAGAATTGGTAGGCTTGCTACCACTTGCTATCAGTCTTTAACTATATTATTTATTATTCAATGACTTCTCCACTTTATTTTTTTTGTTTTAAAATTGAAAACAACGTTAATCGGTGCAAAAGAAAGGAGGGCTCACAAAGACCGAAGTCTCTTTGAAGTAGTGGTAGTAGCGCTATTCAAAAGAAGAACCATGGTTCCACCCACGTGAAGAAAGGTGGCCCCAAGGAATCAGTGTTGGGGGCATCCAGACCAAAAGTAAACTAGAAGTTCTCTTTACTTCTCTAATAGAAAAAAATTATAAACCAAAGGGATCCTATGAACCATCTACCATCTCTGCTAAGAGAACTTAAATATTAGATAAATTAATAATATATATTCATATTCTTTATTAAACATAAATATAATTAGGAGAAAGTATTTAAATAAAGTTTATAAAACTTGATCCTTATTGATGTTGTAAGTCGGCTAAGTATTTTGATGATAGCTTTCATCTAACTTCCATAACTAAGAAAAAAAAACTATAAATATATTAAAAATGTTAAAAAAAACTTTAAATTAATGCATAAATAGTTGATTTTATCCTAAAATTGGTCCAAAATGAAATTGATTAAATAGGTTCAAAATACTCTATGATAAAGTTGGTTTGATTTTGGATCTAAAGTACTAAAGCCAATCCTTTAGCTCAAGTGTTGGCTTATCCTAGTCCAACCAATGTTCATTTTTATCCATTTCTACTCCGCAAACGTTTATTTGTATGTTTACTTAAATTTTATTTTAATATTTTTTTTAGTTTTCATAGTTTAGATTATGTAGAAACTAAATGGTGAGAAAGAATTCATCTAGTTTGAAATTAAGATTCTATTATTGTTATAATAATAATAGATTATGTCTGAACTGATTTATTCAACTATATAATATAGACAAGCTACTGAGGTCCACTCAAGTTGTTCATCTTTCATTAATGTGCATTCCGTAATGTGCCAAATAATAGTACAAATGACGAAGCCTAAGCAAGATGTTGTACAATGCAGTAAAAGAGAACCAAATTTTCATTTAGGACTACAATAGACATCACTACTTATACATTCAGTTTAGGTATCAATTGACGTGTAGTTTAATCCAACCTACCTAATTTTCCTCATTTGTAGATGTATAGTTCACTCAAAGTTGATTGAGCTTGTGTACGGTGAAAGACCAATTTAAAATTAAAGATGCATTTGGTATAGAGTTAAAGAGAGGGTGAAAAGTTGCTTTTATAATCTTTCATCTTCTTTTAAAAATGTGGTATGATATTAGCTTTTTCAGGAGACAAATTTTCCTTTCTTTATCCTCTAAATTGTTAACTGAGGAAGGAATAGATTAATAGGGTTAAAAGACATATTATTCAAAGAATGGAAAAAAGCTGAAACATAGAATTAATGAAATACTAAGTAATTCTATCACCCTCTCCCATTTCATCTCTTTTACAATAATAACATTAATAAAATATTAATAGTATTTTCATCTCTTTTATATTAACCTCGTTATAAACATAGTTAACAATGTAGCATTTTACCTTTTATTAACAGACAATCAAATGTATACTAGAAAATTTTGTTTTTGTAACGTTTTGCTTTCATTTTTTTTTTTAATATTATGCCAAACACACCCTGAATTTAAGTCTAAAATTCAACTCTAAGCCCAGCTAACATTCTATGTGATTCAAGTCAAATTGAGCACGGATCACAAGCGAAGTCGAATAGAAGCCGCTCTCAATCAGCTTAATAGCCTTATGTCCAGGCAAAACTAATCAAGTTTAGCTCAAACCGTATTTTATCTGCTGCAAAACTAAAAGTACAGTGTGAGGACTATGCTTGACTTGAGATCATTGCTTCATAATGGGAACCATTTGCATTACGTTTGCCAAGGACTAACTTACTTTGCTTTGATCTGGTTGAGTGCAGGTGGACCAAAAGTATGCATGCTTATCTGAATCAACCAGCCTTTAAATCCATGGGAGAGACTGAAGCAAGCCACCTCCACATGCATTCCACAAAAGAATTGCTTTTGCTACTATTCTCCTGCTACACACCGAATCTTCTTCACCTCATTATTTCACGTTTTCTAGATGACCAAATGTAGGCATAGAATTGTTATGCCATATGATGTAACCTTATGAATCACTTTGAACATCAAATCAGCAGTGTGGTGATATCATTTCAGAATCCAAACAGAGTTCTAGGCGAACTGTGGTTCAATGTTATAATAAATTATTACATCATGAGATTGAATAGATTTACTTGTTGATAAAGGAAGATCTTGACTGCCATCAACCCAAGGAAAGCAGCAATAATTGAATGAATGGATGTAAACATCAACAGTCTGACAGCTAGTTCTTCTCATAGGAACAACCCCAACTCCTACCCAAAAAACAAAATAAGAAAAAAGATCTTATGGAGCCCAAGGCTATATAACTTCATCCAAGAAAAATATTAAATGATAAACAGTAGCATGGAGCAAGTCCCTGTATTCCTGTTTTAAATCCACAATTAAATCATCCTGAATGATGTTCTTTCTGGGAGGGGGTGCGGAAGAGATTCTTTTCTCTTTTTCTTTTTTTTTTTTCAAATATTTAAAGTTAAATTTACAATCTAAACTTGTTAAAAATACAAAATCATCATTATATGATAACAAAAAATAGAAAGCAAGGCAATTTGAACCTCGTAGACTACTATGAGGATACAAAATTTGCTCAACACTGATGACATGTTCATAGCCGTAATGTGCTACTAATGTGTCAGAGTAATTTGACACCTCTTGGTTGTTATAATAAATGATCATCTCTTTATTTTCTTTCATGTGATAAAATAGCTGTGGAATACTAGCATACCTAATAAGTTACCTGAAACTCCAGAATGAACATGTTTATCACGGTCCAGATATGATTTACAGCTGCAAATTTACTTGTAAGTCATAAAGTTTGTCTTAAAACATGGCTAAACAATGCAGTAAGTAGTTGAAATTGGTCTATTTGTAAAAGGGAAGCTATGTAAAGCAGCATATCATGACATCATAGTATAACATGAAATTTATAGGATCGCATGAATCTCTATGCTAGTGTGTCAGCATGAGGCAGCATATCACATACATCGTGCTGACCTCCACTCGAAGCCAGCATGTAATCAAATATATGGTTCTAAAGCTAAAAAGAATCTTAGGATCTTTGAAACCAGCAAGCTTCCCCTCAACTGAACAGTCAAAAGATGCGTTTCAGAAATTGAATAGCCAAAACATCAAGCTGACACCATTAGATAAGGTATATTCAGTGAATTTACTACCTTCAAAAAGTCTCAAACGGTTGATTGATTAACTTTCTGAGGCAAATTCTTGTTCCACATGAGTTATTCATACTTGAATCTCATCTCATGTCTCTGATAGATGGTACTTGATTGCATTTGCAAATCTTTCATTCCCATCCAAGTTACAATATGACCTATTTCTGCTAAATTGACTTGTTAATCTACATGCTTGGTACACACCAGTAGTTTCCTTGCCATTTCCACGTACTTCAAATGTTAAATGCTAAGGGCCTTAAAACTTTAGATTTGTTAACCTCACGATTCCTCTAATTATGTTCTCAGAGGCAATTCAAGACCCAAAAGCGAGCCTTTGTAGGTTTCCTTTTGCTATTCATTACAACTTAGGTGCAAACTTCCATTATATCATATATTTGCAACCATAACCTATAAGGAGGAGACTTCAATTTGGTATTTAAATCTGAAGGACCTTTCTTCATATTTTTTGTACTTTGAGAAGAACCCTTCTTCATAATTCATTTATTCCCAAAAATGGTAGTATTAGTGGCAGGAAACTTCTCTCACATCCACATCCACATCCACATCCACTGCCGCAACCATTCCTGATTCTAGCAACAAAGAACACTATATACTGTAGCAGAAGGCAAAATGATGAACCAAGTCTTGAATCTCTTTAATATCTGAGGATGACAGTCTCCTTAATATCCAGAACTAGAGCACAGTTCAATAGAATACATGCTAAAATCAGAAAAGATCTTTGAATGCTTGGGTCACCCAAGACTGGAGCTGGTAATTTTTTCATGCTTTCTACAGGTTAAGATTTATACATCATGAGCAGAGACAGTGCATGGTACACTCAGTCTAACTATAAAATCTTGCACTGTTAAAGTTTTGAGCATAAATTCAACCATGTGAATTGCCCTTGAGTAGAAGGCATCTTGGTACTGCTAAATTAAAATACCTATATTATGCATTCTGAGATCCAAGAAACAGACAGAATGAACCCTACCATGAGAAAGTATATAAAAAGATTGAGAAGAGCTGCAGGCATGCGGTGGATGAAACTAACAGAGACAAGTAGGAGTTGCTTTTATTACATGGAATGAAATGAAAACCTTATTAAAGCAAAAGTTTTGACAATATGTAAATTTGCTTCTAGAAGGTTGAGAAGAGCTGCATGTATATGGTAGCTGAAGCAAATTAAGACAAGTAGGAGTAGCTTTTTATTACATGGAATGAAATGAAAACCATATAAAGCAATAGTTCTAATGATGGATTATGAACAATTATTTCATCTCAAGTGTAATTCCTGTAGAAACAAGAGATATAGAGATGCAGTAAGCTGAAAAGGATAGGGCTGTTCAAAGAATAGAGATGCTCTTTAAGCAAATTATAAAGCTGAATTGGATTCTTTTACTTAAACTAATATGATATTGCTTAAATTAATGACTGATTATTTGATGTAATATGCAGTTTTGCAAATTGAGGAACTGAAACGGCATTCTCTTCTCTGTTGATATCCAATAAAAGAAATAAATGCTAGCCTGAATCAGCAAAAGGGTCAGGCAAGCAATAAATAGTTCACTTGTTTCAGATGCAAAAGAAGTAGGTCTCTTGGCTACAGTTGACTGTCGATATATGGATTTGTAATTTTAGGAGAAGCACAAGCAGGAAGTCACACCAAATAAACCCCTAATATGGGCAACAAATTTTCAGCAGGAACTTACGGGACAGCATTAGCAAATTGCAAAGGAGATCAAAACATCATGACTTGTTTAAGATGGAGGAAAAGTGTTCATTTGTCTAGTTCTTGATTGTCAGATGTGATTGTAATGTAGATTTGCAAATTTAGGAGAAGCAATGAGAATAATAATTCCCTATAAATCCTTAATAACAGTACAGAACCAACACGAATCTGTTCAACAATAAATAATATTACCAGAAGAGTGGTCAAAAAACAAAATGACTACTTGTCTTGAATGCAAAGATGGGTCAGTAGGTTAACAGTGTCCCCTTTTGCCCTCACAAAGGCTAACCAATACTACTGTTGAAGATGATGAAGATGACAGTGAAGAAAAGGAGATCAAAGCAGAGCATGTTACTTATTTTGTGACTTGAAGATGGTTTATAGAGTGAAAAATATTCGCCTCAGCAATACCTTTTATGGAAAGAAAATTTTGTTGCTTGGGAAATGGTGGCAGTCAGTTTAAAGGATGTCTGCAGCAGATTCATCAATTAGCTAAACTTCATAATGAAGCATCACCCATAGTCATACAACCTGGAACAGCCATATAATGCTAGTAGGGAAATGCAGTCTGTATGGAGTTGGCTGATGAAATTCCTTAATGGAGATCAACTCAATAAAAAGTTTAAGGTGGTCTTTCCTTCTGAAGGTGGTAGTAATAATTTGTGTTGTAAGGTTGCAGGTTGTAAATATGCCATTAGGATGTAACACAGGCAGCTGCATTGCTGATGCATTTCATAAAATTCAATGTGCATTTTCAATTTAAAAGTCACAAGAACAAAGGAAAATCAACTGAAAGGCAAAAAGATGGCAGCTATTTGACCGGTTCATTTGGCAACTTCATTTTATCCATCTTCATCTATTTTGGAGGTCGCTTCACAAAATAAGGGTTCCTCAAGATGATATTGATATCTACATTGAGCATCAAACATGTAGTTGACAGCAAAAGTGAAGACACTTTTTACATATGTATAAAATTAATCTACTACCAATTTTAAGCAAGTCATTTTTTTCCTGACCTTATGATGAATCAAGCATATTTTTAAACATATCCTACTGAAAATAGAACATATGAACTCATAAAAACAAAATGTTTGCCAGAGTAACCTACAGTTCACATGGTAACTTAGAATTCATCTATAACTCAACATAGACAATCCAACCAAAATATAAATCTAAAAGGCAACTCAAAATGTACCAGGAAAAAAGATTAAGACAAGCTCAAAACTTCCACAAACGAGTGCTCCATAGCTGAGTCAAATGATTTATTCATGGAAGAGAACTTTGTGATAAGATGGACTTGGTTCCTGTGGCAAGCTTCTAATAACATTCCATGCAATGTGACCCCACAAGCAAGAAGCCAAGAGCTAGTCTTCCCATATTTTGCAGTATAATCATTATCTGATTGATCCAGTAAGGTCAATTAAAAGATGGAAACTAAGGCTGAGTCTTGTCTAATGCCTTTTCATTATTACCTATAATTTATATCAGTCTTAGCTTAAATTTTAGACATTTTTAACCGTTTTAAAAATCCCAACAACCCTTTGGCCCATCTTATATAATGCCTAATTTTAAAGCCCCAGAACTCTACACCCCCTAAAGCAATAACTCACTTCTCTCAGACCTTGCCAATCAAACCTATTCATTCATATGTTTGCGGTATCAAACCAACTAAAATTCCTTCCCTTTCCATTTTTGCATTAGATCCTCAATCCTAGGGCTCCAAAAATTTACATCTTCCCCTTCATCTCTACTTTATTTTATCTATTTTGATATTACCTTGAACAGATTTGAGTCAACAACTGCATTAACCTAAATTCCATTCTCCATTTGCATAAATACAGTTTCATCATTAGTTGTATCAAAGGGGATGACCTTTCTCAAACTCCAGGACTTTTAGAGCAACCATAAGATAAGCCATTAACTAGTATTAAATAAAAACATGAAATAAAATTGCAATGCCTGAAGCAATATTTCCATCTCATACCGAAACAGAAACTATGAAGCATTTAGTTATGCAAACAAGATCATATTTCTAGGTTCAAGTATCTTGCACCCTTTAAATATGAAGGTGATCTTGACACAACTGTTCAGGTTATGACTTTTTGGACAAAGCACCACACCTCAGAAGATTATGTCTATACAAGGGGTGGCATGTGCCAAAAGATAATCGAACTAGAGTAACAGATACTACATGAAGAAGTGTCACCAAACAGGATGAAGAGGACTCACCACCTTAAATGGGCTTCCAGGTGTGATTCAAGGGAGCCACAAAAAGCAAGATGCAACTTAAGCAACATCAAGTATACTGTTAAGAGAACTGGCCTAAATAGCTTTTGAACATAGAAAGTTGAATTCTGACACTAATACTATTGAGTTTCCAAGTTCCCTCATCTAAATGTAATCAAATAGCAATCTTGATCCACAACTCGTCTACTTTTTACTTTGCTGAACACCCAAAAAGTTGATTGAAACACAGTTGAGTGATTTTTTTAATTATTTTGTTATTACTCATTCGATAAATGCAGTGCCGCAGTTACATAAAAATTCTAATGGACAACAAGAGTTACCACCAAAAAAGGGGAAAAAAAATGGGGCGCAAGAGAAGAGGCATTGGAGAAGAGGGCGATCAGGAATCGGAAAGTTCACCAACCACCAATAAAAAATGATTTTTTCCCCTTCACTTTCCTTATTATCCACCTCATCTCTGGTCGTCGGCCTCGGCCATGGCCTTCTTGCTGGCCTCGACGAGCTTGTCGAGGGCCGTCTGGACGGCGTCGCGACCACCGATAAGGAGGCGGGTGACGACCTCGGGGTCGCTCGAAGCGGGCGTCCTCGAACTCGCGGCGGACGTTCTCCCGGAGGACGTCCCGCCACGGCTCCCCGCGGGCGTCGGGCCACGTGAAGAACCGCGTCATCCTGAGGATGCAGTAGAGGCCCAGCGCTTCCCGCCGCGTGCTCGTCAGCCGCCGCCGGGCGGTGAGCTCGGCGTCCTCGTCTCGGGGTGCCGATCCAGCAGCTCCTCCACCGTGTCGGACCCTTCGTGGAGGGATCGGCGGGCGATCCGGGAGGAGGAGGAGGAGGGGTGGCGACAGTGGAGGCGGAGAGAAGCAGGCTCCGGCGAATTGCAGGCCGGAAGAGGAAAGAGGCGACCATGGGGTCGAATGGAATTTTGTCGGAAGGGGGCCGAGCTTAGAGCCAGGGGCGTCACTGGGCGCGATTGGGTTCGAGTCGAGACAAAAGGTCGAACATATGGAGCCTAATTTGAAGCACGGACGGCTCGCTCTTATCGTTATTTCTCTCAATTGCCCCTATGGTTTCATTGCATTAAACTTATTTGCCAAGATGATCGGAAGTGGACTTGTATCATGCTAGACGTATCCTGGCCAATATTGTCGCACCCCAAATCCACTGCATATATGGCCGCACCTTATAACAAGTTTTAGAGACCATGCAAGGCCTATTATGAGCAATCAAATAGTATTTATCATGACTCAAAATCTGGATAAACATCCACCAACATTAGAAACAAAGTTTATTATTTTCTCTATTATCTTTAGAAAAAAAATATTAAAATAAAATTTATATCTATCTAATTAATTACTATAGCTGCAATGTTACTGTTGATGCGGAAATCCGCTCTTCAACTCGGATGCAGTTCGACTTCGGATTTGGACGCTAATCTCTTGCCCGGACGGAACCTACAAGACAGTCCTCAAGTGTCGGGGTGACCCTCTACGGAAGACCCTCCGATGCCCAAGTCAGTGAGATTCACAGCAAGCAGATGTGAGGAGAAGACTCTCGCATAGGAGTCCCTCAAGAAATGGCATCTCGAGAGCTCAGAGCTCTGTTTGAGCTTCAATGGAGTTTTTGTAAGAGTGTGAGAGTAAGTATCAATGTAAGCGTTCAAGTAAGTGTTACCTTAGGAGCTTTAGGATAAGGGTATTTATAGGCGATCACCTGATTCCTTGGACGTGTCTCAAGGGGGGCCTAAAACTGTTAGGATTTGAATCAGATTTGAATCAAGTTTGTTATGAGGCCGGTAGCATTAGTATCTGGTTAGTTAGAAAATCGACGGCTAGAGGAGCTGGTTGATACTTTGAGATTCGGTGATTTTATAGGCCCTAGCTACTTCTGATATTATTTGCATAATTTCCTGCTCGAGATCATCGAGGGCCTATGCGGCTGGAATCTTGTCGAACTATCACGAATTTGATTTCTTCCGCGCTTGGTTCCGCAAAGGTTCGGGAGCCCCTCGACCTAGCTGAGGCTCAAGAATAGCTCAGCTCTGCTGAAGCATTTGAATGCCTCGGTCTGGCCGAGGTATAAGAACAGCTCGATCTAGCCGAAGCAAAAGGTTTGGCCGAGGCATAAGATTTGGCCGAGGCATATAATATTTCGGTGTCGTCGATTATATGAGGATAGGATGCCTCAGCTCTGTCGAGGCATACGAATATCTCAGTCCGGCCGAGATAAGAGGATAGCTCGGGCCCGCCGAGGTGTGAGAATAGTTCGGAACGATTCAGTCTGAGGATGGCTTGGTCCGAGGATGGTTCGGTCTTGCCGAGGATGGCTCGGCTCTGTTGTTTTCTAGATATGACAGCTGGCTGATCAAAAATCAAGAATGGTCTCGACCTTTTTTTCGTGTGCACAAGTGTTGGCGCGATGACAATTTTACCCCTCATCATATGCGCCCCACTCCCTAGTCCGAAGTGTAAGTTCGTATATAGGGAGTAGAGTCTAGGATAACTTCATTCGAAAGGATTCAAAGGGGCGTACAATGATGGTCTCATAAATGCCGCGTCGTCATTTCATCATTTTTCTCAGCGAATGAAATGGAAAAATCCCCTCGTTTCTTGTGGGCGATGATTGGGAAAGTTCCACGTGTGGAATCCCTATGTTTACGGCACCTGTGGCGGCAACTTGATCGTCTGGGGGTTTCTTCTAAAGATGCCATACCTTCTCTTTGAAATGATATTTAAAAGGAGCAGGGGTTAGAGCGGTGCTCTTTCTGCAGCGCTTTCTTGCTTCTTCCCTAGAGATTTCGTTCCTCAAAACCCTTGTGAATCCATTTGAGGTTTGCCCTTTCAACTCGGCGACATGAAGGGTCCAAATGATGTGGCTTCCGAGATAACTCTTGAGGATCTGGATAGAATACGTCAAAGGTACAAGATTCCTCAAGGCATCGCTCTATGGCCGCCGAAGGTTGAGCAGAGGGTTTCAATGCGACCGGAGCGCGGGGTGTTCTTTTATGAAGAAAGCTTAAAAGCAGGCCTCCGATTTCTCCTTCACCCGTTGGTGAAAGAAGTAATGAGGTTCTACAACATATGCCTGACGATGGTGGCTCCAAATAGCTGGCGTAACCTTATCGGGTTTATCTCAATGTGCAGTCGTGTTGGGGTAATGGTGACTCTTTCTTTGTTTCGAGTTTGCTATAATTTGGTTTCTGGAAGGAACTCTGAGTGGCCTTATATTGGGCCCCGGAAATCATTTAAGATAATATCGGACAATCCGTCATCCATAAAAGAGTGGAAGTCTCGATTTTTCATTATCGAGGAAAATATTGACTCCGATTTTTCCTGGGTGTGGACAAGCTATGTGAAGGACCCGGAAGTGCATCCAGAGCTGTCTGGGCAAGAGAAGAAGGATTTGGTGATCCTTCGCAGTGGTCGAGTATTCTCGGACAGTGCCCTTTTGTCGGAGGATGCCCTCTTCGCTGCCGGGCTTAGCTCTTTCGATCCTTAGAGTAAGCTTTCTCCCCTCTTCCTATGTCCGTTGTATCCGAGCAATTTTATCACAATCTAAATGATTGCTTGTTGTGTTTATAGCCGAAAGGTCGGCGTTCATAGGTCAAATAAAGGAGGAACTGGGCAAGCACTAGAAGGGAACCTGCTTTGGTGAAAAGTGCAGATCTGAGAAGAAACCCTGTCTTTTCGGGATGCACTCAAAGGAGGTGAAACAGGTCAGGGTTGATCAGCACTCCTTCATGCCGAAGAAGAAAGAAACGGGAGTGTTGGCTATGAAGGATGGGTCTTCCTTATTGAAGGAGGACGCGGTAGTGGAGGAGGAGCAAGTGGTTGAGGAAAATTTGGAAGAGATCATCGAGGTTTCTCCTCTCCAAATAGTGGTTGTGTCAAATGATCCGGAAGAGACATGCAGGTTTGCCCAGTAGTCTCTTCATTTGAGGGTGAACAGCCGCATCTGGCGGAGGTCGGCAGCCCCAGGATGCCTTTTACAAGCGAGGAAGAAATCCCAGTTTTGACCGAGGAGGTGAGGGAAGTAATTGCCGCTGTCGGAGCTCAGGAGGAGCTACTTGACAAAGAATTGGTGGATGTTGAGGGGGAGACTGAATTGGCAGCCGGGGTTCAGGAAGGGTTTCCCGCTGGGGGACTCTCTCCCGAGGTATTAAGGAAAGTTGCGGAGGAGGCTGAGGCTGATGGAGTCCACTGGGGCTAAGCAAATGCCCATGGATCAAGGGTAGCCCTCGAGTAAAAGAGAGGTACAGACCGAGGTCTCTCCGGCCGAAGCATCAGAGAAAGAGGTTGGGCGAGCCGAAGTCTCTGAGGCTTCACAGATTAAGACTCTGATGGAAAAAGTCGAGCGAATGAGAGTCCTTCGGTTTGAAGCCTCCGGGTCAGCCATTCTGCCGTGAATTTTCTTTCACCCGATCCAAATGTAGAAGA
This sequence comes from Calamus simplicifolius, assembly GCA_900491605.1. Lineage (NCBI taxonomy): Eukaryota > Viridiplantae > Streptophyta > Magnoliopsida > Arecales > Arecaceae > Calamus > Calamus simplicifolius. The sequence goes on from UESW01004104.1 coordinate 46,881, forward strand.
GATGTTCGCCGCTTTAATGCAGTCTGTGTTATATGTGGGGGAAGGTTCCTCGGTCGGTGAGCCCACAGCGAAGGACCTTGTTGATGCAGCATTTGGGCAGCTCGGTGTGCCGAAGGACACTTACCTTTTACCCGAGATTGACAGCCCTGCCCTTACGAGGATCACCACGAATTATGCCTCCCGAGTAAGTCATTACGTCAAGACATCATGTTTTTGCTAGCTGACTCGGTTGCATTTTCTTACTTATGTTTTACTTGCAGAACACTTTAATTGTGATAGCGCTATGCTGGCGCTTGAACTTGGCTATGGGGGCCTGCGCTCAAGTCAGAAGGAAGGCTGCTGATCTTTGGAAGAGGGTAGAGTCATCCAACAAACTCTCTGGAGCCCTGGCTGGCGTCCATTCAGGGAAAGCTTGAAAAGGTTGGGATGTCCTACCAAGCCGCTGCTAAAAGAACATCCCAGCTTGAAACTGAAGTTAAGGAGTTCCATGGATTTCGTGAACAATCCGACAATGCTTGTTTGGAACGATTATTAGAAATAGATAACTTAATCTAAATAATTTTTATCGTCATTGATGTCCTGAGTAAACAATACACCAAATGTCTAGATAAATTTTTTTCTTTCTTTTTCTTTTCATTCTATGCTTCCATTCACACCAAAGAAACTATGGGATAATAATAACAATTCTTGGCTAGAATTGCAACTATTATCGTATAAATCACCACCGTTACATCTGAATTGTAGAGATAATTCAGATATAGGCCTATTTAGTGGCCCATATAGTCTGTTGAAATGATCTTATTGGAATTGAAACCAAAATCATTGATTCTAATTCCAAGAAATTAGAATTCAATTCCAATTCCATCTAAAATTCAAATCTCAAATCTCCTTTGAATTGTAAATTCATTCAAGCCAATTGTAATACAACACAGCTTACAAATTTATAATAAATACTTTTTTATAATATTAATTATATATTAATAATATGTTATATACTATTATGATATATATGTCATAATATATTATATTATATAACTTTATATATATATTAATTTTATTATTAATAGGACTAAGAAACCATATCTAATCAAATGAATGAAAAGAATGATTTTGATTTTAATGGAATTTGGTTTTGATTCTTATTTCAACTATAATGCCAAATCATATGGTTCTAAATTCTTTCAAATCTCATCCTCATGGCATCAATCATTGGTCCAAGGTTGCTTATTAGCTTGCACATTATCATGGACGATAGACTGGAGCTAGTATTACGTTGCTTTTACTAAGCCATCTAAATTTATTTTCATGACTTGTAGAGTAGGGTGGGGATTGGAAATCCCATCCGAGTTTATTTTAATGACTTGCGGAGTGGGGAAGGAAGTGGAAGTCCCATCTAAATTTATTTTAATAATTTTTGAAGGAAAAAGTCTTTCTACACTGTATGCAATGCAAAAATGTGCGTTGTTTGATCACGCATATGTACAATGCATGAAAGAACAAAATTATCTTTGACATGTGCGCGATATGCACGATCTGCATTGTGCCTGGTACACGAAATCCTTTCCCTTGTGGAGTGGGCAGGATTGAAAGTCTCAAGTATACATGCTTAGCCAAAAGACTACAGTAATCTGAAGATCACGGTGAGGTCACTATTATTTCATTGACCCAAGAAAAAAAAAAAAAAAATAAAAAATAGATGTGGAATTTATTTGGGTCAAGCCACGGCCATAGAATGTTATGTCAGCAGCTCGAACAATGACAGATGCAAGAAAGAAGGGAGAAATTCTCAAAATTCTGAATTAGTCTCTAGCATGAGGCAACACGAACCTAGCACTCTCTTACCAGTCTCTTTGATAATAAAGAATGAACTGCTTTGGAACTTCAATGTGCCATTGAAAATTTCATTTACAATTGTTCAGGTATTGTGCTATCAATTCCATGTCATTTCTATACCATATCTGATTCTTATTTTGAATCTTTTTCAGTTTATCAAATATTAATGCAGCGTCAAGGATGAGCCGGATAACCATTACTGGTTAGAGTTGCAACCATACTCTCACGAATCACCATCATACATCTAAATTTATGGAAAAAATAAAAAGAGAGGACTGTCATGTTTGAATGGTAAATAGCTCCATTCAATTAAGTGTGGAGACGGTATATAGAAAGTCAAAAGAAATTCAATTTTCTCAGTGTCATAATCTTGAGGCACTTTTAATATATTTATTAGCTTGTGCACCATCTTTTGTGATTCACATTTGTCAATAAAATTTTTCCAACAGTTTATTTTTTATAATTTGACAAGGTAAGCTAGTCCAAGATCTTTGTGGTATTTAACTGTCGAAATAGTTGATATAACAAATTCTTGAGATATAACTTGGTTCTCAACAACAAGTATCCATCCTTTGATCCTTGGTGTAGGGAGATCGGATGGCTTCCACCAATAACTCCATTCCTCTTATTTACGTTATTTGGATTGGGCTCTATTGATGCCAAATCACCATCCTCGAACGTTCGCGAGCATCCAGTCGCCTCCTTCAGCGAGACCGGGATCCTCTAGCGAGCTTCTTGCGCCTGGAAGCTGATAAGTCTATTTATTATCCCAATTTAACTATTAAAATAAATATTAATTACTTTAAATTTATTAAAAATTGATACTTTTTATGGATGTTTACAGAAAAGGAGCCTATAGATGGAAAGAGCTCGATTTTTGGAGTCCAACGATGCATACGACACTCAAATCAGGACTCGGTTTGCCCAAAAAGAAGAAAGAGATGATTTTGCATGATTTTCGGTGCAAAATAAGGTAGGTGATATTGAACGGATGGCTGAGAAATTTTCTCATAATATCTGAACGATCTTGAGCGTCCGATTGACTCCAACTTTGGCTAGGAGAAAACCCTAGACGAGCTCTATAAAAGGACTTCAGGCAGTAGTTGGAGGGAGGAGTTTCTACAAAGCTCTTTTTATTCTTCTTTTATTTAGATTATTGTATTTTAGGCCTGGAAAAGAAAAATTATGGAGGGGATGCTGGCAGCAGCAATGCGTGGCTAGATTTCTTCAACTTGGGATGATGATGAAGCCTGTAATCAGATTTTATCTTTCTTTTTGTTCTTAATTTCTATGCAATAAAAGTTATGCTCTTCTTTATTATATCTTTTAAGTTATTTTTCTGATTGAGGTTTTGATTTGGCATACGGCCTGTACCCTCTATCGACGTACCGTGATCTCAGGATACGATACATGCCTAAAAGAAATAGATCGTAGTATGATAGATTATACCCTTAACCTTATAATTATTAGATAGTTTATACTCTAAGAGGACGTGCGTGATCTCCTGAGACGGTCCATGCCTAACAAGAGATAAATTATTCTAATTTTAAATTTACAAAAATTATTACTATTGCAACATTAAAAAAAAGAAGATAAAACTTATTTGCATGGTGGATTCGGATTCTTGGGTTGCTTCTCCTGCTATTTAAATTTTATTAATTAATTAGTTGTTATCTTTTAATAACTGCTATTCTTAATATAATCCTCTATAGATAAATTTTTTTTTTCTCTTTCATGAAATAATTGCCCTTGATCCTCGAGGATACGATCCCGATTCACCACTAGCTATAGTAGTGAGTAGGTTTTATTTTTAACCGCCAATGATAGTGATCAGAAGCTTGCAAACAAATCTCGAAGACCAGAGATTCCAGCGGGAACCCTCCGATGCTCAAGTCAGTGCTCTGGCCAAGAGCCGTGAGCTTGAGGAAGCTCGAAAGAGAGAAGAAGAGAGAGGCTTAGAGCCGTGCTCTCTGTGAGCCAGAATGAGCATTTAAGAGTGTGGTGAGTTATCCGTCTGCCTTGTGAGGACTTGTGACCACATCCGCATGCTCTCTTGTGCTTTTGTCTGCTCAAAGACTTTAAGTAATGTTGGAGGTAAATTGATTACCTTAGACTATCTAGGAGCAGCCAGTAATCCTCTCTTAACATAGGGTCTGAAAGCGGATGCTCGTCGATTGTGAGTTGAGGAGTTGGTTTTTCCTAACTTTGAGTTGACTTTGGGTCTTCTACTTTTGTCATAAAATTTGGAAATGGGTGCCTGTCAACTGTGAGCTAGAGAGTTGGCCTCTCCCTATTGTGAGTTGACTTGGGGCTTCTTCTTGAATGGCTGAAAGTAACCAGCAATATGTTGCAAGTGTATAATTTAAACAAAGGTATTACCTGGTTGGCCACTGGCTGCTGAGACAGAGTTGAAGCCGCTAAGGCTGAAATGAAGCCGTTGAGACTGTGATGATGCCGTTGAGGCTATGATGAAGCCACTGAGGCTGTGATGAAGCCGCTGAGGTAAAGTCGAGGCCGTCGAGAGCATTTTGAACCCCGGAGGGTGATCCGAGAGTCGCTGGGATGGGACCATGCTCGAGAGCCTTTTGAACCCTGAAGGATGACCCGAGAGTCGCTATGATGGAACCATGCTCAGAAGCCTTTAATCTCAGAGGATGACCTGAGGGTGCTTGGACTAGGCTTAGGTGCCTTTTGAACCCCGAAGGGTGACCCGAGAGTCGCTGAGATGGGACCATGCTCGGAAGCCTTTAACCCCAGAGGGTGACTTGAGGGTGCTTGGACCAAGCTCAGGTGCCTTTTGAACCCCGAAGGGTGACCCGAGAGTCGCTGTGATGGGACTATGCTTGGGAGCCTTTAATCCCGGAGGGTGACCTGAGAGTGCTTGGATCAGGCTCAGGTGCCTTTTGAACCCCGAAGGATGACCTAAGAGTTGAGTGTCGTCAGGTGCCTTTTAACCCCAAAGGGTGACCTCAGAGTTGAGAGTCGTCAGGTACCTTTTAACTCCGGAGGGTGACCTGAGAGTTGAGAGTCGTCAGGTTCCTTTTAACTCCGAAGGGTGACATGAGAGTTGAGAGTCGTCAGGTGCCTTTTAACCCCGAAGGGTGACCTAAGAGTTGAGAGTCGTAAGGTACCTTTTTCTTTTGACGTAAAGTCTGGGAATGGATGCTCGGTTGGCCATTGTCCGCTGAGATAGAGTTGAAGCCGCCGAGGATGGGATGAAGCCATTGAGACTTTGATAATGCTGTTAAGGCTATGATGAAGCCGTTGAGGCTAAGTTGATACCGGCGCTGGAGTCGGTTTTTGTTGCCGACGCTGTTGTCGGTCTTTCTGCAGTGCATTCAAGTATTAATGAAAAGAAGCATTTCTCACAGTGTAGTGTACTTAGCTTTTATAGCTTTTTGGCCTTTGCGTCATGTTCGATAACGCTGGGGGTTGGCATGGAGTCGGGACAAAGCTTTCCCCAGTTTTTCCTGGTGCTAGATCAAGATATTTGTAGAGGCGAAGAAGACTATTCAAGAGTGGAGGAGAACCTACATTGTTGGTCTCTTTTGGCATTAATGGAGCCCTGACATCCAAGTACAAGGAAGGCCATAATGACCCCTTCACCTAACATCCTCTCTTTGTCCTCTTGGCACCAAACTTCCTTCCCCTCATATGTTAAATCTTGTTCATTTAAGTTTGCATGACATGGCACTGGACTGGGACTTGGACCACGTCCTTGATCCTCTCCCGCACAACCAGGCCAGGACCTTGCTCCTTAGAGGGAATCCAGCCGAGAAGATGTGCTAAGTGATGATGATGATGTGGCACTTGATGCAAATGGTTTGGAGGAAGAAAAAGCGGCCGGAGAGGAGTGCCGATCAGCTCCCTATTGGCCGAAGAAAGCCTCGGGGTCGCACACCTTTTGTGGATTACGACTATCTGAATAGAAGAGGCTATCATTGTGAAGTGCCTTTGAATGAATTTGTCCCCTCCTTCTGTTGATTTAGACACATCAGCCCGCTGGTGGTCTGCCCTCCGGAAAGCAAGTTTGATTGGAGTGGAGGTGCTGGCGCCCTTGCTAGTGAGCTCTTTCTTTTGAGCTTGAAGATGCTTATGCTGATGAGCTTAATGGCGGTGAGCCTCTTGCTGGAGAGATCTCCCATGGGATGGATGATGGCTGGTCCGAGCAGCAACTAAAGAGGGAGCAAAAGCTCTTGCTGGCTGTTGTGTGGTCGTGAGATATTACTTCTGGAGTTTTGGACAGCTGTCGTCAATGCATGGATTTGTAGAACGAGGGTGACATGTTGTTTTGCTTGAGTGGCCTGAGGTAGTGGCGATGGTGGAATGGAGCGGTTGGCTCTATTGCTCAGCTCGTTGATGGTGCCCCCAAGCGTGACTGGAGGAAGCTTCTTGGGTCTGTCATCACCATCTTTTTTATCCACCATTGTTGTCATAGAGGGAGTGAGGGCTTGTAGCTTAGTGTTATAGAGTTCTGCTCTCACCCCCTACCTGGTGCGCCAATCTGTTGCCGCTAAGTCATGTTCCTCCAGCTCCCGCTGGCCTTACGAACCATCACGATGTTGGCTAGCCATCGGGATAATGGACCTCTCGGATGTGGCTAGCGGCCACTAGTTTACGAACTTCTTCGTCGATGGCCTTCTGTCGATTGGGGGCGAAGCTCCTCTTCCTCTGCCGAACAGGTCGGCATCCCGGACTGATGTTGAGCTGATGGGTGATTACCTCCCCGGGTATATCCGGCATATCAGACGCCGACCAAGCGAAGATGTCAGAATTGGTCCGCAGGAAAATAAGAAGCTGATCGCACGCCTCCTCCGCAAGTAGGGCTCCGATCCGGACTGTTCTTGTCGGGTCCTCCATGATACGGCGAGAAAGCGATGGATGACTGTCGTAATCCGCCCCCAATGGGTTGGTGATCCTACAGCTGAGCTCCTCCAACCACTGGTTGTATTCATCTAGCCGTCGCTCAGCTCGACGACTATACAACCATCAAAGGACCCCTCTCTCGAAGATTCCGAGGACAGAGAGGGGTGGCGGTGATGCAGATGCGTGCGCTCTGCCTCCTTCCCATGCCACCGCTTAGGGGAAGCGTTGTCGTGGTGAGAAGGGGACCGGGGCCTCTTAGAGGCATTTCGGCGATGATGCTTGTGTAGGAAAAAATTGATTTTATGATGCCCCAGGATCTCAGGTTTATTTGTATGCATGTATTTTATTTAAATTTAATCTAATTAAATTTATAAAATACATCATGTATATCTATAATTGAAAGCATGCAAAATTTAAAATTAAATTTTATACCTGTCAGTTTGCGTACCTAATGCAGAAACTGGATGTAGATCTAATCTCCTATGAATAGTTGCCTCTTGATGCCTTGCGAGAGTCGCACGTGCCACTCCTCTATTTGATACGCACGCCAGGAAACCTTGAGACAGGGGATATAGAATCAGAAGGGATTGAGAACTCTTCTCCAAGAGAGGAGACCCTCTCTTCTTGGACTTCTCTGATTTTTGGACTCTTCTTTCTCGCTACTCTTCTTCTCAAAGTTGACAAAAGTTTCTTAAATAAACCCATCGTAAAACAACCCAAAACAACCTTTTTGAATTTGTTTTATGATACGATAATATCCGATCTTCGAAAGTGGATAGGTTACGGGTGTTCACGCATTGTCAACGGGTAAAGAAAATTTTATAAAATAAATTTTCAGATTCATATCATCTCAATGGCAAGATCGTAATTTAAATACAATTTTAAATTCACATTATCGGAATGGTAAAATCGTAATTTATACGAAGTTTTAAATTCACGTCATCTCACTGGCAGAACCGTAATTTAAACGAAATAATAGAATCATAATTTACATAAAATGGTAGAATCGTAAATTTTTTAAGTTTTAAAGTCTCTGTGCCCGCAACGATAATATACAAATATTTAAAATATTTATAAATATAAAAATAATCAGATTAAATCCGTTTGAAGTCCAAATTGAAATCCGGAAGAATCCATACGAAGATCTCGAACCATACTTCGAATTGGACTTATTTAATTTCCAATTTAAAGTAATTTATGGTTTCAAAATTCATAAATAAATGATCAGAGGCTATATTGGATATCCGATTCAAACCACTTTGAAACGAGATCTAAACTACTCTATCGTCAAGCCAACCATTGGTCTATAGTTCAAGTCCTTTCCCACAATAGGTCTGAATAAATCCCAAAAATTCACTTGAGTTACAAACTAACTCAAGTTCATCCCCATAATAAGTACTACCGCTAATGCCCAGTGCTAGCTAGACATTGCTAGTACAAACTCGGTATTACCCGTATGACCAAGTCACACTTAGATCATGGATTAAGCCTGTCTCCAGGTCACCTGACTATGTGTGTGACTCCATAGGTTCGAATCTAAGTCGGTAGCATAGGAACACTTTCTATACCAACCGATGTGACCATCTAGCAATGGTACCTGACGTCCGAATAGACCGAATGTATGCAAAGCAATATTCAAGAACCTAGGCTATGGTTTCCGTATAATTCATCCCCTTGTCCAAATACTCAAGATGAATTTAGAGTTCACTGCCAACTTCCAAAAACATCTAAGTGTGTTTCAACATGTACAATCCTATGACTCCTCACATGGATTACCCTGGCCAAGGTTTTGCGAAATTAAAACACAAACCGAGTATTAACTCTAATACTTAGAGTGGACAATTTCATCTTGACTCATCACTGATTTAATAAGTACTTGACTGTACCCAGCATCCTTCCGTCACTAGATTATAAATCCAGGTAGTCCGGTGCCTAAGTACAGTGAGTTGCTTACTAAGTCACCATGATAGTCTCAGGTCAAAGGGACACTTATACCCATTGCCCTTATGTGAGATACCCTTGACAGTAGAGTACTCAACAGAGGTGAGCCACTGTTCAGTGAATGTACTCCTACACTCACCTGCATGCCATACTAATATCATACACTCCTTGGTTTAAGAGGACAAACCAACATATATGGCACACAACGACCTATACTTGACTACGTTATTGTCCTAGGTAATAACGTATCATTTGGTCGCGAACCTATTTAAGAATTACTCGATAATTCCTCCTTTATCGAATAAATGTAATTCTAAGGACTACAACATGTAAGAGTTCTATTGGAAGATGAAAAATATGTTGTACTGCTAAAATAACTTTTATTAATCAAATAAATCATGTACAATAAATCACAACCGTTGATAAGCTAGACGATTGGCTGTAGGACATATTTCCTAACAACTCCCACTTGGACTAGAGCTAATCGGAACATTATCTAATACCCATCTTCCATTTGTGTTCATCGAACTCCTTGACTCCGAGAGCTTTAGTAAATTGGTCGACTAGGTTCTCCTTTCCATCGATCTTCCGAAGCTCGATGTCACCTCGTTCCATGATTTCTCGTACAAGGTGGTAGCGACGCAATATATGCTTGGTGCGGTGATGAGATTTTGGCTCTTTGGCTTGGGCAATTGCTCCAAAGCTCTCACAGTACACTGGAACAAGACCACCTAGGGCAGGCGCCACTTTCAGCTCGCCCAAAAATTTTCATAGCCATACTGCTTCCTTTGCTGCATCCGATGCTTCGATATACTCCGCCTCGCATACAGAATCCGCCACTGTGTGTTGCTTGGAACTTTTCCAGCAGATCACTCCTCCATTTAGGGTAAAGACAAACCCTAATATAATTTTGCTATCATCCTTGTCTGACTGAAAACTAGAGTCAGTATATCCCACAAGCTTCAAGTCAGGTTCTCCATAGATAAGCCATTGGTCTTTAGTATTTCATAAATACTTAAGGATGGTTTTCACCACTTTCCAATGTGCTTCACCTGGGTTAGACTGATATCTACTCACTACTCCTAGTGAATATGCTACGTTCGGTCTCGTACATGTCATGGCGTACATAATAGAACCCACTACCGAAGCATATGGAATCTTACTCATATTCCCTCTCGTTAGGAGTTGTCGCACAATCCTTCTTAGAGAGTGAAATCCCATGGCCTATCGGAAGATAGCCTTTCTTGGAATTTTCCATGCTGAACCTTTTCAGCATAGTCTCAATGTACGTTAACTATGATAATCCCAGCAGCTTCTTTGATCTATCTCTATAGATCATCATCCCTAGAATGTAAGAAGCTTCTCCCAAGTCCTTCATGGAGAACTGTGACAATAACCAAACCTTTATTCCCTATAATGCAGGAATGTCATTCCCAATTAAGAGAATGTCATCTACATATAATACAAGAAACATAACTACAGAACCATTAGCCCATTTATATATGCAGGGTTCTTCTCCGTTCCTAACGAAGCCATACGTTTTGATACACTTATCAAAACATATATTCTAACTCCGAGATGCTTGCTTTAGTCCATAGATGGACTTTTGGAGTTTGCATACTTTTGTTACATTTGCAGATATGAATCCTTCAGGTTGTATCATATACACCCCCTCTCCATTCAGAAAAGCTGTTCGAATATCCATTTGCTAGATTTCATAGTCAAAATATGCAGCCAGAGCAAGCATGATCCGAATGGACTTGAGCATCGCTACAGGAGAAAAAGTCTCGTCATAGTCTATACCATGACGTTGACGATACCCCTTAGCAACCAAACGAGCTTTATAGGTCTCCACCTTTCCGTCTGCGCCTCGTTTCTTCTTAAAAATCCATTTGTATCCAATGGGTTTTATCCCTTCAGGTGGATCCACAAGTGTCCATACATTGTTGATCTCCATGGATTCCATTTCGGATCTCATGGCCTCAAGCCATTTCTCAGAATCAGACCTCTGCATTGGATCCATATAGGTGATGGGATCCTCGTTGTTCTTATCGAGCTCAATAGGATCGCCATCATGGACCAAGTAACTGAAGTATCTGTTCGGTTGACGTGGTACTCTATCAGATCTCCTTAATGTTTTCTCAATGGGCTTGGGTTTGATTTAATCAAAGCTGGTTCCATAGTGGCTTCAGAGCATATAGGTACTTCTACCTGTAGAACTTCATTAAGTTCAACATTAGCAGCCTTAGTTCTTTTAGTAAGGAACTCCTTTTCCAAAAAGGTAGCTCTAAGACTGACGAACAATTTTCGTTCTTCAGTATGGTAGAAATAATATCCTTTAGTCTCTTTGGGATACCAACAAAAAAATATTTGTCAGACCTAGGTCCTAGTTTATCTATCTGCAATCATTTGACATAAGCTGGACACCCCCATATGCTAAGGTGTGAAAGCATCAGCTTACGTTCAGTCCATATCTCATATAGAGTCTTAGTAACAGACTTGCTTGGAACCCTATTAAGAATATAACATGCTATCTCAAGGGCATATCCCCAAAAGGAGAGAGACATATTGGCAAAGCTCATCATGGATCGAACCATGTCCAACAGGGTTCGATTCCTCCTTTTAGACACACCATTTAACTAGGGTGTCCCTGGAGGAGTCCATTGAGAGAGAATCCCATTCTCCTCAAGATATGTCAGGAACTCACTTGAAAGATATTCACCTCCTCAATCTGATCGAAGGATTTTAATATTCTTTCCAGTTTGTTTCTCTACTTCATTATGATATCGTTTGAACATTTCAAACGACTCAGATTTATGTTTCATCAAGAAAATATAACCAAACCTAGAGTGGTCATTTGTAAACGTAATGAAATAGCCAAACCCACCCATAACAGTGGTATTCATGGGTCCACATACATCTGTATGTATGAGACTTAGAATATCTCTGGCTCTTTCATCTTTTTCAGTAAAGGGTGATTTGGTCATTTTACCAAGAAGACAAAATTCACAGATTGGAATTGATTCACAATCAATGTGGATACCCTCTCTAACTAATCTATTAATCCTGTTCTTGTTAATGTGACCCAGTCTACAGTGCCACAGGTATGAATCACTAACATTATCTATCCTAGCTAGGCCGTTTGCTTGGAGTACACATCACATTTATAGGTCGTGATAACATAAAAATGCCATTGCACAATTATCCACACATTACAGAAGTATCATTCACAATGATGTTCATAACGTCATTTTTTATTGAAAAATCAAATCCTTCAATGGCCAATTGGCCTACAAAATGATATTTAATAAGAAATTAGGACAATAGTGACATTCACTTAGCATGACATTACAGGATTCAAAAAATAGCTCTACTACTCCTAACGCTAGGACTGGAACTCGACTTCCATCACCCACATTCAGGAATCTTTCGCCATCCTTAAATCTCCTACTAATTCGAAGTCCCTGCAAAGAATTACAAATATGAATTGGAATGCCGATACCCAATTAGTAGTATCACAAATAGAGAAATTACAAGGCGTTATCATATAAGTACCTTGTTTAGCAACTACTTGCTGCTTTTTCTTCCTCGGTCTGTTAGGATCCAGGGTTGCAATGTATTGAGGACAGTTCCTCTTCCAATGACCCAGCTTTTGCAGAAGAAGCATTCCGCTTGGTTCTTATCAGCCTTAGCTTTCTTCTTAGCCTGATTATGCCCATCATTTTGCACTTTTTTATTCTTATTCCTTTTCTTTATCCCTTTCTTAAAGGAACAACGACCTGCTCTAGAAACTCCCACTAAATTTACCGAGCCCTTTTGGAGCTAGTGATCCTTCTCATAAGTCTGCAGTAAACCATGGTAGTTTACTACAGGTTTTGTCATTCTAAAATGACTGAGAAAATCCAAGAAGGAACCAAGCAGGGAGTTCAATATAGCATCCTTCCCAAGCTGCTCATGCAAGGGAAAGCCAAGCTTGCCCAAGCACTCGATCATCTCAATCATGTACAATACATGATCAGTGACCGATGCCCCTTCATGCATTCGAGCATTGAAAATGGCACTAGACACTATGTACCTTTCAACATCGTCTGGTGTGCCAAAGGACTCCTTCAACTTTTGAAGGATCTCTTTAGGTTGGGCTTCCTCAAACTTCCTATTGAACTCATCATTCATGGAGGCCAGCATAATGCACCGTTCTATGGTGCGATCGTTGACCCACTTCTGATAAGTATCTCTGACCACAGTGAGAGCATTCGAAGCTGGCTCCTTAGGTTCAGGATCCATTATCACATAAAGAATCCTCTCATGTTCCAAGACTATCCTGAGTCTTCGATACCAGCTATCGAAGTTGGGACCCGTTAGTTTGTCATTGTCCAACAATGAACGGAGCGACAAATTAGTTGACATGATCTGAAAGGATAACCAAAACCTATTAGCTTACATGATTTATTAATCCTAAAGACATGGACTTTAGTCTAAAGGTCTTGCCACTATATTATTCAGATTAGTCTTTACTTCCAATCCGAGAAATTATCCCTAATTCCTTAGTGAGTACTAGAATCCAATAGACAACACATGAGCCCGACTTTGGCCGGCCCACCCATGTGCATCTAGAGGTAGGTTCTTTAACCAATTGCTTCTCCAAGCAATTGTTAGTAATCTATTTTGCCCTAGGGTGCACTTCAATCGGCCTTTGGGCCTCCTACTGAAGGTCATAGTTAGGTCCAACCATTAACATGACAAGATTTAATGCTTCTAACTAACAAATAATTAAGCTCGACTTTGGTCGGCCAACCTGACCATCGTTAAGAAAGTTGCACTAAGTCATCATATTATGAATGGCAATTCCAATAGCCTGATGATCACCCGACCTTTGGGTCTGCCAATGATCACCCAACCTTTGGGTCCATTACCATCCACTTAATGGAGGCTAAGACTTAGTTATCTCCATAATTTCATCTTTTTAAGGACCTAATAATTTTTAGTGTTTGATCAAATTGTGACAAATGAGGAAAGACATGAACCTTAATCAAGATTCCTCCCGCTAACTATTAGAGGGGTTTATGAACAATCAGTCCATGGGCTCCTAAAATCAGTCAGGACTGATAAGCCTTAATTGACATGGGTTAACTCAAATCAATAAGCTATTCAATCGATTCTGGTTGACCACATTGGTCGGGTAAGTGGGATCAAGGAATGGGTTGTGCCATTAACCATCTTGCCTTAGACACCAACCAAGTTGGCCAGGTAAGAGGTAGCCCCAAATTAAAAACCTTGATCAATATGCCAGACTTACCTTAGACATCAATTGGTTTACCAGACTCAATTAGACTAGCCTAGAGAATCGGGCTCACCGCTAAGCCAAAAATCAAGTCCATTTAGATGTATGGACTGATCAATCTAACTAATCAGAGAGATGTATAGAGAAGAAAACCTAATTCAACATTTGATTAGACTTAATTCTCTACTTGGTCCATTCATTCTAAACTCAGGTCTAACCCAATTACTGAACCTGACCCTAGCTAACCCATTTACCCAGATTTATGGATTTATAATTTAAAATCAACTAAATTCTTAATTAAGTTAATCCAATTTTCTAATTTGAAACAATTTCAAAATTTATCTTGTAAAACAATTTTACAATATTTTATTTATGATCCAAAATTTTAATGTTAATTTAATTAACATTTATGTCATAATTTAATATTAGATCTAATCTAAAATATCATGACATTCAGATCAAAAATATAAAATAATTTTAACCTTTTTATTATTATTTTATTTTAGATCTGTTTCATGGATCATAACTTAATTAGCACCCTATGGTGAGGGTAACAGAGGTTGTGAAACCTCAACAGACTGGACGACTAGATGAATCCACCCAATCCAGAAGCATAGCAAAGCATAGGGTTCTAGATATACACTAGTCCTACTAACAAACATGCTTCAATCATGCTTTATATTTAGATCTACATTAGATCTACTTTAGAACATGCTTTGATCATTAATAAACATAATATAATCATGTATCATATTTAGATATACACTAGATCTACTTTAAAACATGCTTTGATCATTACATATTTATTATGCATTCCTAAACCTGGGAGGCTCTGATACCATTTGTAGGAAAAAAATTAATTTTATGATGCCCCAGGATCTCAGGTTTATTTGTATGCATGTATTTTATTTAAATTTAATCTAATTAAATTTATAAAATACATCATGTATATCTGTAATTGAAAGCATGCAAAATTTAAAATTAAATTTTATACTGTCAGTTTGCGTACCTGATGCAGAAATTGGATGTAAATCTAATCTCCTGTGAATAGTTGCCTCTTGATGCCTTACGAGAATCGCATGTGCCACTCCTCTATTTCATACGCATGCCAGGAAACCTTGAGACAGGGGATATGGATTCAGAAGGGATTGTGAACTCTTCTCCAAGAGAGGAGACCCTCTCTTCTTGGACTTCTCTGATTTTTGGACTCTTCTTTCTCTGCTACTCTTCTCCTCAAAGTTGATAAAAGTTTCTTAAATAAACCCATCGTAAAACAACCCAAAACAACCTTTTTGAATTTGTTTTACGATACGATAATATCCGATCTTCGAAAGCGGATGGGTTACGGGCGTTCATGCATTGTCAACGCATAAAGAAAATTTTATAAAACAAATTTACTGATTTATATCATCTCAATGGTAAGATCGTAATTTTAATAAAATTTTAAATTCATGTTATCGGAATGGCAAAATCATAATTTATACGAAGTTTCAAATTCACACCATCTCAAGGGCAGAACCATAATTTAAACGAAATGATAGAATCATAATTTACATAAAATAACAGAATCATAAATTTTCTGAAGTTTTAAAGTCTCGTTGGCTGCCCGCAACGATAATATAAAAATATTTAAAATATTTATAAATATGAAAATAATCAGATTAAATCCGTTTGAAGTCCAAATTGAAACCCGGAAGAACCCATGAGAAGATCTCGAACCATACTTCGAATTGGACATATTTAATTTTCAATTTAAAGTAATTTATGATTTTAAAATTTATAAATAAACGATCAGAGGCTATATTGGATATCTGATTCAAACCACTTTGAAACGAGATCTAAACTACTATATCGTCAAGCCAACCATTGGTCTATGGTTCAAGTCCTATCCCACAATAGGTCTGAATAAATCCCAAAAATTTACTTGAGTTACAAACTAACTCAAGTTCATCCCCATAATAAGTACTACCACTAATGCCCAGTGCTAGCTAGACATTGCTAGTACAAACTCGGTATTACCCACATGACCAAGTCCCACTTAGATCATGGATTAAGCCTGTCTCCAGATCACCTGACTATGTGCGTGACTCCATAGGTTCGAATCTAAGTCGGTAGCATAGGAACACTTTCTATACCAATTGATGTGACCATCTAGCAATGGTACCTGACGTCCGAATAGACCGAATGTATGCAAAGCAATATTCAAGAACCTAGGCTATGGTTTCCGTATAATTCATCCCCTTGTCCAAATACTCAAGATGAATTTAGAGTTCACTGCCAACTTCCGAAAACATCTAAGTGTGTTTCAACATGTACAATCCTGTGACTCCTCACATGGATTACCCTGGCCAAGGTTTTGCAAAATTAAAACACAAACCGAGTATTAACTCTAATACTTAGAGTGGACAATTCCATCTTGACTCATCACTGATTTAATAAGTACTTGACTGTACCCAACATCCTTCCGTCACTGGATTATAAATCCAGGTAGTCCAGCGCCTAAGTACAGTGAGTTGCTTACTAAGTCACCATGATAGTCTCAGGTCAAAGGGACACTTATACCTATTGCCCTTATGTGAGATACCCTTGACAGTAGAGTACTCAACAGAGGTGAGCCACTGTTCAATGAATGTACTCCTACACTCACCTGCATGCCATACTAATATCATACACTCCTTGGTTTAAGAGGACAAACCAACATATATGGCACACAATGACCTATACTTGACTACGTTATTGTCCTAGGTAATAACGTATCATTTGGTCGCGAACCTATTTATGAATTACTTGATAATTCCTCCTTTATCGAATAAATGTAATTCTAAGGACTACAACATGTAAGAGTTCTATTGGAAGATAAAAAATATGTTGTACTACCAAAATAACTTTTATTAATCAAATAAATCATGTACAATAAATCACAACCGTCTATAAGCTAGATGATTGGCTGTAGGACATATTTCCTAACAACTCCCACTTGGACTAGAGCCAATCGGAATAGTATCTAATACCCATCTTCCATTTGTGTTCATCGAACTCCTTGACTCCGAGAGCTTTAGTAAATTGGTCGGCTAGGTTCTCCTTTCCATCGATCTTCCGAAGCTCGACGTCACCTCATTCCACGATTTCTTGTACAAGGGGGTAGCGACGCAATATATGCTTGGTGCGATGATGAGATTTTGGCTCTTTGGCTTAGGCAATTGCTCCAAAGCTGTCACAGTACACTGGAACAAGACCACCTAGGGCAGGCGCCACTTCTAGCTCGCCCAAAAATTTTCGTAGCCATACTGCTTCCTTTGCTGCATCCGATGCTTCGATATACTCCGCCTCGCATACAGAATCCGCCATTGTATGTTGCTTGGAACTTTTTTAGCAGATCACTCCTCCATTTAGGGTAACGACAAACCCTGATATAATTTTGCTATCATCTTTGTCTGACTGAAAACTGGAGTCAGTATATCCCACAAGCTTCAAGTCAGGTTCTCCATAGATAAGCCATTGGTCTTTAGTATTTCGTAAATACTTAAGGATGGTTTTCACCACTTTCCAATGTGCTTCACCTGGGTTAGACTGATATCTACTCACTACTCCTAGTGAATATGCTACGTCCGGTCTCGTACATGTCATGGCGTACATAATAGAACCCACTACCGAAGCATATGGAATCTTACTCATACGTTCCCTCTCGTTAGGAGTTGTCGCACAATCCTTCTTAGAGAGTGAAATCCCATGGCCTATCGGAAGATAGCCTTTCTTGGAATTTTCCATGCTGAACCTTTTCAGCACAGTCTCAATGTACGTTAACTGTGATAATCCCAGCAGCTTCTTTGATCTATCTCTATAAATCTTCATCCCTAGAATGTAAGAAGCTTCTCCCAAGTCCTTCATGGAGAACTGTGACATTAACCAAACCTTTATTCCCTATAATGCAGGAATGTCATTCCCAATTAAGAGAATGTCATCTACATACAATACAAAAAACATAACTACAGAACCATTAGCCCATTTATATATGCAGGGTTCTTCTCCGTTCTTAACGAAGCCATACGTTTTGATACACTTATCAAAACATATATTCTAACTCCGAGATGCTTGCTTTAGTCCATAGATGGACTTTTGGAGTTTGCATACTTTTGATACATTTGCAGATATGAATCCTTCAGGTTGTATCATATACACCTCCTCTTCTAGTTCTCCATTCAGAAAAGCTGTTCGAACATCCATTTGCTAGATTTCATAGTCAAAATATGCAGCCAGAGCAAGCATGATCCGAATGGACTTGAGCATCGTTACAGGAGAAAAAGTCTCGTCATAGTCTATACCATGACATTGACGATACCCCTTAGCAACCAGACAAGCTTTATAGGTCTCCACCTTTCCGTCTGCGCCTCGTTTCTTCTTAAAAATCCATTTGCATCCAATGGGTTTTATCCCTTCAGGTGGATCCACAAGTGTCCATACATTGTTGATCTCCATGGATTCCATTTCGGATCTCATGGCCTCAAGCCATTTCTCAGAATCAGACCTCTGCATTGGATCCATATAGGTGATGGGATCCTCATTGTTCTCATCGAGCTCAATAGGATTGCCATCATGGACCAAGTAACTGAAGTATCTATTTGGTTGACGTGGTACTCTATCAGATCTCCTTAATGTTTTCTCAATGGGCTCTGGGTTTGATTTAATCAAAGCCGGTTCTATAGTGGCTTCAGAGCATATAGGAACATCTACCTGTCGAACTTTATCAAGTTCAATATTAGCAGCCTTAGTTCTTTTAGCAAGGAACTCCTTTTCCAAAAAGGTAGCTCTAAGACTGACGAACAATTTTCGTTCTTCAGTATGGTAGAAATAATATCCTTTAGTCTCTTTGGGATACCCAACAAAAAAACATTTGTCAGACCTAGGTTCTAGTTTATCTGTCTGCAATCGTTTGACATAAGCTGGACACCCCCATATGCTAAGGTGTGAAAGCATCGGCTTACGTTCAGTCCATATCTCATATAGAGTCTTAGTAACAGACTTGCTTGGAACCCTATTAAGAATATAACATGCTATCTCGAGGGCATATCCCCAAAAGGTGAGAGACATATTGGCAAAGCTCATCATGGATCGAACCATGTCCAACAGGGTTCGATTCCTCCTTTTAGACACACCATTTAACTGGCGTGCCTCTGGAGGAGTCCATTGAGAGAGAATCTCATTCTCCTCAAGATATGTCAGGAACTCACTTGAAAGATATTCACCTCCTCAATCTGATCGAAGGATTTTAATATTCTTTCCAGTCTGTTTCTCTACTTCATTATGATATCGTTTGAACATTTTAAACGACTCAGATTTATGTTTCATCAAGAAAACATAACCAAACCTAGAGTGGTCGTTTGTAAACGTAATGAAATAGCTAAACCCACATTCATGGGTCCACATACATCTGTATGTATGAGACTTAGAATATCTCTGGCTCTTTCACCTTTTCCAGTAAAGGTGATTTCATTATTTTTCAAGAAGACAAGATTCGCATATTGGAATTGATTCACAATCAATTTCATTGATGATACCCTCTCTAACTAATCTATTAATCCTGTTCTTGTTAATGTGACCCAGTCTACAGTGCCACAGGTATGAATCACTAACATTATCTATCCTAGTTAGGCCGTTTGCTTGCAGTACACATCACATTTATAGGTCGTAATAACATAAAAATGCCATTGCACAATTGTCCACACATTACAGAAGTATCATTCACAATGATGTTCATAACGTCATTTTTATTGAAAAATCAAATCCTTCAATGGCCAATTGGCCTACAAAAATGATATTTAATAAGAAATTAGGACAATAGTGACATTCACTTAGCATGACATTGCAGGATTCAAAAAATAGCTTTACTACTCCTAACGCTAGGACTGGAACTCGACTTCCATCACCCACGTTCAGGAATCTTTCGCCATCCTTAAATCTCCTACTAATTCGAAGTCCCTACAAAGAATTACAAATATGAATTGGACCGCCGATACCCAATTAGTAGTATCACAAATAGAGAAATTACAAGGCGTTATCACATAAGTACCTTGTTCAGCAACTACTTGCTGCTTTTTCTTTCTCGGTCTGTTAGGATCCAGGGTTACAATGTATTGAGGACAGTTCCTCTTTCAATGACCCAGCTTTTTGCAGAAGAAGCATTCCGCTTGGTTCTTATCAGCCTTAGCTTTCTTCTTAGCCTGATTATGCCCATCATTTTGCACTTTTTTATTCTTATTCCTTTTCTTTATCCCTTTCTTAAAGGAACAACGACCTGCTCCAGAAACTCCCACTAAATTTACCGAGCCCTTTTGGAGCTAGTGATCCTTCTCATAAGTCTGCAGTAAACCATGGTAGTTTACTACAGGTTTTGTCATTCTAAAATGACTGAGAAAATCCAAGAAGGAACCAGGTAGGGAGTTCAATATAGCATCCTTCCCAAGCTGCTCATGCAAGGGAAAGCCAAGCTTGCCCAAGCGCTCGATCATCTCAATCATGTACAATACATGATCAGTGACCGATGCCCCTTCACGCATTCGAGCATTGAAAATGGCACTAGACGCTATGTACCTTTCAACATCGTCTGGTGTGCCAAAGGACTCCTTCAACTTTTGAAGGATCTCTTTAGGTTGGGCTTCCTCAAACTTCCTATTGAACTCATCATTCATGGAGGCCAGCATAATGCACCGTACTATGGTGCGATCGTTGACCCACTTCTGATAAGTGTCTCTGACCGCAGTGAGAGCATTCGAAGCTGGCTCCTTAGGTTCAGGATCCATTATCACATAAAGAATCATCTCATGTTCCAAAACTATCCTGAGTCTTCGATACCAGCTATCGAAGTTGGGACCCGTTAGTTTGTCATTGTCCAACAATGAACGGAGCGACAAATTAGTTGACATGATCTGAAAGGATAACCAAAACCTATTAGCTTACATGATTTATTAATCCTAAAGACATGGACTTTAGTCTAAAGGTCTTGCCACTATATTATTCAGATTAGTCTTTACTTCCAATCCGAAAAATTATCCTAATTCCTTAGTGAGTACTAGAATCCAATAGACAACACATGAGCCCGACTTTGGCCGGCCCACCCATGTGCATCTAGACGTAGGTTCTTTAATCAATTGCTTCTCCAAGCAATTGTTAGTAATCTATTTTGCTCTAGGGTGCACTTCAATCAGCCTTTGGGCCTCCTATTGAAGGTCCTAGTTAGGTCCAACCATTAACATGACAAGATTTAATGCTTCTAACTAACAAATAATCAAGCCCGACTTTGGTCGGCCAACCTGACCATCGTTAAGAAAGTTGCACTAAGTCATCATATTATGAATGGCAATTCCAATAGCCTGATGATCACCCGACCTTTGGGTCTGCCAATGGTCACCCAACTATTGGACCCGTTATCATCCACTTAATGGGAGGCTAAGACTTAGTTAACTCCATAACTTCATCTTTTTAAGGACCTAATAATTTTTAGGGTTTGATCAAATTGTGACAAATGAGGAAAGACATGAACCTTAATCAAGATTCCTCCCACTAACTATTAGAGGGGTTTATGAACAATTGGTCCATGGGCTCCTAAAATCAGTCAGGACTGATAAGCCTTAATTGACATGGGTTAACTCAAATCAATAAGCTATTCAATCGATTCTGGTTGACCACATTGGCTGGGTAAGTGGGATCAAGGAATGGGTTGTGCCATTAACCATCTTGCCTTAAACACCAACCAAGTTGGCCAGGTAAGAGGTAGCCCCAAATTAAAAACCTTGATCAATATGCCAGACTTACCTTAGACACCAATTGGTTTACCAGACTCAATTAGACTAGCCTAGAGAATCGGGCTCACCGCTAAGCCAAAAATCAAGTCCATTTAGATGTATGGACTGATCAATCTAACTAATCAGAGAGATGTATAGAGAAGAAAACCTAATTCAACATTTGATTAGACTTAATTCTCTACTTGGTCCATTCATTCTAAACTCAGGTCTAACCCAATTACTGAACCTGACCCTAGCTAACCCATTTACCCAGATTTATGGATTTATAATTTAAAATCAACTAAATTCTTAATTAAGTTAATCCAATTTTCTAATTTGAAACAATTTCAAAATTTATCTTGTAAAACAATTTTACAATATTTTATTTATGATCCAAAATTTTAATGTTAATTTAATTAACATTTATGTCATAATTTAATATTAGATCTAATCTAAAATATCATGACATTCAGATCAAAAATATAAAATAATTTTAACCTTTTTTATTATTATTTTATTTTAGATCTGTTTCATGGATCATAACTTAATTAGCACCCCATGGTGAGGGTAACAGAGGTTGTGAAACCTCAACAGACTGGACGGCTAGATGAATCCACCCAATCCAAAGCATAGCAAAGCATAGGGTTCTAGATATACACTAGTCCTACTAACAAACATGCTTCAATCATGCTTTATATTTAGATCTACATTAGATCTACTTTAGAACATGCTTTGATCATTAATAAACATAATATAATCGTGTATCATATTTAGATATACACTAGATCTACTTTAAAACATGCTTTGATCATTACATATTTATTATGCATTCCTAAACCTGGGAGGCTCTGATACCATTTGTAGGAAAAATTAATTTTTTGATGCCCCAGGATCTCAGGTTTATTTGTATGCATGTATTTTATTTAAATTTAATCTAATTAAATTTATAAAATACATCATGTATATCTGTAATTGAAAGCATGCAAAATTTAAAATTAAATTTTATACCTGTCAGTTTGCATACCTGATGCAGAAATTGGATGTGGATCTAATCTCCTATGAATAGTTGCCTCTTGATGCCTTGCGAGAATCGCATGTGCCACTCCTCTATTTCATACGCATGCCAGGAAACCTTGAGACAGGGGATATGAATTCAGAAGGGATTGAGAACTCTTCTCCAAGAGAGGAGACCCTCCCTTCTTGGACTTCTCTGATTTTTGGACTCTTCTTTCTTGCTACTCTTCTCCTTAAAGTTGACAAAAGTTTCTTAAATAAACCCATCGTAAAACAACCCAAAACAACCTTTTTGAATTTGTTTTACGATACGATAATATCCGATCTTCGAAAGCGGATGTGTTACGGGCGTTCACGCATTGTCAACGCATAAAGAAAATTTATAAAACAAATTTATGGATTTATATTATCTCAATGGCAAGATCGTAATTTAAATAAAATTTTAAATTCATGTTATCGGAATGGCAAAATCATAATTTATACGAAATTTCAAATTCATACCATCTTAAGGGCAGAACCATAATTTAAACGAATTGGCAGAATCGTAATTTATATAAAATAACAGAATTGTAAATTTTCTGAAGTTTTAAAGTCTCGTTGACTGCCCGCAACGATAATATAAAAATATTTAAAATATTTATAAATACAAAAATAAACAGATTAAATCCGTTTGAAGTCCAAATTGAAACCCGAAAGAACCCATGCGAAGATCTCGAACCATACTTCTAATTGGACTTATTTAATTTTAATTTAAAGTAATTTATGATTTTAAAATTTATAAATAAACGATCAGAGGCTATATTAGATATCTGATTCAAACCACTTTGAAACCATATCTAAACGACTCTATCGTCAAGCCAACCATTGGTCTATGGTTCAAGTCCTATCCCACAATGGGTCTGAATAAATCCTAAAAATTCACTTGAGTTACAAACTAACTCAAGTTCATCCGTATAATTATACAAAGTAATATTCAAGAACCTAGGCTATGGTTTCCATATAATTCATCCCCTTGTCCAAATACTCAAGATGAATTTAGAGTTCACTGCCAACTTCCAAAAACATCTAAGTGGGTTTCAACATGTACAATCCTGACTCCTCACATGGATTACCCTAGCCAAGGTTTTGCGAAATTAAAACACAAACCGAGTATTAACTCTAATACTTAGAGTGGACAATTTCATCTTGACTCATCACTGATTTAATAAGTACTTGACTGTACCTAGCATCCTTTCGTCATTGGATTATAAATCCAGGTAGTCCAGCACCTAAGTACAGTGAGTTGCTTACTAAGTCACCATGATAGTCTCAGGTCAAAGGGACACTTATACCCATTGCCCTTCTGTGAGATACCCTTGATAGTAGAGGACTCAACAGAGGTGAGCCACTATTCAGTGAATGTACTCCTACACTCACCTGCATGCCATACTAATATCATACACTCCTTGGTTTAAGAGGACAAACCAACATATATGGCACACAATGACCTATACTTGACTACGCTATTGTCCTAGGTAATAACGTATCATTTGGTCGCGAACCTATTTAAGAATTACTCGATAATTCCTCTTTTATCAAATAAATGTAATTCTAAGGACTACAACATATAAGAGTTCTATTGGAAGATGAAAAATATGTTATACTGCTAAAATAACTTTTATTTATTAAATAAATCATGTACAATGAATTACAACCGTCTATAAGCTAGACGATTAGCTGTAGGACATATTTTCTAACAGCTTGGGCGAAGTGCGGCGGTGGCGGACCTCCCGGAGGGAAGATCTCCACCAAAAAGAATGTTGGCTGGGTTGGACCACCCCCGGGACCGATGAGGATGGCTCCGACTGTCGCTGCGCAACTGCCGGCTGCCGCTGTAGAACTTGAACCGCCGCCACCAGTGACTGGACTTGCATGGCGAGGGCGACGATCCGATCATCTTGCTGCGGCGGTGGTGGCGAGGGCGGAGCAGAAATGCCAATCTGGGGAGCAAGGGAGCCAACCTCTGATGGCTCAGCTCCCTGGCGATGCCCCCAGTGCGGCTGGTGAAAACCTTCTGCGTACGTGTCACCACCATCTTCTTGATTGCTCGGGGAAGAAGGATCTGTAGCTCATTGGTTCGAAGCTTTTTCCTCTCTCTTCCCCCCTACCTGGCGCGCCAATCTATTGCCGCCAAGTTATGTTCCTTTAACACCGAGAGACGAAGATCCTCCTCCTCGAAGAAGCTCCTGCAAGAAAGTCTTCGGAGACCGATCGCACCGGTGGGGACCCTCCGACGCTCAAGTAAGCGACTCGAGAATAGTGAAGAAAAGAGCTAGTAGAAAATAGTTAGAGAGCTTGAGTTCAGATCCCTTTCCTCGTTGTGAGTGTAGGTTCTTATACCTATTCGAAGATCCCTTTTCCGCTCTCAAAAGGTGGCTGATTCCGAGGCGTTATTGTCCTGTAGCAGGCAAGTGGCCAGGCTGACAAGGATAGGTTGCAACCGACACTGGGCATATCAAAGGTGTCTTGTCCTGCTAGCCACCTGCCAGGCGCGGCACCATAGGTGGTAGATGGGCGTAGTCGTGTCAGGTGTGCACCGATACAAGTAGTGGCCACGCACAGTTGCAGACAGTTAGTGGGCCACATGACAGCTACAGGCAGTTGGTGGGCCATGTGGTGGTATTAGGCGGCTCGAGGTAGAGGGGACTTGAGGTCCGGGGCCAAGGGGACTTGAGGTCCGAGGCCGAGGGGACCCGCAGCTAAAGGCCAAAGGGACGAGGTCCGAGGTCGAGAAGACTTAAGATCCGAGGCTGAGGGGACTTGAGGTCTGAGGTCGAGGGGACCCACAGCTGGAGGCCGAGGGGACTTGAGGTCCGAGGCCGAGAGGGCTTCGGAGGCCGAGGCCGAAGGGACCCATAGCTGGAGGCCGAAGGGACTTGAGGTCCGAGGATGTCCGAGGCCGAGGGACCCGCAGCTGGAGGCTGAGGAGATT
Source organism: Calamus simplicifolius (assembly GCA_900491605.1). NCBI lineage: Eukaryota > Viridiplantae > Streptophyta > Magnoliopsida > Arecales > Arecaceae > Calamus > Calamus simplicifolius. The sequence continues at coordinate 72,565 of UESW01004104.1, forward strand.
TGAGGTCCAAGGCCGAGGGGACCTGTAGCTGGAGGCCGAGGGGACTCGTAGCTGGAGGCCGAGGGGACCCGCAGCTAGAGGCCGAGGGGACTTGAGATCCAAGGCCGAAGGGGCCTCGGAGGCCGAGGCCGAGGGGTGGTTCCATCAGTTGTGTTCTTCGTCAATTCTAACACGGCTTGATTAGCCACATCAAACTCCTTGATCCTTTTCTTTGGATCCGTGCACCTATGAATTGAAGTTAGAGAGATTTACTTAGATCAAGTTGGATTAATTGTGTTAAAGTTTATCAACGTTAATTAGACTACATTTGGTTGAATAAAAATATTAAGAATGTAGAATAAATGTTTAAAAAAAAATTATTCAATTAATATTTGCTGAATTGAGTTGTTAATTATTCACAAGGTTCAATTATATACTTGTATAAAACTTAAAAAGATTAAAAATGTAAAATAAAAATACATAAATAACATTTATATGAAATATAAATATAAATAATTTATATTCTTTATATTAGATTGGATTTAGATTTGGTCTAGTTTAAGTTAAGTTAGGACGATTTGGTCTAAATCAAACGTACGTCTACCAGAATGAATGAATGTACCAGCTTGACTTAAGACTCAGCTTGTAATTTCTTAATTTGCCTCCCAATATACTAACTGAATTAGCATTCCCTGGTCAAGTGGGTCAAGCGTGCGGTTTTACAGCTCTGTACGTAATTCCAACCATGTCGACTTCTTTTATTTTCTGCCATGTTCACTCCAAAAAGCAGGTGTTTATCAAATCAAATGACAAATGATATTTTAAAAATATTTTATATAAAATATTAAAAAATATTTTGGGTAGATATATTTTCATAGCACCTAAGTTAACTTTGTAATATATTTCGAATTATCTAAAATAAAAGCCAAATAAAAAGTTATAACTAAATTAATGATATATATATATATATATAAGTGAAAATAAACTTCTAAAAAATTATAAAATATCATTTTGAAATCTATAATTTAAGAATTTTTTGTAGTACTTTTTATCCAAATATATTTTATATATTTTAAAACTCATATTAAATTTTAATAATTTTTATTTTTGAATATTATGAAAACGGTCAACAGAAAGGGTGATACCGCTTGCTTTTCATCAAGATGAGGAGACTCCTCCAGTCGGATGGTGTGGAAATTCTAATCATGTTATAGTTTGGAAGATTTCGAGGGAAGACGACAGCTGGTTGGCACCGACGTACGTGATTGGTGCCATGAATGATTAAACGAAGAACTTGCGCGCTGATCTTCCCTCTAATTATCCTCACTGATTATTAAATGAATTCTAATTTAAAGTAATTTATTTTTTATCTTAATCTTCTAATCTACTTTCGCTTAACTATATATAAATATCATAATTTATTATTTATTTTAATAAATTCTTATTTATAATATTTTTAAGCATATGAATACATGTTTAAAAAATATAATTTATAAATTTAAGAATGATCATTACTTTGATGTAACTAAAAGTTTTAAAATATAAATTTAAGTTGGTTCATTTTGATTTGATGTAAATTTTTAATAACTCTATATTTAGTTATTAATGATTAAAATTTAGCAATAAAATAATGACAAGATGCTTGATTCAAATGTAAATCTAATTTCAATATGAACTCAAATAATTTGAGTTGGATTCAAGTCCTAATTTAATCGATCCAAATATGAATTTAATTTAGGTTGGGGTAAAGTATGATATGGCCTGAGTGTGGATCTATTTGTATCCCCACAAGAGGGTGGACCCACACGACTTGCAAATTGACATCCACTCGCTTTGGCATATTTCTAGCGGTTTTCATCAGACCAAATAAATCGCCTAAAAATATATATATATATAACTCTAACCTCTGGGCGATGTTTTGCATTGAGTAAAATAAAAAGGAAATTTGAACATGTTACCTAACCCAAGATCCAATGGCACAATAATCCTACAGCCACTTCCTTCCTTTCTACCGTCACCACGTTGGCCACTTGGACAAGCACAAGAAACTGTTCCATGGCCTAACAGAAAACATATATTAAGGTAAAGTAGAAGCAAAACTAAATTAAAAAGAACTGGTACTGGTTGCCAATTGAGCTATAGCATTATTATTATTATTATTATTATTATTTGACTTAAATAGGTCATAGCACAATGGTAATATGACTTTTTTTTTCTTTTTTTAATTACTCAGGAAGTTGGTATATTCTTTTGGAAGCTATATTGGAATCAGGCTTCTGGTATGAACAGCTAAGCTTCATCGGTTAACATTGTTCTTCCACCACGTACGACTGGAAAGAATCCTATCTCTGTCTTCCTTAGTTCTCAACAAGCTATCATCCCTTCGCTCCTTGGTATAGGGAGATCTATCTCATCATGGCTTAATTTTCTACATTACCCCATATTAATTTCACTTCTCTTACCTCACTTGATCTCTCTTGGAACTACTTTGCATCAAGAATACCCGGTTGGCTGTTTAACCTTAGCAGCCTTGAACATCTCAATCTTGTGAAGAGAGGTTTCCAAGGCAATATACCGCTTGCCATTGGGAATCTCAATAATATTGGCGGTGTGCTTCCAAATATTGCTCGGAACCTCACAAACTTGCTATACTTCTTTGCAAGTTCCAACAATATTACTGGAAATATACCAGAAAGCATTGGGAACCTGCAAAATTTGTGGCAACTAGATTTGTCTAACAATCAAATTAGTGGAGAGATGCCGGGAACCATAGGAAATCTCCATAAGTTGAATCGCTTAGACTTATCAACCAATGCTCTCAAGGGGCAGATACCAGAGACTGTGGGAAATCTTCATAACTTGGAGGAGTTATATTTCAATAGCAATAGTATTTCTGGAGAGAGAGCAAGAATAGTGGGTAATCTTTGCAACTTGAGCATAGTCAATGCTTCTAACAACAATATAGGTGGAGAGATTACAGGATTCATGGAAGGTTTCTCCAGATGCAGCATTAACAATCTTAGTGATTGTTTATTTGGATCACAACAATCTTAGTGGTTCCTTGCCCAATCAGATAGGGGACCTCCAAAGTTTGGACTTTCTTTATCTTGGTGTTAATTCATTAAGCAATTCAATTCCTGCATCACTGGGAAAGTTATCTGCTCTAATTGAATTGGATCTCCAATGAAATTCCTTGACAGGTGCACTGACCGAAGCCCACTTTGCCAACCTCACAAGCTTATCACTTTTGGATCTATCTCATAACTCCTTAACAATTGATGTGAGTCAAGGTTGGCTTCCTCCTTTTGAAGCACATCAAATCATAATGAGCTCATGTTTACTGGGGCCCAAATTCCCTCCATGGCTTCGGAACCAGACTGATTTGTATATATTGGACCTCTTCGGCAATAATATTATTGGAGATATTGGAGAGATCCCTGAAGAGATTACAAACCTTCATGCACTTTATTTTTGAACTTATCAGGGAATCATTTGATAGGAAGGATTCCAAATAATATTGGTACCTTAGAGCATTTGGAGTCATTGGATCTATCAATGAACAACCTGTCAGGTACAATTCCTGCAAGCGTCACTACTTTATATTTTTTGATCCACTTGAACTTGTCCTACAATAATTTATCAGGAAGAATTTCATTCAACAACCAACTTCAAACCTTGACCGATCCATCCATCTACCGTGGCAATCAATATCTCTGTGAACAGCCAATAAGAAAGTGCCCTTGTGATGAACCTGTTGAAGGTCCAAATGATTCAGAAATGATATGGGTTTATATTAGCTTTTCTCCAGGATTTGTGGCCGGCTTCAAGGGTTTTCTTGATACCATAATGATCAAAAGGAGCACAAGATTTGCTTATATCCGATTCATCGATAAGATATGTGATCGGATTTATATGATTGTGGCATTAATCTCTGTTAGATCGAAGTCCAAGAGAAACCAAAGACGCATGTAAGCATTTGCAAGTTGTAATAATCTCTCTATGTATAAAATATTAAATAAATAAAAATGACCGAAAACCACTTCCATGGTTTAAATATTAAGAACTTCAAAATATTGATCTATTCTAATTGAGTAAATTACTTGAGCAAAGTTCTTATAGAATCATATCTCAAGTTATGCTTGCTATATGCAGATTTTTTTTTTTTTGATACCTTTCTTAGTGTATAAGTGATGGGTGGTATCCTCACTATTTTGGTTTGGTAGAAAAAATAAAATATTATTTCAATGCTTATTCTATCATCATGTCCAAATAATTTTGTGCAGTTTTTTTTCATGTTTTGTCTATTATGATATGTTTATTTAAAAATATAAAGGTAAATATTTTGTAAACATAAAGGAAAGAAATGCTGCCTAAATTAAATAGGTTAATATGCAATTAGTACATATCCTTGTTGTATTTTGAAAAATAATTCTTAGATAAAAGGAGTCTAAACCCCTTCCCCCCTCCTCCCCTACAATTTAGTTCATTGGAATGATCTTTTAATTCCATCTAAAAATTGCAAATCCATTCGGATCACCTATATGGTGCAGGAGCAAGAGTGAGAAAAAAGGTTGCAGAATTTCATTTGAATCTCTGAACCCTAAAAGTCCCATAATTTTTCTTTCCTAGTTGGTCGAGTCCAATCTGTTATTGAGTTAGTCAAGTTTGGTTTAGTCCAATGTCCAAGTCATGCATTTTTATTTTATTTGAGTCCTGTAATAATTCAAGGAAAGTGTATTACTCTTGTTGAAACCTTGCTGAAGATATTCAGAAGAAGCCCCAGATTAGGTAGTATTGGACAACCATCCGATCTTCTCTAACCTTATTCATGCCCTATCCTTGGAGCTCTGCATGGATTGGATCAGCCTACACTAGGATTGATGATGTAGAATCAATCTTCTTCCTCCATGTCGCCACCTACAAGGATTGGATCCGCCTACACCGGGATTGATGACATGAAATCAATCTTCTCCCTCCATGTTGTCACCTACAATTTTGGTAACCTTGGGCACCCCATAAGAAAGAAATTTGATGGTCTCTTACTATGCTTTGATGGGAATAAAGATCAGCATCTCCACCATTTTGGAAAGGACCTTGCACCCCATATGGACCTTGTTGACAAAAGGAAATAAAGAAGGATGGCATCCCAAAGCTTCCTTCTTTGCTTGTGGTCCCTTGCCTCCAATTGGAACCATATATTGCTGCTGCCATTTTAGTCGAACCAAATGATGGGAAGAAGATTCTTTGCTCTACAATTCTACCATATTTTGTAATCCCTATCATTTATTACTCTAATTGTTGAACTTACCTTGTAATGGCATGAGAGGTCTATAAAATCCTTCTCTTGAAATGATAAAAGAATAGAATATGAATAGATTTTTTTTTTCTTGAGAACTTTCCTTCAAGTTCTGTCCGTTGCCTTGAGCAATTGATCCTCCATGAGAGAGTTAGGCGTGAGGCCGAAGATTTCCGTTGCCTTGAGCAATTGATCCTCCGTGAGGGAGTTAGGTGTGAGGCCAAAGTGTTCTTACTACCAAACCCTAGTCTAGTCCATATATCTCCTCTACCAAGCTCCACCAAAGAAACCCTAATCCTCATACCACCATAACTGACCACCACCACCCCTAAATTCTAAGCATCCATACTTGGAACCCTAGCCTCTGCCCTCCCTTCATCCCAAAACTACCGCCCATCTCTTGATTTATTTCCAAACCCACCGCCCCTCCTCTCTTGAATTATTTCCAAAGCCGTCGTCCTCTCTCTCCAAAGCTGCCGTCCCTCTCTGGATTCATTTCCAAAGCCGAGGATGCCTTCTTTGCCCCTGAATTGAGATCAAGGAACCTCATATGGAAGATAATTTTCTTATTCAGAAATTATGTCCACTAGTGAGAGATCTTCTATTAACACTAAGGGCGCATCATCGTCGGGTAAATCTACCTTTCATTTACTCTATGATTTTGATTCTGTAAAAGTTCATCAGAAGTTTCTCAATTCCAGACTTTTTGGTATGCTTTCTCATTTTTTCTAAAAGTTTGTTGCTGAATCTTACTTTCTACATTACATAATCTGCTCTCTTACTCTTTCTCTTATTTTTGAATGAATTAGTCATCTTCTAAAATACTTAAAAAATTAATTTTTATTAGTTTATTGACTGCATAATCATCCTCTGCCCTTGTGATGCATCACTATATCCCCAACACACCTTACAAATTTATAATATATAATTTTATAAATATTAATTATATATTTATAGAATAATATATTATTATATATTATAATATATAATTTTATATATATTTCAATTTACATTATTAGTAGGATGCAGAAATCATATTTAATCAAATATATGGAAAGAATGATTTTAATTTGTAGCAAAGTTTGATTTTGATTCTTATTTCATGATACCAAATTATATGGTCCTAAATTTTTACAAACCTTACCCCCACGACATCAACCATCGGTCTAAATTTGTTTATTAGCTTACACATTATTGATGCCAAATCACCTTCCTCAAGCATCTGCGAGCGTCTGGTCACCTTTTCCAGCGAGCTCGGGATCCTTCGGCGAGCTTCTCTCGGTCGAAAGCCTGCAAAAATTTTTGGGGACCGAAGATTCCTATAAGAATCCTTCGATGCTCAAGTCAGTGCTTTGGGCAACAACCGTGAGCTTGAGAAAGCTTCAAAGAGAGAGAGGCTTAGAGAAACACTCTCTGTAAGCAAGAATGAGCATTTAGGAGTGTTGTGTGTTGTTCATCTTGTCGGATGTTCCTCTTACCCATTTTATAGATGCTTAGAGTATGTGAGACTTGAAGCATGACTACTTGTTAGACTTAGAGCCTGTGAGGCATGACTACTTGTCAGAACATTTATGAAGCATTTATGGCGAGGGCAGCACTAGTGAGGTTTGCCTCCATGTGATGTACCAGGACTTTAGGCCATGTCCCATCTGATCTGAGAAGCTGTGCTTGGTAAGTGAGCCTAGTCTTGTCAGGCATACGGGCCACAGATGGTTGATGGGCCTAGTCTTGTAAGGCAGGTGGGCCAGATGATTGGTGGGCCTGGCCTTATGTGTTCCCCATATTGCGCTCTTGTTGTCCTTTGTAGATAGTGGAGGTGCTAGATATATGAGTTCCACAGTGAGTTCTACTCGGATGATCGCTGAGGTTCTACCCGATTAGTCTGTCGGAGTCACTCCTGGATGCACGCACGTAGCCTTCTTGAAGGAATAACCGCCCTCCACGTGAGTCTTCAGTTTCATCGGTCCCATCGATCAGCCGATCTCTATCGCCGGTTGGCCGGTGTGGCTCCATTAGCCTCACTGTTCATTTAGATTTATTTCTTTCTTGGCCTCAATATCGATAATAATCACTCGGCTTGCCCTCTACATGCATGTGGGGAGACTGATGACATTAGCACATAAGCACCCACCAAGTTACCCTTGAATAAAGCTGACATCAGAGCATTCCTTCGTAGCAATTTTTGAATATAGCGTCCCCTGTCGAGGCCATAGTGTAGGCCTCCATAGCTGACTCAAATCAGAGCTAGAAGCCTAGAGCCATGGAGTTGGCCGGGATGGAACAGAAAGCCGGGAAGGAGCCAGAGCCACTGTCGGGAACCGGGATAGAGCGAAGAAGTAGAGACGAGGGAGTCAGGATGGATCCGAGGCCTCCGCACGGGGGCAGCCGAGCAGAAACCGGCACCCATTGTCGGGCCGGGATGAAGCCCGGAGCGATTGGGACGCCCGGGTGGAGCCGTGGCTTGGAGTTGGAGTCGAGGATGGCGCTGGGCTCGGCAACGTTGAGTCCGGAGACACAGAGATGGGGCACAGAGAAAAGAGAGACATCCTGAGTCTTGGTACATCGAGGAAGTGGTCGGCGAGGAAGAGGCCAGCGAGGAAGAGGCCAGCAAGGACAAAGCCGAGGCCGTTGATGAAGAGGCCGGCGAGGAAGAGGCCGGCAAGGATAAAGCCATTAAGGACGAGGCCGTCGAGCGGAGAACTGGGGACCCGGGGCTGCGCCATCGAGAATGGGTCTGGGAGCTTCTATCCGCGGCACCGGAGCGGAGAGCCTGGGACGGGCGCTGGAACTGGAGGAGACACCATTTGGACTTGGGGACGAAGACAGTCGCCCGTGGAGGTGCAGAGAGAGAGAGAGAGAAAGATGGGTCCGGTTCCTAAGATGCTCCTAGAGTCGGGAGTTGGATCTGGGATGAAGTTGGGACAGCCGGGGGCGGTTCGGGACGAAGGCGGGCTGTCCGAGAGCTCGGGACGCAGCCGGACCGCCATTGGTGCTCACCAAGTCATGCTCGGTGACGTGGAGCTGGGTCCACTGGGGAGGACCGTGTGGAGGATGGAGTCGAGGGCCGGCGATAGCTCAAACGGGTGCTCCCGGAGTCGGGTGCTTCCAGTCGGACAGCTCAAACAACAGTAAACGCCCGGCAGTTACAAGAGGGAAGGGAGAAATTCTCAAACAACGTTAGAGCAATATTCAAGCAGAATAGAAAACAACCCATGATTATCATGCTTTATTAGCTTTTTTGCTTCTAAAATTAAACGTTAGAGCAATATCCAAGCCTCACTCTCACGACATCAACCATCGGTCTATTATTGTTTACTAGCTAACATATTATCATGGATGACTAAGCTAAAGCCAGAGGATGGCGTTGCTTTACAAGTCCTAAGTCTAGGTGTGTGGAAAGAATATCTCAGTAACCTAAAGACCACGGTGAGGTCACCATCTTTGAAAGAAACTTTGAAATGATAAAACAAAAGGCAGTAATAATTGAGAAGGATTGGCTTCTCTCTCTGTGTGCCTGATAATGAGATACAGAAAGCATCGAGAAAGGAATGCCTTGATTTAACAAGAAAAATACGAAACAACGGACGTGGAATTTTGCGTCCAATTAATTATAAGACTTAGATTAAGGACTCAAATCCTACGATCTGGATATTATTAAAAATAGGTAACTTAGTAATTGAAATTAAAATATTTCAATTCCAAGCATTTGTTTGGAAGGAATTAGAATTTGATTTCAATTCTATCTAAAATTTAAATCTCAAATCTCATTTGAATTACAAATTCATTAAAACCAATTGTAACGCAACACATCTTACAAATTTATAATATATAATTTTTATAATATTTACTATAAATTATTATGATATAATAATATATATTAATTTTTATTATTAATAGGATTGGGAAATTATATTTAATCAAATGGATGAAAAGAATAATTTTGATTTTAGTGGAATTTAGTTTGATCTTGATTCCAACTATAATGTCAAATTATACGGTTCTAAATTGTTCCAAACCCAACCCCCATATGGTATCAACCATTGGTCCAAGGTTGCTTAGCAGCTCGCATGAGGGGGTTTTTATTACCCATCCCTACGGCAATTTGCCTACAACAGTGAGCAGAGAAGGCAGCGAAACCTTCTCCTCTGGCTCACCCGGCCACGATGATTGCTACGTTATTATCTGGTAATGCTAAGATAATAGCTTGCATTACACCTAAGTCTAGGTATAGAGAGTATATTTCAGTGAACCAAAAACCACGGCGAGGTTGCCATCGTTGAAAGAAACTTTGAAATGATCAAAAAAGTATAAATAATTGACTAGAGTTGGCTTCTCTCTCTCTTTCTCTGCTTGAAAATAAGGTACAGGAAGCTGTTAGACTTAATTTACTTAAACATAATTACCTCCAGCCATTATTATTTAATGGTGGTAAGGAATCCGATCTTCCTGTGGACTGCACGGGAGATCTTCCTTTCTTAACGATCTCGATTGATCTTCCCTCTTGATCTTCCCTCTTCCTCTCGATGGATCGGTCTTCTAATCAACGAGCTCTCGCATTCAGATGGTGTATGCCTTCATGATTGCTCTTGATCAGGGACTCAATTCCAATGCCTCCACTTTTATGTTTCTCTCTATAGAACCTAAGATCTCTCTTGAGAACCTTGTTCTGAAACTTTAGGATCTCTCTCGAGAGAACCGTATTCAGAAACTTTAGGATCTCTCTTGAGAGAATCGTGTTCTGAAACCTTAGAACTCTGTACTGAAACCTTAGGATGGGTTCCTATTTTATACCCTTTTCCTTCAACGCTTGCCCCATCAAGCGAGCGCTTAGGAATTAAGGAGGAAGCGAGCGCTTAGGAATTAAGGGAGGGGGGCTGTTATCACTTTAATGGGGGATACGTTGAGTTAATAAATTAGGACCATTAATAAGATATGTTACTACATTCTTCCACTTGGTCCGTATATTTTATCAACACTGAACAAGAAACTAAATACATGAATCATAGCGATAGGTCCTCTATAATTGAGTATTATCTTCTATGTATTACAATGCATTCAATTTCTTTATCACCATTCCAAATGTGACAACATAACATAATGAATAAACCATATGTTTATTCAGAGTCCAAAAGAAAAGTTTGTCATTTCTCAAAAGTCATATAACGTGTACACCTGAATGAGAAATAAACAAACGTTTGAAATAAGAGTTTCTTTGTACAAATTGTTATCAATACAATTATATCATGGAACCAACTCCCATTCTTATCACATGATCCTTAAACTTCTTAATTGGCATGCCTTTAGTTAAAGGATCAGCTATCATCAATTCAGTGCTAACGTTTCTATGACCACTTTATTCTCTTTAACACGTTCTCTTATGGCTAAATACTTAATGTCGATATGTTTACTTCGACTACCACTCTTGTGATTTTTAGCCAAAAATACAGCAGCTGAATTGTCACAGTACAATTTAATTGGCCTAGTAATGGAGTCAACAATTCTAAGCCCTGAGATGAAACTCTTCAACCATACACCTTGCGATGTAGCCTCAAAACAAGCAACGAACTCCGCTTCCATAGTAGAGGTAGCAGTCAAGGTCTGCTTTTCACTTCTCCAAGATATGGCTCCACCAGCTAACATAAATATAAATCCTGATGTTGATTTCCGAGAATCAACGCAGCCAGCAAAGTCCGAATCTGAGTAGCCCTCTATCTCCAAATGATCCGTTTGTCTATACATGAGCATGTAGTCCTTGGTCCCTTGAAGATACCTCATGACCTTTTTAGCAGCTCTCCAATGGTCTAAACCTGGATTACTCTGATATCTTCCCAACATTCCTACTGCAAATGCTATGTCAGGTCTTGTGCAAACCTGAGCATACATTAGGCTTCCAACAGCTGAAGCATATGGAATGTTGTGCATCTGTTCCCGTTCAAGTTCATTTTTAGGGCACTGGTTCAAAGCGAACTTGTCACCCTTCACTATAGGTGCAACACTTGGTGAACAATTTTTCATCCGAAATCTCTCCAAGACTTTATTGATATAAGTTCTTGAGACAATCCCAAAATGCCTCAAGATCTTTCTCTATGGATCTTAATGCCAATGACATAAGATGCCTCACTCATATCTTTCATATCAAAATTTTAGAGAGAAATTGTTTCACCTCATATAGCAACCCTTTATCATTGGTTGCAAGTAGAATGTCATCCACATATAGGACCAAAAAACAAATTTTGCTCCCACTAACCTTCTGGTATATACATTGATCCATGATGTTCTCTTCAAAACCAAAGGAAGAGATCACATCATGAAATTTTAAATACCACTGACGTGAGGCTTGTTTCAATCCATATATGGATTTCTTAAGTTTGCAAACCAAATGCTCACCATCACTAGAGGAAAACCTTCAGGTTGTTTCATGTAAACCTCTTCCTCTAGATCTCCATTAAGGAATGCGGTCTTCACATCCATTTGATGTAACTCAAAATCAAAATGAGCTACCAATGCCATAATTATTCGGAGAGTCTTTCTTGGATACAGGAGAAAATGTCTCAGTGTAGTCGACTCCTTCCCTCTGAGTGAATCCTTTGGCAACGAGTCTTGCTTTATATCTCTCAATGTTGCCTTGTGAGTCTTTCTTTATTTTGAAGATCCATCTACATCCAATGGCTTTTACACCATCAGGCAACTCAACAAGATCCCAGACTCGATTAGATGCCATAGATTCCATCTCTTCTTTCATGGCATTGAACCACAAGTTTGATTCCTTAGAACTCATGGCTTGTGAAAACGTTTCAGGATCATTTTCGGCTCCAATGTTATAGTCAGATTCATGTAGATACACAACATAATCACTAGGAATTGCTGATTTCTTTATTCTAGTTGATCTTCTTAATGTTGTGTCAATGACCTCTTGAGGAGTATCTGCACAACTGATTGTTGATGAACAACACGATCTTCTAGATTACCATCAGCTTGTGAAATCTCAATGACTGGTTGTTGGGCACTTAATTGAGTTTGAGGAGTGCCATAAATAACAACCAATCCCTCACTTGAAGTGGAAGCTGGAATAACTGAATGATCTTTCTCAGAAGAAGCCAAATACTGAGATTGATCACTCCCACTGATCAAGTCATTCTCAAGAAATTTTGCATTTCTTGATTC